>JAODJX010000129.1:9153594-9166266 GCA_026776945.1 Isichthys henryi | reverse complement strand
TGACCCAGGCGGGGATTTGAACCCGGGTCCCAGAGGTGTGAGGCGACAGTGCTAACCACTGCACCACCATGCCGCCCATTGTGAACACACATATAGATATCATGGAGGGTCGATTGTCACTGGTACAGTGAACTCCCCCTGACCAGCATGATGCACCAGGATAGCAGCTGTTGTGGGAGAACTGCTTCCCAGGAAAAGTGCATTTACCACAGGTTGACCCCAGCAATCGAAAGCAAAGGACATCCGAGACCCTCCGCCATACCAGATTTTTGTAGATGTTTACAAAATATAACACTTTGTCTCGCTAGTACATTCTTCAGAAGACAAGACGCCCTGGTCTCCGCCTCCTGTGTAGCGGGACTCCAGGGGAACACTTTGGAAAATGCTCCCCTATGGTGATTTCATTTAGTTTCATTCCCAGCGTCTGTGGCATTTTTTTATGCTGTGTGTCTGTGCATGTTGCTTTTGTTTTTGTCAGCCATTCAGTCCTTCCATCCCACTCTACAGCTGGAGGATGCAGCCAGGACATGAAATAGATGCAGGCCATAGTTCTCCTGCTATTTTATCAATAGAGGCTTCCTCCCAAGGTGCTTCAGGTCACCTTACACTGGGACTAGGAAATCATGGCCAGCCGGGGACGACATTTCATACCAACTACGAGACCCACCAACTCCATACCCAAGGGAGCCCAGGTTCAGTGCCCACCAACTTCTCACTAAGCTGATGCCCACAGATGACATGAAGGCAGTGGTGGCTTCACTAGAAGTGAGCATGGAGACTAACCCCCTTGCTGTTCGGTGAAGCACAAACTGCCTATCGATCCATGCCTTAGCTGCTGTTCAAAGACCACAAGAGCATCAGGACAGAGACACAGACTAGGACCAGTCTGCCCCCAGTGGATGCAGCCTAGAGGTTCCATGACTAGACGTTCTACCCTGACCAGCCAATGCAGTCTCAGTTGAGGCAACCCAGAAGTGGCTCCTGTCAGAAAGTCCAATGTGGAGCCTAAGAGGGGTCAATGCCATCTCCACAGGTGGCACCTATGCCCATAGCCACAGGATTCTGGGTGATCTTCAAAACCTAGTTAGTAGGATGCCACTCGCCAAGACTATGCAGGACCGGAGTTGTTTGGTACAGGCCCTGTCCTCCTCCCCTCCCCATTGCCAGTGTGCACAAGGACATACTCATTGTGCATGCAACCACTGTTCAAGTTGGTGGGCCTCCAAGGGTATGGTTCCTCATGGTTGGGGTGGTCACTGACCTCCCAGCAGCCACTGTCTCGGGACAGGATTAGCTGAGGTTGGAAGCTCTGCGCAGTGCTGCCATTCAGAGCTAGAAGTACCAATGCCAGCAGCAGCCAGATGACTGGCCACCTGGGACATCATACACCAGGGTCTGGATGAGGGACTAGCTGTACTGACTTGGGTTGAGTGTCGAAGACGAGAATTACTGTCAACCATGCCTCACCTGCCAGTGAACCTCACTACGACTGTCACTGCCCAACTTTAGTTGAGGTTCCCCTTGAACAGGTAAAAAAAATAAATCAATATGGTAACAATGCTTCCATGGTTAGCTCACAGCCATGAGAAAGTAAGCCAGCAAGCATTTTTTATTTATGAAAGCATGGTACAAAATTTTCAAATAAAAATTAAAACAAAGACCAACCATACAAAAGTACTGCCAGACCAAACCACAGGAGTAAGGGATGAGAGATTAAAACAAATAGTCATCGGCTGATACAGAAACAACAGCCAGTGGTTAAAAAAGAGCTGATATTTACCACCGACAATTCCCTTTAAAATGGTGACCCATGTGGCTTTGCACACCAGCGTACTAAACAGTTAGAAAAATGTCAGCTGTGTGGAATTAGTTTAACATTGTTAGAAAGGCATTTTGCAAACATTGTTCTGCTAAAATTTCACAAGGAGGATCTCCTACTAACCATTTCAACACAGCAAATTTGACTATCTAAAAGGGGAGGTACGGAGAAATTCTCTGCACGTCTGAAAAACAAATCCGTTCCAGTAAAGAAGGTTGCAGTACTGCCAAATGTCAGTAACGCAAGTGTTTGATTGCAAAACAAAATCCAGTGCAGACAGTGCCAAATCAAAAGATATTACTCAGAAAATTACAGTTTATCATACTTGATGATCAGCCCTTCTCTGTTAAAAATGTTATAAATATATAAGATGTATACAGTTATAAAATATAGTCCTCAGGGACTGTTCTTTGCCAAAGTTGGTGAAACACTTTTTCATATTTGTGAAATGCAATTAATGTTTTATTTATTTCGGTGGATTGTCCCTTTAAATTTACTTAAGCAGAATTTCCCAAACAATCGGCATCGGTGTTAGTTTTCGAAAGAATCAGCTATCATTATCGGACAGAAATTTCCTTACCGATGCATCACTACAACAAACAAAATATCGTTGCAGCTGCAGCGAAAACCCACGAACCCAACATCCCTTCCTGGATAAGGCTGCTCACCCCTGGACTAAGTCATGGAGTTCATGCCCCAAGAAAGACCACTGCAAGGACTCAGAATAACCACCTGGTTGAGTGATTTAACCAGACCCACAAGCAGATGCTGAAGGCGGCATTAGCTATGGGCAGGCGGAGCTGGGATGCCATCACTGTGGCTACTTCGGGATGTCGACAGGCTTCATCCCATTTGAAGTGCTACTCAAGAGGTAGCTCCCAAGATTACTGGATGTTGCTCAGGAGGCGTGGAAACAGCAGTGGTCCATCAGCATCCCTAACCAGTCCCTAAAACTTGCTGTCGTGCCGCAAAGAAGGGAATCCAAGAGACGCTGCAGCTGGGCATCATGGAGCCCTCTCAGAGTCTGTGGTTAAGCCAAATTATCATGGTCCCCAAGGCAGACGGCTCTTCACAACATTGGCCTGAATGACGTGGCTAAATGAGCCAGCTAACAGTGTCTGGGTAAAGCCCAATTAGTCTCAACCCTGAACCTAACTTACAGGTTATTGACAAGTGCTTGTAAACCTGGAAGCCAAAGAAAAAAAACAAAACAGCTTTTATTGCCCGTGGAGAAGACAGGCAGTACTGGATGCTCCCCTTGATCATCACTGAGCACCTGCCTCCTTTTCTGTGGCCCCGAGAAAAAAATATGAAGCCTGTATTCAAACTACTCAAAACGCACTTCAAAGGAACAGATACAAACCTTGAGAGGCTGGCAAGCTATCATCGAAGCTTTGTGCCTCATGGTTGTTAGGTGGTTGTTCCCTAACAGCTACTCTTTCAGGCCTGACCTGAAAAGTGACACCCGGCAGGATACAGTGGATTAAGTGGCGGAAATCTCGTTTGCAGCCCTCGAGTGCACCAGTGCTCCAAACCCAACTATCCGTCTGTAGTCTGACACTCCAGAACAGGACCTAGGAGCTCTCCAGAGCCAGCATCACGGAGACCAGATACACCCTGTACTGTACCTCTCCCACAAGCTAATGCCCGTCGAACAGAGACTAGCAATCGTAAAGACATGAGGGCCCACGGAAGAGCTGTGGTAGGTCAATCACTGCAGGATCGACAAACGACCCGATTCACCCGATCAGCACCAGACACTGTGACAGCGCTCACAATGGGTGACAGCGCTCACAATGGGTGACAGCGCTCACAATGGGTGACAGCGCTCACAATGGGTGACCTACCTCAAGAGTGACAGAACAGAAAATTGTATACACTGCAACAGCTACCCAGGCAGGAATATAAAATCCAAAAAGCTCCAGGTGACAATGTTCAAAGACAAATGACGTGTGGAAAAAGGCAAAAATGCTCATTATCCTGTAAACACCATTAATATGGTGAAGCATAGTGGTGGCAGAATCATGTGATGGGAATGCTTTTCAGCTGGTCAGGACTGAGGGCAAGTTGAATGAAGTCAAATACAGGGCAACTCAACAGACTTGAGCTCAACAGCCCTGAGGTTTGGGCAGAGGTTCACGACCCTAAGCACACAGCCAGCGCTACACTGGAGTGGTGTGAATGGCCCAGTCACAGCCCAGATCCCAATCCGACTCTGCATCTGTGCAAAGACTTCCAAATGACTGTTCACCAACGATCCCCATTCAAGTCGATAGTTTTTTAAGAACAATGATCATAAATTGCAAGATCCAGATGTTTCAAAGCTGGAAGAGACTAACCCCAAAATATCCTGCAGTAGTAACTGCAGCTAAAGGTAGCGTGGGGGGCTAACAAATGTCAGCCTTTTTGTTTAACCTTTGTGTCACAATAAAACACGCATTGCACCTTCAAAGTGCAAAATTCAAAAATCCCAGTTAAATCGACTCCAACTGGAAAGACTACAAAACGTCCACAGGGGGTGAATGCACTGCATATAATCACACACGTACAATTTCCTCAGAAAAATATACTTCACGGTGAATTTCCATAATTCATCCCCAGACGAAATATAACAGGAAAACAAAATCCTTCAAAGGAGTGTCATCCTTGGAAAACAGTGTCTATAGAATGTACAGATTAAACCATGACCATGAAACAATACCAATAATTCAATTACATCTCAGATGGAGGACAGACGGACAGACAGTCAGACAGACAGACAGACAGACAGACAGAGAGACAGACAGAGAGACAGACAGAGAGAGACAGATAGAGAGACAGCCCTTACCAGGACCCTGCTGCATGGGAAACCCAGCCTCCATTCGCATCTGACTGCCAACTGGGCCATTGGACCGCACCTCTTGACCTCTGTTCACTGCAACGTTTATAGCGCCCTCCCCTACGTGGAAGGGGTGACAAAATCTTTGTTAATTATATTGTTTAAAACAGCAGCTGATAGTTATTATTTACACTGCTCTCTAACACAGCCTTTTCATGGGACTGTCAAGTGACAAGACAATTCATTTTTCAGTAAGACCCCCATCCCCGGCTCCATGCCCACCCCCATTTCCATACTCAGCCCCTACCCTCTATCTGCACAGAGAGGATGCCCAGGTCGCGTAGCTGTTGGTGGTTGTTCTGTGCCAGGAGGCGCAGGCGGTCAGCGGCGTCGCGCGGGATGTTAAATGTGATGCGGACGCTGTTCCAGGGCTCCACGTGTCGAGGCTGCAGTCTCTCCAGGCCTGCGGGGAAACATTCAAAACTTTTCCAAAAAATAGTAACAGCAATCTCGAATTTTAGCAACACATCAATTAAGTGCACTATCAGGGCATACAATACTTTTCTTTCCTTACAGAACGATGTAACACTCAATGATAGCTCTGTCAGTCACTCAAGGTAACATGGGATGAAAGTGATGCATCGTCTTCAGCCGCTTACAGAACACAAAGTTGGCCTCCAGTTATGCTTACCCAGATGCAGGAGGCCTGGCATGCTGTGTAGGATGCCGTCCAGTTTTTCCTGGAAGTCTTCATCGTCCATGTTCCCCTTGAAGGCGATGAAGATGGTTGAGTCTTCTTTCTGACCCCAAGCCTTGGGTGGGGTTTCATGGTGACCACCTCCCTCATCACTGTCATCCTCCTCAACTCCTGAGTCCAGGTCCGCGTCTGGGTGGCCACCGAATTCCAGCGTGTGTGATGCAGTCTGTCGCCGACTGGGCCTGTGTGCCATCGCAGTGTCTCGCAGGGAAGTGGCCGTCGTCTATACACGCTTTGGTCCTATTGGAAGCATTAGGAGTCAGTGTCACACAGCTGTGTAACACATTAAAGCCTGTACTGCAGGATTGGTATGTCACACTTGAGCAAGACAGCCTGAAATTTCATCTGTTTTTCCAATTTTCTAAGACCAAACATAGCTACATAATCATCAGGATCCCCACAGCCCCACAGAAAATGTTCAGTATTCATAATTTCAGCAATTCAAATACTGCTTATTTATATATTTATAAAATTTTATTTTTGAGGTTCTCAAAAATCCATCTATTATACTGATAATACATCTGATTCAAGTAATTACCCCAAAAAATAATCCCAGCGCGTTTTATTGCCTGAATGGATGTTCATAACATCCGATAACATGTTCGTTACAGGTACAATAGATTATAATGATTCGATAAATACGTAGGCATGTGAAAGAATGGTGCTCATTTTGGTGAATTAACTCGCCATATAAATTAATAAAAAATAATTAATCAACAGACGCCTATTAGCTGTTTTAACTATCTCTTTCATTGGTTGGCAAAGCGAAATTACATACACAACATATACAGTGTATATACGAATACCTTAAACGAATCAGGCAAATCGTAAACCGCGAAAATCATTCTTTTCTAAAATCACATCTGCTTCAGTTTAGACGTTTGGTATTGACATTGCTTATCTATTGCAAAATGTCGTTGGTTTTGTTTACAACTTCATAATAAATAGTTCGGTTTACTGTATATATACCATATCGATATTCACAGCAATCATTTATTTTGTTGCATAGGAATAAATAACTATGTGTCTGCAGCACTTCTTGTTTCACAGAGAAAGCGAAATAGCAAACTGATAATTCACTTGCTGTCTATCTGGATATCAAAATTACAGGCCAAGAAAAATACCTGGCAACATTTCGAAGTGTTTGTTTGGAAAGCAATTTTGCAAACCGTATGATTAGTATAACAATCTGTGCATTTTCATCGATTGCAAAAAATATATAGTCTGATTGAAAACCAACCTTTATTAGATCACTCAGTCCATCTGGATACAAATCCCACTATTCAGTAACGAAAGACAGAACGAGCGGCCGTCACAACACACGGAATGGATAGAACAGCTTCTCTTTCTTATATCGTGCTATAGGCTACCTAAGTATTTCGTTTATTCGCATGATTTACAAATAAAAGCACAAATAGCGCCTAATTTTACGATAATTCTTTTAAAAAATCAACTACAAGCCACGATAGCCATCTTCCGTATTTTACGCAAAAATGCGGCTTTATTTTTGTATGACCGAAGTGAGAACGGAAACATCGAACAATTTGATTGGTTACGGGTTTTCGTTTAATTCAGTAAAAGACGATTTGTTTGGATGATATCTCAGCCAATAGCCGCGCAGAACCTTCAAGATAGTGTTCGCATAAAAGGCTGTGAATTTTCTGTTCCCCCTGAACTTGCTTTTCATACAACAGTAGGTTACGGTCAATTTTATCGTAACTCTAATTAATATATTTAAATTAATATAACACGGATAATATTTTCCAAGTAGTATTTGTCGTTACATGACATTCACCTAGTCATGGGTTAGTCAGTTTCCTAAAACATGATTTTTATTATTTTTGTTTTCCATTATTTAATACAATGATACAAGATTACAGTTCCGGTAATCTAGTCACTAACTCAGCTTCTGTGTACCTGGAAGACTCCACCCCTTCACGTCTCCATTCGACGTACCCTGGACGGGATGTCTGTCTGCAATTGGTTGCACATACACTCTAGGCTGCCGAAGGAAACTAGAGAACCCAGAAGAAACCCATACGACACGCAAACTGCACATATATGCAGAACAAACACAGGATTAAATTCCCAACCCTTAGAGGTGGCAGGCAATAGCGCTACCCCCGAGCCGCTGTTCCATCGACAATAATAATAATAAGAAAACGTGACTATGAATGCAGTGCAACAAAAAAGGTCAAATTAAAAATAAAGCGATTGGCAGTTGGAAATAAAACAACTACACTGAATTCTTAATATTTTTAAAATTATATTTTGACATGTTTTTCTCAAGCAAAATATTACTCAAAACACAGTAAGTGGCTAATACTTTAACTCATAAGAATGGTTACAGTACATGTAAAATTACATACAATTTTCATATAATTTACAGATTCAATGTACATGAATACACTCAAGCACCTTTGCTGCACTTAATTACTACAATGAATGCAGGACATTTTTCATTTTTGACAGAGGGAATGCATCGGTTTGGGCACACTGGAAACAATTCGCGTTACATTTCCTCACAATGGAAAATGGTGAAAGATCAATTAGAATGTGATACGGAGGCCAGATCACCCCGTCAGTCACTGGTGCACAATCAAAAACAAGAGGACAACTGCAGCCAGTGTTACAGGGTTAGTGAGCATTGAAATCCAGTTCTCCCCTTGCTAGGTGCTCTGCGGTTGTCGTGGCAAACCTAGTATGCTGTTATCTCAAAGCGATGCCAAAAGCAGTGAAGTTTGCTGCCATATTTCAAGTTACATAGAAATCGGCAAGATTTAATGCCGCAAAGTACAGCCACTGAGGAATGTATGAACTGTCTGGTGTCGAGAATAAAATGAGAATCCCTATATGCCCTCGTCTTTTTGTATTTTGCATATTTTTAAAATGAAGTTATAGAAACCAGCCTGGTTGGATGTATTTTGTAGGCATAAGAAAATAAAGTTAAAATGGTCAAAAGTGAAAGGAAGACAGCCTTTCACACTAGAGCGTGACACCCAACATACAAGCTGGCAGAAGTTTCTGAGTGTAAGTGGTGTCTCAGCTACACCTTGGAATAGACTGGAAATGTTCATGACGTCACTCGAATATGACTCTGCACCCATTATCTGTGTGTTATACCCTTTACTGCAGTGTGTGTTTGCTGCGCATTGCTGTGTGATGCTTATGTGATGCTGAATATAGCTGAATTTACAGCTTTCCTATCATGAACAGCGTAGGGAGTAAATTTCCTGCTCAATTAGCCCCCAGCAGTGTTTGAGGATTTATTGCTTTGTTATTGCTGTATAGTATTAAAAAAGGTAGTAAGAGTGTAACCCCTCTCCCATTGTCATTTCATGTCTTCTTTCCCTTCCTTTCCTTTCTGGCTCTTCCTTCCATCCTGCCCATCTACTCCTGTGAGTATGAGATATCTTCATGGAAGGTACCAGGCATCCCCGCCCCAACACAGGACCAGAGGGGAAGCACAGGTCCAGGTAGGAAAGGCACAGAGGGCTGATTCATATGATGTTTAGTGAAAAGCCCTAATACACAAGCAGAGAGCGAATACAGAGCAGTTTTCCAGCAAAAAGGAATCCTCTGCATTGCTGAGACATGCTCACGTGGCACGAGTGTCAGCATGAGAGCTGTGGAATTTGGTTGGAATTGTTGGGAAGCCTGACCTCTCCATTTGACCATGACCAAGTTCTGTATGTCCATGGTCAGTTTAAGGAAAATACCCCTGAATTAAAAAGGCAAAACAGAGAGGAGGGGGATGGGTCATGGCATTCGAGAGAATAATTTCTCTCAGATGGGCAGACGAACGAAAAACGATTTGAAGAACCTTAGAGACAAGAAGAGGAAACAATCACACTGCAAAAGATGTGATCACCGTGATGATTGGTTGTTTTGATGCTAAAAGCAGCAGGGCTACAGCACTGATGGACGTATGGAATACCAGCGTGGATGGGAACAGCATGTTTCCTCCCGCTGGAATGTAGCATCTTAGTGGCTAAGGTTGCGTGGACAGGGCTGCTGCAGGGCACTGCTGCGGGTGTGGGCGGCGTGCCAGCGGCCCCGTTGGCAGACATAGTTATGACGGTGAAGCCGGCTACGACCCAGGCTGCCCCAGCTGGCTCGTGCCTGGGCCCGCTGGACCTGGCCAGCCAGGGTCACTTTGGTCAGGGAGCCTGGTCGAGGTGCCACGCCCTGCGTTGCCTGGCCCCGTGTACCAATCTGGCCACCAGAGGACGCTGTTGCTGGCATCCTGCAAGAGGGAAAAGATACTGGGCACAAGCGCCAAGGCAACAGTAAAAACACCTGAAATATCAAAGGCATGAGAAAAGTCCTGGGCTGCTAATTACTGCCCACCTTCATTTTCTGCAGTACATTCTGAGATCAAAACCTACAGAGAACATATACCAACAAATGCAGAGGCTGGCTGAGGGTGTGTCTGGGCGTAGAGGGCAGATAGTTATCATTACTCAAGCCCCACTAACACGGCAGTAAGGACAGTAAAATCTGGTTGTGGTGAATAGTATGTCCTCGGCTAAAATGAGTATTGGTACAAGACCAACACTAAGGTAAACGATTAATAGCAACACCTTATTGATCCCTGTGGGGAAATAGTTTTTTTGTCTACCCCATCTTGCTATTTGTGAGATACACTTAGAATTGAGGACTTGCTTGGGGGTCACAGGGTGAGCTACTCTGAGCCACTCCTGGAACTGAGGGGGAGGGGTTAGGGCCTTGCTCAATACAACATGTTTTGTTGAAGCTTGAACTAGCAACCTTCTGAACACAGCCCCTAAGCCCCCACCACTCCCCCGTCTTTGTGTGCGGGTGATTATGCACACGAGTGTTTGCTGGGTGTGTGAGGGCTGGTCACGTGTGGGGCGTTCCTCACCCACCTCACGCTGCTCACCAGACTGGCCACACTGTCCTCCAGGGCAGAACTGGGCGAAGACGCATCGGGACACTGAATGAGGAGCTCCTCTGTTGGGCTGCTGTCCACTGTAGCGCCATCTGCAGGAAGAGATGAGTGGATGAGGGGGGATAAAGTTGCCCATCTCGCCATGTGCTCTCGGGGAAGCTCACCAGGCAGGCCAAGCAGGACCCAGCCTTCCTCGTCAGCGTCCAGCACTCGGGCCTTCGGGTGCTTGGCGTCAGACGGTGCCTCTTGCGATCCTCCAAAAAACAGACTGCCGAGAAGCTGAAGCATGACGGGGGTGATGCGGGGACTGGACCCTGTCCTTTATGTGGCTCGCCAACCCTTCTTTTGTGTCCCTTTTCGTTCCTGTGTAGCTGGAGGACCCTGTGGTCTGGGTTTGTTGGGTGCCTGGGCATTTAGGAATCGTGGAGAGAGAAGGAACAGCTCAGAAGGCACAGCAGGGGGCGCCATGGTAGCCGAAGAGCATGCCCATGTATAGCCGTGGAAAAAAATTAAGAGACCACTCTCAATTCTCAATTAAGAGAACACACTCAATTCTGCTTTTCTAAATCCTAGTTTTACCGTGGTTCTGCTGGCAGACGGCTACACTGTGAAGCAAGTTCCAGCAATTTCAAAATTTCCAAAGCAACAGCACACAAAAATAAGGTGAAGCAGGAGACAATGGCAATAACCTAAAAACAGCCAGGTAAAGGGCAGAAATGACTTTCTAATGGCAGAAATGGCCATTAACTTATCTGACAATCCCCCATGAACCAGGCTGCAGTTTGCAAAAAATATTCATTATTCGTTGACAAATACCCATAAATTGACAAAAGAGTGAAACAAAAAATTGTACTGTGGTCCCTTAATTTTTTCCACAGTTGTACACAACAAACAGTGCAAGGTGGGTAGCCTGAGCCTTGGGCAGGTACAGCAGCCATACTGCAATCAAACCCAGTCTGCCCATGTCCCACATGGCAAACCACGAGATCTCCATCCCCAGTCTCTGACAAATCCCAGTACCAAGGTCAGGTTCTGTAGTACTGTCCGCATGACAGCCACAAAAGGTGTCTGTCTACCAAACAGTCACACTAAGTGGCACAATTCTGTACTTGTGGTTTGTGTTTAATTTGTGTTCATCGGGAGCCGGAAGGACAGGCAGAGAGAGATTCTCATAGCACAGCCTAACCGACTGTCTGCTGCACACTTTATCGCTTGAGAAGCTGCCCTCACATGACAGCTCCTATGTCAGGGTCTGCAGCCAGGATGGGATACTGGACGTCTATTACTGTGCGTCTGAGTCTCGTGGGTCCACGTAATATCTGGTAATATCTGGTTCCCATGCATTCATTGCAATGGCCAGTTAACCAGCAGAGGTCAGCCTTTGAGTAAGACAATTATGGCACACATGCAGCAACTTTACTGGGAAAGGTCAGGGCCCCTTAAGAGCACAACACATAGGGCTCTGTGCCACGAAGCAGTGTTTTTTTTTTTACTTGCTTGTGTTTACATGACTATGCCACAGAACAGGTTGGCCAATAATAGCTTTCCCAGGATTTCAGATCTTCCCACACGAACACAGATAGAATTCGTATTCCCTGGATACACTACATTGTTTAGCCAGAAGATAATTTTTTGAAAATAAACTGGAGAACCTTATTCACGCCTTCATCATCAGCAGGGTGGACTATCAGAAAGGTGTACTAAAGAGACTATTATACGATGCAAACTGTTTGAAATGCTGCTGCTAGGGTGGCATTCTGGACCAAGCAAGCACATCACACCCATTCTCAGTCCTCTCTTTGGCTCACATCTCACTGCAGGATCTATGCTGTTAATTGTCTAGGAATCATTTAAAATCTCAGGACCAAAATACACATCAGGCATTCTCAAGGTGAGAGAGACCCAACTGCCCCGAAGTTCAAACTGAAAAGTCAGCTCTTCTCTGGCTGGTTACACATGAGGTTACACAGCACCCCTGTCAGCTCCTAGCAACACGGCGCCCCCATTAGGTTACATGGCACTCTGTCAGCTCCCACATTTCCTCCTACTAGATAAATGGATTTGTGTCACCACTTTGTAACAATATATTAAGATGCCTGCAAGCTGTAAGGGTCTAGCTGAGCCCAGGTCTCCTCCTCTGCCAACACTGACACCTTCTCTGAGTGACATACACACCCTGGGACCGAAGATAAGAGGTTAATTGGCCCCCTTGGCTGATGTCCCAGGTCTGGTTCACGAGAAACTCTCAGCCCATGTTCTGGGTTTAACTCCTGGCCGTTGCCATGCCTGCCTCACACAAAATACAGGCTCTGTGCTTCACAGGTTAACCTCACACCTCTCCTCACACAAAATACAGGCTCTGTGCT
>JAODJX010000129.1:9132984-9147156 GCA_026776945.1 Isichthys henryi | reverse complement strand
TCTGTCACCGTCCCCCCCCATAACCCCCCCCCCCCATCGCGTTGTTTTCTTTTGTTCGCCGGGCGCCCCGCGCCCCCCCCCCCCCCCCCCCAAAGACCTTGCCCTAGGCAGAGATGCTCCAGTCGCTCCTGACTTGCAAACTCCTTTTTTTAAAAAAAAACTCGGGCTCGACTCCGACTCATTCATAGCGACTCGTGAACAATATGAGTCTTTAAGGCACGGTTGAAATGTTTATACATGTGAAGCACTGAGTGTACAACTCTCCTCAAATTGTAAAGGAATTAAATACAGCATATGGCCTGGAGCCGGACTAGCGTGACGTCAGTCTATATCTACAATTTCTAACACGCTTTTTCTGTTTTGCCACTAGTACAAATTTCGAACCAGATCTCACAAAGTGCGTGATATTACGAATGTATTCTTTATTTTACATTAGAAGGCATCCTTAACCTGAGTCGTAAATTATATGTACATTGTGTTGTTGACACAGTTCGACATAGAGTCATAAATCTGATAATTTATCAGATGTGTCCCAAAAACACCTTTTCGCTTCTGACATACCCTTCCAAGTCAATCTGTATTTTCTTACAACTTACAAACTGCCCTTACCTCTTCATTGTGCCCCACGTTAATCATCTGGCGTTCCAACACGCAAATGTAATGGTAAAAACACAACGCCAGCAAACAATCCGATTGAACAGTATTATCTCTGACCGCTTATCCATAACTAAAAGAGCAGTACGACTGCATACATTATATTAACTTTTTAACATGGAGGTTGCGGTGTTACTTGCATAATCATTTACTTAACTGCGCACACAGGCACTGATACACAAATCGATTTTATCCATTAATTGGAGTTTTTCCTTTAGAACGACGTGTTATGCGATGTGCTATAAACAAGCATTTACTTTAGCAGCATGACAAACAGGGCCTGGGTTATACTCATTTATTAGCCAATCACATCACTTTAACGTAGTTGGGGGCGGAGCCCGGCATGATTCGGTCTAGCGCCAGAGCAAAGGTGGGTGGGGTAGCAGATACTGATCTAGCAACACAGAGGCTACACCGAGATCTGGATTTAATTAGCGACTGGACTGATACCTGGCAGATGAAATTTAATGTAGATAAATGTAAGGTAATCCATGCAGGGAGGAGGAATATAAAGTACAGATATTTTATGGGTTCCACTGTAATAAAGGCAGCTGATTATGGGAAAGACCTTGGTGTGAATGTTGATGCTTCTATGTCCCACTTGCGCCAGTGTGGGGAAGCAATAAAAAAGGCCAATAGGATGTTGGGTTACATCTCTAGGTGTGTGGAGATTAAGTCAAGGAAGGTGATGCTACAATTATGTAATTCCTTGGTGAGACCTCAGCTAGAATATTGTGTGCAGGTGTGGTCACCATAACTTAAGAAGGACATTGCTGGAAAAGGTGCAACGTAGGGCTACGAGAATGATTCCTGGTCTTAGAGGAATGTCTTATGAGGAGAGGTTAGCTGAGCTGAATCTGTTTAGCCTCGAGCAAAGGAGATTAAGGGGGGAAATGATCCAGGTATATAAGATTCTAACAGGTCTGGATGCTGTTCAGCCAAATGGCTATTCCAATATTAGTTTAAATACTAGCACTCGTGGCCAAAAGTGGAAATTAGTGGGAGAAGATTTTAAAATGAATTTGAGGAAGCACTTATGCTTTCAACACTGCAATATGTGCATATACGTACGATCCAACTCGGGAATTTATGCCAAAATTTCCTGCAAGGGATGTCTTCATCATACTGTTATTTTTTGAAAAATTATAAAATTTAAAATCTCTATTACAAAAGTGCTTCAAAGACATTTCAAATTCCAGTTACTTTGAAAATGTGTATTAGCCTAAGAAACATGCAGTTTTTGAGCTGTTCAAGTGGTGATTCCCAATTAATCAGATCAGTTAACTGAAAAAACAAATAAGCGGTTAAACTTTTGTTAAATAAAAATGTCAAACTGGGACCACAAGAGACTTGACTCGAATTCTAATATTGAAACTGTGAACATCTCTGGCTCTAGGGCTTTTCTGCTGAGCATTTGTAACGTGTGCTGAGTTACACATTACCCCCCAAAAGCTGATGCCTGGCACTAAAGGTGGATGAGTTTCTTTTATTACTAACCTCAAATTCAACCTGAAAATGCAACCAGAGTAAGTGACTGGAAGATGCATGGATCAAATACTGCTTCCTTGGGCTCACGATGAGAGCTGTGCCAGACACTTAACACTTCTTAATGCATTAACACGTCTCATCTGAAATATTAATTAAAGCAAAGCCACAGTAGTGGCTCAGTGGGCAGTGTTGTGTGTGTGTGTGTGGGGGGGGGGGCTCAGGTGTGAGGTTGGTTCTACGCACATCTGGATGGGTTTCCTCCATCTTCTGTCCTCCGATGCTTCATGGAAACACTGTTAAGCTGGACTGGTGTCTCTAAATTGTGCCTGACGTGCATTTGTCTTAAATGCTCAAGCTGTGCCATTACAAATGTGACCTGTAGGGGGTGTCCAACTCTCTTCAGATCTGCCGTTTCTGTCACCGCTTCGGCTCCGTCTTGAGTTTCCTATCCACCTGCATCTGCTCGAACACACCACAACCACTCACATGCACTCCAGATGTCTTTGGCCGTCCAGGGGGACCACAATGAAATGTTTGTGGAGGGGGGCCTATTTTGGTTCAACAGCTCTCCTCCCCCTTGCCTCAAGTTGCTGAAAGCCTTACGCAACCACACACACAACACATATGTAGATTCATACTATGTTATCCTACCTCAGACTGGAGCTCTCATTTACTGTTGAAAGTGAGCAAGTTCACTTCTCTCCATTGTAAAACCTCTGTATTGTTATTCAGGCAGAGCGTGAAACAATCTTATCGCCTTCTTTCTGGCTGATAAGAAAATACCTCCTGTGCCAAATGTGCCCTTTTAACTCAGAGTGTGTATTCTATATGTAATGTCAGCTTAGATATAATGATTACTGCATGAGTCAGGACAGTGAATGCTTATAAGGCTGTACACCCGACAGCCAACGCCACCTTTAATACCCACTGTTGTCGCGTTAAGGATTTAAAGCCACAATTATCTGCCCATGTCACGTCACTCATTGCAAGAGAAGGGGAGTAGGACGAGTGCCCGGCCGACAAGATCAGTAGAATAAGCACTGAAAACTGACACGTTCCCTCAAAATAAACCATGTAATTATACATTGATTGGCACCACCTACCATACGGCCACAGCTCCAAATAGCTGCCTCATCAATGGAGTCCTGGAACATGGCCCATTCAGGCTCAGTGTCCCCTGCCTCCCTTGGGATGCAAGAGAAGTTCAGTTGGAGGTGCAAGTAGAAGGTCTCCAAGACACGGGCCTCTGCCAGGTGCTCCCAGCACATCCTCACCATGCATCTGGGTCTACCAGGGTCTGGGTCTACCAGGATCAAGATCTACCAGGGTCTGGGTCTACCAGGGTCTGGGTCTACCAGGATCAAGATCTACCAGGGTCTGGGTCTACCAGGGTCAAGATCTACCAGGGTCTGGGTCTACCAGGATCAAGATCTACCAGGGTCTGGGTCTACCATTTTCCCCTGCCTTCTGATCCAACTCACCACCAGATGGTGATCAGTTGACAGTTCAGCTCCTGTTTTCACCCGAGTTTCCAAGACATACGGCTGCAGATCTAACTATACGATTGCAAAATCAATCGATGAACTGTGGTCTAGGGTGCTCTGGTGCCAAGTGCACTGATGAACACCCTTATGTTTAAACATGGTGTTTGTTATGGACAAACTGTCATTAGCACATAAGTCCAATAAGAGATCACCACTCAGGTTCATGATGGGCAGGCCGTTCCTTCCAATCAAACCGTTCAAGATTTCACTGCTGTTACCCGGGTGACTAGTAAAGTACCCCAGCAGAACAATGGAGTCCCCAGAGGGGGAGCCTGGTGTTAATTTCTGGTGTCAAGTAATTAATGTCAAAGGGAGCCTAAATCAGGTATTGTGCTAGAAGCTGATCCAAATCCAGATAATTAAAATAAAGGCAAAATAACTTAGGCCTATGTAAAAAATAAATAAATGGTGTAATAAATTGGAACCTCAAGATCCAAGTGTCACCCTGTACTTCACTGTACCTTTAGTAACGGTTGTGTGGTATCAGGTCATAGCAGGAAAAAACCAGGAAAGAATGAAAAGACATCATCCTGCGTGTCCTTAACACAAACTGCATTTAGCCTAAGCGTAAGAGAAGAGCTTTTCTCCGATCACATAGGGAAAAAGAAAACAAATGCCTTAGTAAATCATTAACACTGGAATGGATAAGCAGTCTGCCTGCCTACGTCTGTGCCAAAAAGATGAACACTGCCTCCATCTGGCGTCATGTTCGGGTAATTACAGCCTCACCTGACAGGTGGGTCCTTATAATTCCACGATTAAATTTCATATGGCAAAGTTTACATTTTAGCAGACGATTTCATTCAAAGCAGCAGACATTTGAGAAAGCACGGTCAGACATACTTCCTGACATATAAGTTTTTTAAAATTGCACCACTGCTTTCATACTCTTTATTTGTTGGCGGACCGTGTTATGTGTAACAAAGATGTACAAACAGCTTCACATTCGTCATTGTCCAGTTGCTCCTTTGTAACATTTTTTGTGATATTTTTCGTCAACAGTGATTTTAAAAGCATTCGTTTTAGTTTTCGTCATTTAAGTCGCCTTTTCATTTAGTTTTCGTTCCATTTTCGTCATAGAAAAAACTCGTTGGGTATTTTTCGTCTTCGTTTGATCAACAAAATTAATTGGGAGTGACTCTGGCTCTAGTGGTAGTTCCTTTCCATCGACGTGTCTGGAATGAATCCCCGCTGAGATAACATGGTAACTTACGCGAGTGAAAGTCTGCTGCGGACCAGGTTAACTGTCTCGCTTAGTTAAGCGATGTTTCAAAGAACGTCCGACGTGCGGGAACAGATCCCCAGAAAGATCGTGCCGTTGGCGAAATTACTACTCAGTACTACTCATGTCACGTAATAAATTTAATAAAGCCTATAAAAATCACGTCACAGCATTCTAATTTATTCCAAAATAAGTAGAATAAAAGCGTATCTATATTACAAAGGTCTAACATGAAATTGAAAAATTAAAATAATATGAACAGGAACATATTTTTATATTTTAGTCACAATCTACTTTGAAAGTTTATTAGTAAAAAAAAAAGAAATACAAGATACGGTTATTTGAGCAGAACATTTCACACGGATGCCATTGAAAGTATATTACGGAGATTAAATAATACAGAATAGCATCATACAGTAAGAACGACACGTGAACTCAACACAGAAGGTTCCCCGTTAGCTATGGGGATTGAACCAAGAACTTTCGCGGTGCGAGGCGACAGCATCAACCACTACCACCAAACACGGAGTCATGTAGTAAAATGGCAGGTTCATTTGAACCCCCCCGTCCACCTGGTTTTTGTTTGCTACCGATCAAACATGTAGCCATTTAAGATATTTACGCCCTCGAACTCCCCTCGAAATGGCGAAATCTCAACTTGGGCGTGGGGGGTCTGTGCATGTTAAGAGATCTGAAACAACGACTTTAAATATAACACTCATACAATACATTTAACAACGCCACCGGGAGCTGACTTTTAGATTGCCCTTTCATTCGCACGTTCACGCAAAATGGATGTCTAACTTAGTAAATATTACAGTTTAGGCAGTGGCAGTTGAAACGGTGAAATATTACACCTAACTAACTACACTAGAGTCCCCACACCCAAGCTGTCGCTAAAGTTG
This sequence comes from Isichthys henryi, assembly GCA_026776945.1. Classification (NCBI taxonomy): domain Eukaryota; kingdom Metazoa; phylum Chordata; class Actinopteri; order Osteoglossiformes; family Mormyridae; genus Isichthys; species Isichthys henryi. The sequence continues at coordinate 9,141,343 of JAODJX010000129.1, read as the reverse complement.
TCGGCCAGGGGGGCTGGGAGGGCAGCGGATGGACGCCTACTCCTGCTATCGACTTGCCCCCCCAAAAAGAAGCAATCTAGTATGCTGGAATAGCTGTTTGCTGCAAGCCTATCAAGAGGCAGTCTATCAGGAGACGCAGCTGAGAAAGCCGAAAGCATTCGACAAACTCACATCTTCACAGGTACCGAAAAAGAGATAGGCGTTATCTGATTATTGTGACCGCAGCCATGATTTACTCACTGCCGAAAACACACAGAGCCGGCATCTCGTCTTTTCTTCAAGCCCGCATTCTCCTGATGGGAGTATAACACTGCCAAAACCATTTTGCCTGGAAATTAAGCTTACCTAAACTTGAACCGTGAACAGCGTAGGCTGTTGCGTGCTTTCACGCCAACTACAGCACCATGTCAAGGCTTCTCCTCCAGTGGTACATGGACTGCACTGCACGCAGTCTGGCGGAGAAACATAGCCAAGCCTGAAAGGATGGCGTCTTTTAGTTAGCCCTACTCTGTGGTCAAATCACAACCACTGCTGCGTGTAATGTATTTATTAGAAGCCAAACAGTGCAATTTTGTCCATCACTAGTATAAGCTAATTGTGATGACTTTTAATGCCATACATGGTCTTGCTCCCCAGTATATCACAGAGCTCCCCCTCCCTTGTACATAAGTAAGTAGAGCTTTATTTTCATCCCAACAATACGCAATAAGTATACAGCGAGACGAAATATCGTTCTCCATGACCATATGTGCAGCATAAAACACAACAGTACACAAAACAGATTACAATGAGGGTGACAGGGGTAATAATGTACACTCTATACATATATTTATCTAAATGAACATACATTAGAAGGGATATATATATATATACATTCTCCTTGTCATTGCACTGTCTTCCTTTTATATATAAAAGGAATTTCTTGGGGTGGATACAGTACAGCAATACAGTATTTTAATGTTAAATTAATGTAAAGACAATAGACTAGGACTGAATAGGAAGACAGTGCAATGACAAGGAGAATGCATTCAGTATGAAAACAGTATGAATGTGCATATATACAGGATGAGTAATTGAGCAAGTTATATTGTGCAAATTAAGGCAAGTTGTGCAAGGATGTAATATGTGCGTAAAAGTCCAGGTATGCATAGATGTAAGGATATTCACATAATAGCAGCAATAATGGGATCGGAATGAATAAATATAAAGTGTTATGTAGTGCAGCGCAAGGTGTGCGGTACAGAGTCAAGTGTGGGGGTGCAGCGTGCTGTTCAAGAGCCGGACTGCTTGGGCGAAGAAGCTATTTCACTGTCATGCAGAGCTTCTCCTGATGCTGCAGAATCTTCTTCTGGATGGAAGAGGGGTAAACAGGTCGTGGGTGGGATGGTACCGGTCAGTCACAATGCTGGTGGCCTTAAGGTTGCAGCGGGAAGTGTAAGTGTCCTGCAGGTTGGGGAGGGAGCCGCCGATGATGCACTCAGCAGTCCACACAATCCTCTGAAGGGCCCTGCGGTCAGAGGCGTGGCAGTTTCCACACCAGACTGTAATAGGACTGGACAGAATGCTCTCGATGGTGCCCCTGTAGAAGGTGGTGAGGATGGGTCAGGGGAGGTGCACCTTTTTAAGTCTCCTCAGAAAGTGCATGCGCTGCTGGGCTCTTTTGGTGAGGGAACTCGTAGTTCAGGTCCAGGAGAGGTCATCTGTGATGTGAACACTGTGGCGCCATTGATGTTCAGCGGGGGATGGTCAGTCTTGGTCTTTCTGAAGTCGATAATCAGCTCTTTTGTTTTTTCGATGTTAAGAGACAGATTATGGTCCTTGCACCAGGCCACCAGTCGCTGCACCTTTTCCCTGTATGTTGTTTCCTCGTTGTTCGTGATGAGTCCCACAACAGTGGTGTCGTCCCCGAATTTACTGATGTGATCCGTACTGGAGCTGGAGGTGCAGTTGTGTGTCAGGAGCGTGAAGAGGAGCGGGCTCAGCACACACCCCTGGGGGCGCTTGTGTTCGGCGTGATGGTGTTGGAGCTAATGTTGCCGATCTGGACTGTCTGGGGCCTTCCAGTGAGGAAGTCCAGGATCCAGTTGCAGGTGGAGGTGTTTAGTCCAAGCTGGCCCAGCTTGGCGATCAGCTGCTGAGGGATGATGGTGTTCAATGCTGAGCCGAAGTCGATGAACAGCATCCTCACGTGGGAGTTTTGGTGTCCTAGGTTTGACAGGGACAGGTGAAGTGCATCGTCTGTTGATCTGTTCATGCGGTACGCAAACTGCAGTGGATCTAGTGTGGGGGGAGCTGGTTGTTGATGTGGTTCAGGACTTCATGGCGATTGAAGTAAGTGCTACTGGACGGTAGTCATTCAGCACGGAGACGGTGGTCTCATTGCTGCTTGCAGCTACTGTATATTTTTTAATGCATTTGTAATGAGAGTACAGGCTTTATGGTGCCCACAGGAATAAGTCCAAATCCCAGTAGATCAGAAACAAAGATTTCTTCTCTTTTGTCCCTGCAAGCCCTGATTCAATTATCCAGAGTGGCTTATGTTTATTTATTCATACAGCTGATTAGTTTTAGCCGAGCCATCCAGGTCCCTTCAGGGCTCCTACAGCAGAGCCTGTCCAAGGAGTTCAATTCAATTCAATTTATTTCCATATAGCGCCTTTCAAAAGCAGAATTTCTCCATGGCGCTTTACATGGTGTGCGGTAATATATTATGCCATCATTTATACTGAATAATGCATGAAAGAGGGAAAGGAGATGACAGAAAGAGAGAAAGAAAGAAAGTCGGATGACAATGGAGGAGAGGAACCAAAAACTCCCATGTAGGGAGAAAAAACTTCTGAGGCTCCAAGGTCAACTGGCTGCCCAGCCAAAGTCTATCAGTGAGTCGGGTCTCTGGAGGCGGCACCACCTTTCACAGCTGGTAAGTCACATCCACCAGGTCACATTTCGGTGGGAAGCTGAACCATCAGGTTAAGAGTCTGTCGTCTCGACCACTAATCTATGAGCAATGTACTGCGGGCTTGAGCCAAGTAGAAAGTGTGTCCAAATCACAGCACGGTGAGTTGAAAAAGAGGAGCATCACACACAATCCCCGCTGTGTGCATTTTGCTAGTGTGCTGGACACCCCCCAAGCAAAACACATTCCTTTTTTGGAATTGACAGCAGCAAGAGCGCCTGCCCAGGATAAGCAGTCATGAGATGGATGGATGGATGGAGAATGGCCTGCACTCCCCTCTGGAGGGATTTTGCTGCTGTATAAACTCTGTTTCATTGTCTCTCTTTCTCTGGTTGTCCCCTCATTTTCTGGTCATAAATATATATATAGATCCACTTGTTATGGATGCTTACAACCAATGTGGTGTGTGCCAGCTACCTTGAGGGACAGCCTGGTGTTCCCTGGACAGCTCAGGTGTGCTAATAGCCTGTGCCAGACATCCTGGGGAAAACACCAACAAATCACTGATCTGAGCGTGGATTACATAACCGCCTGTTAGCCACCATCTGTGTTGGGCTTGTTCTCTGTGTCGTCACGGGCGAAGTGAGACACCAGCTATGTTCTGTTCATGAATACATTGGGGGGAGGGGCTGCACTCATTAGCATGTTCCTCATGCGTAATGGGGCCCAGATGGGTGAAGCAGTGGGAACCTGTTAGCACCAATACATCATGCGTGACTCATGGTGCTGCGGCCCACCCCGGCGTGAGTGAGCACAGTGAGGGCACTCTGCTGTCACCGGACTCACACGAAAGGTAGGAAACCTCAGCAGAATTTGTTGGGAAACGGGAGGCGAATTATTCAGAGCCAGAACCTGCATCCATATTTGCCACATGACTAAGGCCGGTGGGAATTTTTGTTGGCACAACATGCTACTGTTGAAGATACCATGACAATGAAGAAGTTAGTGCTTAATGGAGATAAAGAATAAATACAAGGCACAGGATACACAAGAGAGATAAATAAATGCGACGATTGTGATCAATGCAGCGGTTTTGTGCATATTCAGGTAGTGCAATGCAAAAGGTTGGCAGCCACAGCATAGTTACTGCATACAGTGCAATACACAACATCTACACATAGAGTACATAACATACCTGTACTTCACAAGCTGCATGCAGTTCAAACATGCATATGAATAACAAAACACATATGTAGAGTTATGAATTTCGAATGAATACAAATTCAGCTCCATTTTGGGGGTCTTTAAGGGTAACACACAATGGCCACCCTATGCCGGATCTCTAATCAAATCATTTAGAATGAGTTAATATATTTCAGCGGAACAGCTAAAGAGTCAGAGGTGTGTAAACACAGTGACGGCTCCCAGCTGAATTTGCTTAGTCCTGATTGACTGCGGAGCTGCAACCAGTGTGACGCAACTAACACTGTGACTAATTCATTACAATGAGTTACACGTCTGGCTCGTCTGGAAATGACGGCTCTGTTCAGCCAGCCTGTCACTGTGAGCTATCAGCCGTATTGCGTATTGACTGGGGCTGATGAACATCTGATCGATGTGGAAACATGCGGGTTAAAGCAGGGTCTGTGTGAATAAGCCATCCCAGGGTGTCCAGGTTTTAAAATAAACTGGCTTTCTTTCCATATCTACATGGGCAAAAATATTATATTGTCTACTGAGGCAGCTAGGTTAGGTACCTATAACGCAGAGACACCTGGACAGCATGCCCAGTCCATCTTGGAACACTCACCAGCACAGTAAATGCAGTTTAGGAACAGCTAGACAGCTAGTTTTCAGACTGTGACAGGAATGTGTTCATTTTGACCATCAGTGGGTTTAGTTGGCTGCGGTTTTCACAATCTCATTTATCTGGATAAGAATTCATCTGCAAAGAAATAACATACCCAGTAAATCAATTTGATTAATAGTATAGTTAGTCCATCCAACTTCTAAAGTTTTGCTTACCCAGGACTTTCACAGAAAAATTGTGTTAAACTTCAAACTTGGACGGTTGATTTAATCACAGACATAACCCTTGATTCTTGGCGTTGACATTAAAAGATTACCTTGCTTTCCTGATCAATAAGAATAGAGCTATTAATAAACATAGAACCTTACTGCTGTGCATTGAGTACTTATATCTTAAACGTTGAATGCTGTTGACGAACTGACAAACAATATTTAAACTTTTAAAATTATTATTCATGTGTAAATAAGTAAATTAAAATTATAAACACAGAACATGACAAGAAGAGACCGTATTTACTAACCGTCTTTATGCTACCTACTGCCCTGTCCATGCGGTCTGCTCTGCATTCATTTACCTGCACTTGAAGCCACCTCGAGTCCGTCCATCCATCCGTCTGTCCATCCGTCCATCCATCATCCATCCATTTTTTGAACCGGCTTATCCAATTCAGGGTTGGTTGTGGGGGGTGTGAAGCCTATCCTGGAAGTTATAGGTACAAGGTAGGGAACAACCCTGGATAGGATGCCAACCTATGACATGGTGCACGCATGCGTGCGCGCGCGCACACACACACACACACACACACACGGACTCTCCATTAATCTCTATGGGAAAAACTGTAATCCCAATATGGCGACCTTAACCCCTACCCAGCCCTAGCCTTAACCATAAGTAACCAAACAAATTTTTTTTTGGCATTTTTAGTTTTTTGATTGAATCCACAGATCTTTGTGAGGACCTGAAAAATTGTCTACACAACGTCAACGTGTTTTTATCACACACATGGAGCCACGGCATAGACTTAAACCCTGATGCCAGAGGTGTGAGGCAACAGTGCGAACCACTGCACCACCACGCCACGCCCATTTGGAGTCACGTGATTGATTTAGCTCTCAATGGAGCTGCTGACAGACAGTCATTAAAGCTGTTTTTTTCATATGCTACAATAAAGCTGTTTAACTGCTTTGTAGTTTTATTTTCACTTTGTACATGTATAAGATGCACTGACTACCCTGGGAATTAACTAACGGGAAGTCACGTTACGTTACGTTTGGGCTCAGGGGCGTAGGATCTGAGGGAGTGTGTAGTCCTCATTATTTAATTTGACTAAATCCCCCAGTAATCAGACCACCTCGGAATTTATTATTTATTAAGATGCCCCCCCCCACCAATATCAAACTGTCTCATACTCCGATGTTTGGGCTTATATATATGACAGCGATCGCCATGGAGAGCCTGGGAGGGTTTTGGGCACCTGTCCCTGCGGGACAGCCCCGGCCGTGACGTGTCCCCAGTCTCGGGTTGCTGGGCGGAGAAATAGCGCTACATCCCAGGCATGGGGAGAGGAGGGAGTTGGAGGGGAAGCACATATCCCCCGGTTCAGGACAGGATCGCAAACGCCCGATATCGTGATACGACCTGCATAGGGACAGAAGCGCACATCTCCGTTATTGGGAGAACAGTAGCATCAGGACAGGAGTGCACACCCCCAGGACGGGACAGGAGCGCACATCCCCGCACCGAGAGAACAGTGCACTGAGCGTGGCAGTTGAACTGCTGCTTGGGGAGCCGAATTGACCAGCTCTCGGCAGCCGGAGTGGACTTTGCTTCTCTGATAATCTGCAGGCAGTTCCATTTTTTCCAGCTGGGTATATTATTGTCGTGATTGCCTCACTTCCTAAGTTAAGCTCTTGTAGGCTGAGTTTGGGACTCTGCGCCCGGCGTCTACATCCAGTTTTCCCTGCAATCGCAGACTATAATACACCATGCCGCGGTCTTTTCTCGTTAAGAAATATTTCACCAGCAAAAAACCAAATTATAGCGAGCTGGAAAGCCAAACTGGTAAGTAACTGGCCTTATTTAATTTCCCGTCGGAAGTTAAAGTTTTTATTGTCTCTCTTGAACTGTCTTTAAAACTGGTTTAAACGGATGTGTTCAGATTTTTAAACATATTCTCAGTCTTTTTAGTATCTTTGAATGGCATAACTTTCTTTACAAAAAATTTACAAAAAAAGGAGTTTAGGAAGACAAGCCGTAATTGCTGTCGATAACGCTTCCGCGGCTATAGTCTGATGGTTAATTTGGTACATTAGCGAAGAAGTGTGAAGTGCGGGGGGATGGCGGCGAGTCCCTAATGACCACGGAATAACAGCTCAGTGCCCTTTAAACGTGTCAGATATGTCAGCCTGTAAAACGCCCAGACAGCGTCGGAGAACTTGTTAGAGTTCGGTGCTTTCATGTTGGTCCTCTGTGATCCCACTGGGTGTCCCGTAAGCACCGCTTTGCGGAAAATCAATGCTGGCTTGTGAAGATGGCGTCCCAATTTGTTAGCGTTGCTGCCCAGAATGTTTCTAAAGAGCGTGGTGATGTTTGTACTGAAGACTGAGCATATTTTCCTGATAGGATATGCGCTCCTCTGCTTGTAGGTTACCTCCCCGCAACTCCCCCTGTGGAGCACTCTGCGGTGGGATTGGTGTGGAACCTGAGCATCCTTCCGGCCCCCACCATAGGCACCTCACCCTCGGGGCCTCTCGACCTCAGCTCCCCGTCCAGCAGCAGCAGCAGTGGGGAAGAGGAGGACGACGGCCGCACATCTGACCCCCCAAGTCCGGAGCCGGCCCGTCGTAGACCCCTCCGCACTCCCCAGCACCCAGCCTCCGCTGTGGATGACGCTCCTGCGCCTGCCTCCCCACGTGTACCTCTGCGGTGCAAACACTGTCCCAAGGAGTACAGCAGTCTGGGGGCGCTGAAGATGCACATCCGCTCACACACCCTACCGTGCGTGTGTCCTACCTGCGGCAAGGCCTTCTCCCGGCCCTGGCTACTGCGGGGCCACATCCGCACCCACACCGGTGATTACATCACGCCGGTCCACTTAGTGGGGTGGACAGTCCCTCCTTCAGGGTGGCAGGAGAGTCCTATCTCACATGCTAGCTAGACAATGAGTTGGGAACAGTCTGTAAAGAAGCGTGGCTTTGTGTTGGATTTTGTTAATATAAGGTAACGCTTAAGAATGCTGCAAATCCCGTTAAAACTTGGAATTTCAAAGTCCTTAGAACTTCAAAGACCAAGAGAGTCAATATTCTAATCTAATCTAATTGGTCACATGTTTCAAAGTCTCAGTGACTGGGATAATATGTGAGAGTCAGACTGATTGATTAATTGATTGTTTGTCTGTCTCTCTGCATTCAGTGGGTGTCGAGATGAATGTGTTTTTGTCGCCCCCTGCAGGTGAGCGCCCATTCTCCTGTCCCCACTGCAGCCGCGCCTTCGCTGACCGCTCCAACCTGCGTGCCCACTTGCAGACGCATGCCGACGTTAAGCGGTACCAGTGCAGCGCCTGCGCACGCACCTTCAGCCGCATCTCCCTGCTGCACAAGCACTCCATCTCTGGCTGCGGCTCTGTCTCCATGTGAGCGGCCCTAGAGTCCATG
>JAODJX010000129.1:9099873-9112899 GCA_026776945.1 Isichthys henryi | reverse complement strand
CCCCCCCCCCCCCCCCCCCCCCCCCCCCCGCCCCCCCCCCCCCCCCCCCCCCCCCCCCCCGCCCCCCCCCCCCCCCCGCCCCCCCCCCCCCCCCAACTCCAGATTGATGCCTGTGGATTTAGAATGGGATGTCATAAAAGTCCCTGTAGGTGTAATGCTCAGGTGTCCCAATACTTTTGTCTATATAATGTATATGTTATAAATTTCAATTCTTTAACATTTCCTGCTGTTGCATCTACACTTCTGCACTGTGTAGGTTCTACACAGTTTACAAGGTGGCCGGTGCTGTTGTGAGCGTTTACACTTGTGCACAGTCTGTGGCGCCCTGACTTGTAGTGACATTTCAGGGGAGGTGCACGTCAGGCTACGCGCTACACAGTACCCATGGCGTCTATTTTACGCACAGCCGTAGGTCAAGCTTTAGTTATGCCAATAAATTAAAACATATTAGAAATTACTGCGGTTGTTCATTGATCACCCTCTCCCTCCTCGTTTCTCAGGAGGAACAGGCTATCTCCAACCTGGCCAAGTTCAAGATGGTGGAGATAGCAGAGACGCTGGTCAACAAGCTACGCCTCTGAACCCAGGACCAGGGAGGGAAGGTAAGCTGCACGATCACCGTGGTAATGAGCAGACTGCACGGGATGCATTAGTCATGCCAGTGAAGCCGATTCAGAGATGCCAGCTCGCAGCCTACAGCCGCATAGCATAAGCTGACCCCTTTCCCTACATTTTCAGGCAGCAGAGGGAAGCACCCCCAACCTCTGGAAAATGTGTGGAACCACAAAACAGCTACAGTTACTGTGTGGGGTACATTAAAAAAAACTGCACGCTATAACAACAACCCATGAGGCTTGAAACATGTGTGCTATCCAGAGCAACCACTGGCAGAAGGGGACAGGACATGAACCTGCAGTTTGCCAATATTCCCAGAAGGTGGTGCTCTTGTACCTCTCAGCTATGCATCAGAATTCACCCTGCTGTATGAATAGGTAAAATGGTTTGCTTTCATTTATCCAGACTAACAAAATATAGGAAAATAAATAAAAGCAGTGAATTGTTTCACTTCCTGTTCTCGTCACAAGATGCATGCATATTAGGTTGCACATTTCAAGTTAGTGTCAATTCATGAGCCAAAAACAAGGTGAAATTCAGAACCATGTTTTATTCATTTAAATTTCCATTTAGGGGAACCTCACTAAAGTGCTTCGCCAAGGCAAATATCTACTATACCTAGAAAACTCTGACAATGACAAGGGTCACAAAACGGACAGTATCAGATTTCAAGTTGATATTGTTACCATTTTATTTCCCACCCCCCATAAATTTGCAAATAAAGTTAAATAATCTAAATCCAAAATCATTTCAAGAGAAAGAGACATTAGCATGATGCAGAATAGCATTTCTGCAGGGAGGGTCTTATGAATTAAGAGGTGAATCAATCTGTTTAAAAAAAAAAAAAAAAAGGTAATTCAAAGCCGTTTCCTTGCGGATGGGCTGCTGGCCGACTGAATCCCTGTCCCATTAGCGCCGCAGCAGTTTGCTGCAGGGACACCCAACCATCGTGCAGCAGATTGAGCACTGCTGCAGTTTCTGGCATCTGTTAAACCAGAGTGCAAGAGAAAGCGAACAAAACAAGCTACACGCTGAGCACCAGGACTGTGTCCTTCAAGAGTGACGTATAGCATTAGGAGAGCCCAAACCATTACAGACACTACCAAAAAAAAAACAATCTGCTGGGACAAGGGCCCGGCGCCACAGGGCTTGTTAGAGATAAGGCAGACTTTACAAACGCCCACTGCACCATCTGTTAGCATGCTGGTGATCTGAAACACAAGGAGCACCAGCTGAAACAGAGCAGAGGCACAGGTCGGGGAAGGGGGGCGGGGGAAAGGACCAGGCCACAATCCATACTCATTCAGTCTGCTGTACTCAAACACACGGGCTACTGCAACTTAAACTGGACATTTTTATGGCAACAAGACCTTACTCTAACATGCCTGTAAGAGATACTAAATGTTTTGTTTAATATCCAGATACTTCAGGTTTCCATATAAAAAAAAGGAAAATGAAGACGACATTAAGAACCGGTAGACTGTAACGACGTTTTGACAATACACTGATCATTAACACCCTTAAGGAGATTACTGCCTTGTGACCCCCCCATAGAATGGGACAGGACTGAAATGAGAATAGTTCACTACACAGATATGACTTTGGGGAACAGGTAGAAAATGAAGGGGGAGGGACATAATGACAACAACCAATAGAATCTTTATGGAATTGTCTGGCTAGGACCTGATAGGCTACAGCAAACGTGGATTAAATGTGGAACGCCCAGGTGTGGGTGGTAAACCACACTTGGGTTAGGTGCATGCTGGGATTAAACAGAATCTCCACCGTAAAGGAGCTTAACATCCGAAGCTCATGATGTCAAAAACAAGCAGGCGGTCATATAAAGTTACATGGTGCAGAGTTGAGGTAGCTGAATTCCAAACACTAAGCTTTCCAAATCAGTCCGGTGGCCCAGAGCAAGCGCACACTCAGCCCCGCCTCTGCGGCCCCACCCAGTGTGTGTGTGTGGGAGGGGCACATCCCCTTCGGTAACATGGAACATGGATAGCATTCATACCCTCCTCATAAGCAGTGGCAACCCAAGGATAAAAGTTATAAAAACCGACTCACTCACTGGGAAAGATCACACTGCTATTTCATACACATATATACTGTATATATTTACACATTAAGGATTAATTGCTAATTGATTAAACCAAAGAAACTGGAAAATAAAAAGGAGCCACACTGCGAGGAAGGCCAGGGAATCTTCTGATGCAGAGACAGGGCAGGGTTGGCTGGGGGGGCCCCCAGAGGACAGCAGCCTCACAGCCACGGAGACATGCCTCAGATAGCCTCTGTGTACTTCCCTGGCACTCATGCCAGACGCCCATGCTCTCACAATGGACTTTCAGTGTGGGAGGCAGCTAGAGTCACACTCTGCAGGAAGCATGTCCATTTGACATCTACACAGACTGTTTTCGAAGTGTCCATAAGAATCTGTGATGGCCCACTTGAGGCGCACAGGACAGTCCAGGAGACCCTTGGCTGTCTGGTCCTAATCCTGTCTCCTCAGCACCCCCTAGTGGTGAGGGAAACGTTTGGCAGCAGACCTTACAAGCTTGCGTGGGTCTCTGTTTCCTGGGAGACAGAGGTCTGTAGTCACCTTCCAGCAGACTGGGGGTGGGAGGGGTGTGTGGAAGGGGGTTAACCCTGGGCCCCCTCAGGGCACACAAGCACATACTTACAGACATCCCTCCACGGGATATCCTGACCCACAGGGCTCTAACAAGCCTAATCCTCCAGAAAGTGCTGTTCTAGTTCCATGTAGGCCTGGTCGATGTAGCTGACAATGGCGTAAGGCGACGTCCTGTTCTCATCCAGCAGCACCGAGACAGTCTCCTTCCAGTAGCTGAAGGGGATGCAGGAGCTCTGGGGGGAACAAGCACTGTGGTAAGGTGATGGCATCGGCACAACCACTATCGTGGCTAACAGCAGGAGTCAGGCTGTCGCTGCACCAGCATTCAGAAACCAGCAGATGGGGGTCACATTACACCGGCTGGATACTAGAGCTTCTCCATGCGTTGAATCTCTCTTTCCTGACCTGAAAACACTGCAATATACTAGACATGAGGAGTAACTAGGCAGCAGCCAAGAAGCCTGAAAATTCTTTCTAAATACCGGATTCCTCAAAATAGCCACGGTCTGACCCAGATAACATCTACACCAACGTGAGGTATTCGGTTCAGATTAGAAAACTGCAGATAAGAATATGCTGGCAAAATTGAAGGACTTCATGAAAAATTTTGCCCATCCTGTCATGGTGGGGGGTGTACTCCTGTAACACCCTTGGCCACCTGCAGCTGCCAGGCTCTGCCCCCTCCTGATGTACTTGCCCCACCTCCAGCCATAACACAGGCTGGGACAGCATTTGAACACCACTATTTCAGCATGACTACGCACACACCGCTTGCTATGCATCCATCCTGCCAGATCCTCATCCGCAGCCGCTTTGCTCTGGCTGTTGCAGCCTTGGGAGACGGGGCAGGCCAGCTCAAAGTCTGAAGTGTCTCACGCACTCACGTTCTCCAGGCAGGTGCTGTCCTTGTCTTTGTTCAGGTAGTGCCGCTGCCAGAAGCAGAGGAGCTGGTGGAAGTTGTTCAGCAGACAGCCTGGGTACCTCTCACTGTACTCCTTCTCCCGCAGGGCGCCCAGGTACCAGGCCAGGCGGCCATGACGGCGCGCCAGCATCAGGATCACCAGGCTGGTGTTTAGGCAGCTCACATTCTCCTGGGCAGGGGGGGGGGGGGGGAACACATGACACAGTTTGAACGTGTGCACACACTTCACACGCATGTTTGTAGCTCTGACCCAAACGTACCAGGACAGACAGAGAATGCAGACAGTCACACGTGTGTCATGTGCAGCCCTGACCCAGATAAGCGGATGGAAGGCGGAGGGACGGAGGGAGATGGGAGGGGAGCGTGCAGCAGCGGGGCCTTGCCTGCGTCAGCGTCTGCACGTTGATGATGTTGATGAGCCTGAAGAGGAAGGCCAGCCGATTCTCCACGCGAGCCAGGTGGGACAGCAGGTGACACTGGGAGAGTGTCTCCACCACTGAGGACAGAGTGAGGGACACCTCTCAGTGCAAAGGGCATCAGGCACAACACACCAAACCCCCCCCCTCCCCCCCCACTATGCAGAAAGGCCTGGGAGGTAAGGAGAGGTCAAGGTCCAGTAAGATCCCCGCATCTGGACACTGGAGCAGAAGCAATGGAAAGTGCCAAATTTTTCCATCCTATTTTTTTCCCTCGAGTTTGGTCGCCCTTTTCTTCAAATCAAGGCCGGCACACTTTAAAAATACGGAAAGCACAGAAGATAAAAACTACTCATAGAGCATCACTGATCTCCCACCATCACTGTCTCGTGTTGGTTCATTACAAATCCTTTACTCTCCTGGGTGGGCTACATCATTTTCACCTGCATTGCCATGCCCCCCCGTACCTTTGACATCCTCCGACTGGCTCTCAAACCTGTCCAGCGACAGGACGATGCATCGCACTAACATGTTGGAGTCCACCAAGGAGCTGTTAATCTGCGTCAGAAAGATCTGGAACTGCAAACAGGTAGGGTGGGGTGGGGGTGAGCCAGCAGGGTCGGGGTCAACGTGTGGCCCGAGCAGGCAGGGATCAGGGCCCACCTTCTCCTCTGTGTTGACGTATCGGTTGAATCTCTGGAAGGCATCGATGTTGAACTTCATGAGCTCGCCCAGAAGGTCGAAGTAGCTCTGCAGCACGTCGCGGGACTTGCACCCGCTGTCGACGATGCAGAACAGGATGTGCTGCCAGAGAAACGGCCCGTAAGGAAGGGAGCAGCGGTACATGTGATGGCACATCGCCATGGCAGCGGCGGCACTGAGGGCATCCTCACCTCCAGCAGACCCCTCTTCAGCAGGAACACCTGGTCGGCGTAGGACGTGGCCCCCCGGAGAAAGCTCTCCACGGCCCGGGCCTGCCAGAACCTGCCGGGAATCAACACATGCGGCTCCAGTTCTGCCACCAGCGGCAGAATTCATACCACTCAAATCACAAATTCTCATGGGGGTCTCCTGTTGGGCACAGACACTATACTGGGAGGAGTGGGGGGGGGCTCCATAAATAACAAACCAGCCCCTGCCAGGCCTTTGGGGGCTGCATCCCCACCCCACACCCCCCAGAGCAAACAGATGCATGGCCGGCACCTGAAGGAAGAGTCTGGAGGCTCCCGCTTCATGACCGTGAGAAGCCGCGTCAGGAGACCCTTCTTCCCGTCACACACCAGGCTCCTACAGAAGGCGGCAAGACACAGTGAGTGTTATGCTAACCCTGATGGTCATGCTAACACCGACACTAACCCTCCTGGACCAGGGGGACTCTCATGGTACCTGTCTGTGTTGACCAAAGCCTCCACCTCCGGGATGTTGGCCTTCAGAGAAATGGCACTTAGCTCATTCAGCTCCTGGGTGTTCAGGAGCAGGTATTTGTTTCTAGAACAAGGACAGCGTTCTTCATGAACACATCTGCAAGTCGAACGATGAGGTGCCAAGACTCTACAGAGCGGGGAGGGGGGCACTCACTCGTGGTGGTCACTGAAGCTCTGAAGGAGCCTCAAAAACTGTATCTTGAAGGAAATTTCCTGAAGAAAGGAGACGACAGAGAACAGCAGTCAAGGCACGGGGGCCTCAGGGGAGCAGCGCAGTATACAGCCAGCAGGGGGCACTCTCACCGGGCTGCAGTCACAGTGCTGGTTCTGAGCATGCAGCACGTGGCTGGATGATGTGTACTTCCGCCAGATGAGCTTGTCGAACAGGTTGTTGAGGCCCGGGATGAGTCGGTACTCTGCCAGCATCCTGTGCACCTGCCGGGGCAAATGGATGCGAGACCATATGACCCGCGAAAACATACACATACACGCACGCCGGTAATGAGAGCATGGCGGCGGCCACTAATCACAGCAGGAGCAATGCTGCCATCTGCAAGGACCAACACGCAGCAGTTACTATGCAGTGAGCTGGTCACAGACTGAGGCAGATGCTTAAGGCTGACAGACAGCATTTATGGTTATAAACGCCACAACATCGGACAGACAGACAGAGTCCCGCGAAAGCAGCCTGACGAAAAGGGGGAGAACTTCAGGCTGACCTGGTTGCGGTGGCGGCCCATGAGCATGACGCAGAGCACGTAGAGGACCTCCACCTTGTACATGATCTCATGCACCACTTTCATGGAGCGCGGCAGCCGGTGCCTCAGGGGGCTGGCAGCCAGGGCACTCTCATCCGACGACTCTGGGACGGCATAAACAAACGATACTATACATCATCACACAGATCTGTGAGCCTGAGCAAAGCTGGTTAAATAGCAAACCAGCTGAACCATCAAACAAACCCAAAGATGCTTTTAACTGGAATTACAAGAAAAACCAGAGGATTACCACAAAATACAGGGTCATAACTCTGGTACATTTGGTCAATTACACACCTCAATTACCCCCTCTGCCCAAACCTGGGGATTTCACCGTGGCCTTTAAAAGGAGCAAAAAGCCAGACAGGAGTGAGGAACAGTCCTTCATCACACTGACCAGAGCTGAAGGACTCACAAAGGGCCAGTTCCGCAGCCTATATTACACCCACATTTATTTAAATTGGCAGATGCTTTTGTCCAAGCGACAAAAGTATTCGCACAGGTTAAATACATGAAATACCTACAATTTATATAACATGGGAATGCTGCCGAGTGCCACACTTTAGACCATTTACTCTTAGACACTATAACCGGGTTTCACGTAGTTAATAGCTAACATTAGGCATCTACTGTCATCAGGGCAAGTGTAACGTTGATGCAGTGATGCTTCTGAGCACCAGAGGTCAAATATTTCAAAGACAGCTCAGGCTATTAAGCGGCACTGACATCTGCATTGCAATATGCTCCAGTACAACCCTATGTTTATGCATTGCGGAAATTAGGCTAAAAAAAAAGGAAAGAAAAAAAAAATATCACCCTAAAAGTTTGATGCATAAATTTTACAGATAAGTATTGAAATCAGCAAAACTTTTTAAACAATTATAGGAAAAATGCAATATTTTTGCACACTCCTAACCTTCTCATTTCTATATTAGGATTCTTTACCCACCAGTGTGGATTAAATACCTTACTCAAGATCAGAGGTGGAAATTTCAGGTCCAGAAAGTACAAATCCAGATTAGGATTTTGTTTCAACCAACCAGTGGAGTACTGTGTAACTGTGACTCTTTATGCTCAACTGGTTGGGATTCGTACTTTCTGGACCTGAAATTTCCACCTCTGCTCAAGATACCGGGCCTCCTACTGAACTTGAGTCAACGACATTTTGGTCACAAACCCATCCACAATCTTAACAGTAGTTTTTATGGGTATTGCAGTTAATTGCAAATCAAGTTTATATGAACAGGTTATGTGGTCTTTAAAATATATGTACACTTCTAGTGTCCTGCCTCCACTACACGTCCACACCTTACACACACGAGAGATATATGCTAAGCTCCTTTTGCGCTCTATAAAAATCCCTATATTTATTATAACAAAATCACACATCACCATATTAGAATTTTTCTAATATTGTACAGCCATATTATATTACAGCAAATAGTTTCTTTTTTCATGCCATCCTGATCTTCTGGTTCATCTGACCAGATCACAATTAAAGCTTGGTTCTCTACATTTGTCCACACATTTTGTTTTACTTGAATTAATATTGGATTCTTTTTTTCAAGACACCAATTGCATTGTTTCAGAAACTGGCTATTTCCATAACTAATGAACAATAAACACCCCAAAGTACCAAATAAACATTCCAACTGATTTGGTAATTTTGCTACTTGACCGGAAGTCAGTGCAAAAGAGAAAGTACTGAAAATGCACCCACACATAGACCTGCACATGCACACAAAGATCAGGACCATGCAGTTTCACCACTCTGCCTTTAGGCGGGGCTACCTGTGCTGCTCTGCTCCGCCTCTGAGCCGTTGATCTGGATGAGTGCATCTAGCACCAGCGCATTGTCCAGCCAGGCGTACCAGTCTTCCAGTTCCTGCAGGAAGTTGGAGGTGTCCGTGGCCTCTGACACCTTCCGCGTAGCCAGCTTGCAGAGACGCTCGATGAACCCAGGTATTCCCAGCAGAGTTACTGTCCAGGAATGGGGTGGGGATTGAGGATAGAGGGGTCAGCTATAATCCTTTGGTCTTTCTTTGCTCACTCATGCCACCCATGCCTGTACCCTGGAAAGGTGCACCAGGGCAGAGCGTGCCCAACCTTGGTTGATCTCAGCCTGGGACGGGCCGGAGTTCTTCCTCTGCAGGGCATTCTTGGCTAATAGGGTGTGCTTGTCATCGTGGCCGAGGTCGGGCTCGGAGATGGTAACGGACAGGATGCGGCAGAAATTGGCCAGTTGCTGCTGGTCGAAGCTCTGCACCAGGCCAGCCAGGTTGGGGATGCCCTCCAATTGGATCATGTCCTGATGAGCAAGGAGAAGGGCATCATGATTATGGCCACGCCTTTACACTCAATCTCTTACAACTTTATTCCCAACACATATGTTTGCTTAATCCTTCAGGGTTAACTGCCATGGCCAGATTAACAGGCACTTCACTTGAGCCTTTGACATCCTACTTTATAGTTATTAGCATCTTACTAATTAATCTTACTGGCAGATACATTCTTCACATCCAAGTCAACAGGAGATCCATCAGTGAACTGTGTAGTGAGACTACATAAAAAGTAGACGTCGCAATAAACGAAAAAGGAACTGGAGAAAATTAACTGAATGGCTGGGACCACCGGACCTTTTTAACGCCCAAGATGTCCTCGATGAGTGTGGCGGTCTGCAGGAAGGTCTTCTTATTCGTCATCAACGTAAAGAGGAAGAGGACAAAGTCGTCTCTGGCCGCAAGACTTTTTGTGACACCTTCCGTCTGAGAGGTGGAAAGACAGAGAGTCTCCAGATTCTGCTGAACCATCATCTTTTTGAAAAAACACCTGGATCCAAATGAATACAAAGAGGACTGGTGCCTCCTAAGTCAAGTGTGTCCAATCCCGACTAAGCCATGGCCCCTTAGACTTACACATATGCAGCAGTTGTAGAGAACACTTAGACAGTCCTTGATGAGGTCATCGTTCACTGTAGGGGGACAGAAAACAAATAAGGCTACTGATAGTTACACAGCATCCATCCACATGGTCAGCATAATGACTCCAGACAACAACGTCACTGGTGTAATTGCTCTGAACCACAAGAAAGGGGGATTTCACTAAATACACAGAGCCGTCTATACATCCATCATCTGACCACAGGGGGGCAACAGGAGGAGAGTTAGCTCATCCCAATATTCTCGAGCGACGTCCAGCTTACTCTTCGGTTTCTTCTTCTGCGTTGACAGTGTGGGACTCATGAGCATTTCAAGCAGGAGCTGTGTAAAAAGAAAGAGCAGCTGAGAAAGGGCGTAATCGCGGGGTCTAGTACCCAACCCCCAGATCACAGAACAGCTGTGAAAGGGTGTAAACACAAGGCATAGTACCCAACCCGTGAGTCAGAGCAGCTGTAAAAAGATGTAAACACAAGGCGTAATAACCAACCCCCGAATCACAAAGCAGCAGTAAAAGGGCATAAACACTGGGCGTAGTGCCCTACCGCCAAATCGCAGAGCAGCCTTAAAAGCACGTAAATATGGGGTGCAGAAACCAAACCCCCGACTCTCACTTTCAGCACTATTCAGTCACATTGCCCTCACACTTGTGTCTAAAAACTCACATCAACGCCCCCGAAGAGGTCGAAGGTGTACGTGTTGGGGAAAGTGGCTTCCTGGGCGAATTTCCTGTCTTCAGTCACAAGAGACATGGCCTCCATGGACAGCAGGGGTGACATTTCCTGGAAAACAGTAAAAGAACACTTTATGTATCTCACCCTCCAGGCAAAGGACCAGGGACATCCATGCAAATGCTGAAGAGCGGGAATCAAACTCACAACCTAGGGGATGAGAGGCCACAGGACTAGTCACATTGAACGCATCCCCCCCAAGAACATCCAGACGGGTGGAGACAGCCCACCCAGGCATTGGGATGGGCAGACTCACCTTGAGCACGGCATGGGCCCGGCTAAGGTCGCTGTTAGGGTGGCTGGCCTCATGCATCCTCCGCAGCAGGATGGGGATACCATGCCAGCGTGCCCGGTGGTCCCGCTCGTGGAGCAGGGCTTCTGGCACCTGGGGAAGGGCAGAGGTGTAGTCTCAAAAGAAGAAGGAAAAAAAGAAACAAGCTGTTTTGTTCAGGTTCTGCCTACCATAAGCGGGTTATTAAAGGACAGCACTTACGATAAAACCGCGATATTCAGCGGGTCATCCATAGGGCGAAATCAGTCCTGTGCCAAAATAAATCCTCCTGACAATCAAACCCCACTATTCAGCCGCTTTATATGCAACGCGACTTTAAAATTAAACCCACGACCGGGGCCACAGAGGCTCCAGCATCCCCTTCGACCGCAGTGGGACGCGGAGCCACCAACCGGCCGGCTGGAGATACTGGAGTGACGCGTACGGCAAGCGAGCTGTTACCGCTAACCCCCCCAAGCACAGTTCACCGCGACAAAGCCCCTCCTAGGCATATTGCACGTAAATTCGGAGAGAGGCCCGGGACCTCGCTACTTTTTGCGTGTCTACGTACGCCGAGAACCGGCCAGGACAGCGAACCGGCTAACTGCAGGGGCCCCAGTCTCTCGGGAATCAGGCTGGGGCGTTTGGGGAAGGCGGGGGATTAAGACAGACTGGACGCTGCCATCAGCCAGGTGTCTGTAGAACTGCTTAATAAACCCTGAAAATGGTGTAGAAGTGCCGGCCAGAGGATCTAAGTGGCTCGCGAGGGCCGACCATTCACGGCGAAGCGGCGAGCCGAAGCCCCACAGGGACGCCGCCTTCCCGGTTCTGCAGCCCTGCTTAAGTTCCGCTTTTTCGGCATCCGGCTCCCAGTCGTTCCGCCCGGATGACTGTTATAATTGCTGTTGTTTTGTTGCAGCTGCTTAACTGCACCCAGCGAGCGTGTCCGTCGTCGCTGAGTCTCACCGACATAGTGGCTCGCACCGCGTCGACCTCCCGTACGTCAGTCCCAGGCTGTGGGCGGCCTTCCTCATACCAGCGTACCTGGACGGGGCTCAGCGCTGCTGGCCGCATCAGGCGCGACCTACCTGCGTCCCTCGACAAATGCCGCGGCCGGTGATCTGGCTCCGGCTGATCGTCGTCACTATGTTCCCGCCGCGGTCGCTCCGCGTCGCCCCCATCCGAGGGGACTCGGGCCCCGCAAGCGTCGCCATCATTCTTTCTTCCGTAAGTGTCGCGAGCAGGAAAACGTGAGCGCGCGGACGGACAGCGGCGTCTCCAGCGCCATCTGCGGAGCGGCCGGCCCAATCCCAAATTTAGCGTCATTCAGGATCTTCTGCTGGTCGCTCGTCCTACTTTTGGGTTTTTTCCGCGGGTAATACTAATGTCGAGCACCTTTTTTTTTATTGTGCATTTTAAAACATTTTCTCAGGGGCTGGAAAATACTATAAGGATACTATCTGGTGGTTTTGCAGATCAGGTTATCTGCCTGAACCTGGCTATGTATGACTAATCCCGTTTGACTGTAATACAGCTGAATACAAATTTAAATGAGTCTGAGAAGGGAAACCTGCCTTAACTGAATCATCATTCTCGTGATTAAATTACGGAGGACTGATGTCTCAGCTTTCACAGATATATTAGAGTTTTAATCTCAGTGTCCACGAAGTAACACACTTGGAGATGCACATTCAACTTGCGCATGGTGTCTGACGCCCTTTTAACTTGATTCTGCCATGTACTGCTTTGTGAGATAGACAGATGCCAAGAACTATCCATTGCTTTTTATCCTGGGAGGCATCGACATGTATCAAGCATTAACCAGGAGGGGGCAGTAGTGCGCTAATATAGAGGGCAGAAAGTGACGACCATTTTAGTTGTAGCTTGACGAACTTGCAGAGTGCAATTGATTTGAATAAAAGTTTAAAGGGCATAACAAAACTTTAGAGGATTTTTTTCAACAAAAAGTTTTTACATAAAAAAATTGATTTCAAACAAGACAATACCATTACATTGCACTTTGTATATTTGATTCTGTATATACACAAGGAAACATTACATGAGGTTAAATCGTTCTTCGTTCGATGAAACAATCCATACAAATTGTGAATGATGGTCTTGTTTCTCGTATAATCCGAGGAGCAGAGTGCTAATCTCACCGCATGGTGGCCCTAGTAACTATTTTGTATAAATTCTGGATGTAAAGATCCTGCTTCCATGCAGGTCATTGGTTGTTGAACAGTCCAAAAACATGCTGAGGCTAATTGGAGTTACTAAATTGCCCGTAGGTGTGCATGAGTGAGTGTATGGTGTGT
>JAODJX010000129.1:9084309-9098037 GCA_026776945.1 Isichthys henryi | reverse complement strand
CCCCACACACACACACACACACAGACACATAAAACGGTATCCTGGAAATGCCTCATCATGTTTTCCGTTTATTTTCATTCTAGGTGTTGCTTTGCCATCACATTTTCCTTTAACACTATTAGCAACTAGAAACTTCTCTATGGTTCGTCCGTCCAAGTATGTCAGCATCAACTTAGCAACTTTTCTTCCGTAAACTTTTGTTACATTATTAGTCATAACAGCTTGATGCATTCACTATGTAGTGCTTGTCTGTTTTACACATTTTAATTATTTTAAGTTGTTCGTGCCATATGATGTGTACAGGCATTTAATGTCTTTACATTATTTTTAATGTTTCTGAAGCTCACAATTTCGAAATATATCCACCCCCCTAATTCAGTTTTTTCCCCTTCACCTGCACCCCCTGCAATTTCTTTGGGGGCACAGTCCACAGTTTGAACCCTTCTGGGCTACTTCTTACTTACCTCATACTTACGATGGTGTTTCACTTAAACAGGAGGGTCCACAAAAATTTACCAGTCGGCATAAAGTTATATGTTTTTATATATATATAGAAAACAAGATAATTATTAAGGAAGTGCCACATAAGGATGGGGTGGGGCAGGATTCAAACCCCCAACCATGGAGGTGTTAGCCATTCTGCCACCCCTAGAATTAGGGTTACCATATTTGGTACGACGAAAAAGAGGATGTATCTGGGATCAGAATATTAATGAGTTTTGCTTTCACCGACCAATCAGGTAGTATTTCTCTTATGAATATTAATGAGTTTTCCCTAACCACCCTGTAAAATGACCCTAACCAGAATGAACAATTGAAAAACTGTTTTACATCACCTTTTGTGTCACATTAAAGCTCTTTTCTGCTGACCATCATGTCTCGCCAAGTCTTGTAAATTCTCCCTTAATGGGTGGTTTGTCATTGATGTGATGATGGTTCGGTGGTCTGATGTGTTGCCATGGAAAATACACACTGGCTGAAAGGTACAATAAGAAATGCAAAGAAACCGCATCAGCACCAGCTTTCATGCCCTCGCACCTTCTGAGAAGACAGGGAGTATGCAAGCGACGCTGTATTATCTTGGCCTCCACGTTAGCCACAAGCTGAACACCTGTGCGCTAAATTCACAGTGTGCTTCCGTGCGAAGACACAGTGGTGTCATGTTTGGGAATCGCAGGGTTTGCAAAACCAAAACAGCATTGCGGTTACTCTGGGTCAGAGAAACGGATCTTTCCTTTTCAATGTTCTCAGTGAGTGAAAACGTGGGGTGTTGCATTCAAATCAATTTCAGGAAAATTCTGGGAAATGAATTTAGAAGTTGGTTTATTTTCTCGCAGTTGAGCAAAAATCTGCTGAAATCCGTTGAAATAACAGTTAAAATAAGCATGACAATATAATGTTCCCAATTGGAATGGTTTAAGTTCACAGTAAACTGTGTGCAAATGTATGCTACCAGTCAGAAGTTTTTGCGCACAAAAGTGAGATTTTCTACATTTGCATGTTACTCACTAAATACAAAAATAGTTGGTAACAAATACATTTACAGCATGTTCACCATTTGAGTACCTTTATTAACAAGAAAATGTCACATTTTTTGATTGATCAAAATAACCTCCTCTGGCATTTATAACAGCAGAGAAAATTCAAGGCATTCTTTCTACAAGGGACATTAAATACTGCTCTGTTTCATGGGATGAACCAGTTGACTAGTGCATTGAAAGTTAAAGGGCAGAATAGGATTTGACTTTGCCATCAACACACAATCAGGATGTCAGACATGCACTGTTACATTCTCTCTTCATGTTATAAAGGAAACTTGTTTAATTTGACTTATATTTTCATTTATAGTTGTTCAGCCAACGTTCCAATGCTTAACAAGAATAAAAAAATCAACAGTTTATGAAATAAATGGATAAGTGGTAAAAACCTGTGGCGTGCAAAAACTTTTGACTGGTAGTGCAATTGTTTTACATGAAGTGCTGGCCTGTTCTTTTTTAAACATGGCGCCTCCACTGCCGGCTCAGCTGCAGTTCGGGGTGAGGCAGCTGTCGCTGTGGTCAAGTTCAGACCCCTCAG
The DNA here is from genome assembly GCA_026776945.1 of Isichthys henryi. Classification (NCBI taxonomy): domain Eukaryota; kingdom Metazoa; phylum Chordata; class Actinopteri; order Osteoglossiformes; family Mormyridae; genus Isichthys; species Isichthys henryi. The sequence goes on along the minus strand of JAODJX010000129.1, from coordinate 9,095,961 downwards.
CAGCCTGGGTGATGGGATTCCTTATTGGTGCCGCCTCTCGGCACGGAACCCGTCCTTGCTGGGGCGCTCCAGCCGTAATCTGAGTTCCGGTAGCTGGCCTCATGTGATCTCAGTCTTTGTATCGAGACCCTGTACAGCAGTGGAAGGCATTCTGGGCCTGAAAGACCCTACTCCTGCAGTTCAGAACAGGAAGGAGCAGCAAAACAGTCACCGGCAACCCCCCTCCGACACATATGTGCCCCCCTGGTGGGGACCGATGGTGGTGCAGGACAGTCTTTTTGGCACATGGTGCTGGTGTGACTACTCGGTCCCTCAGGTCTCCCAGCCATTGCAGGATTCACACCTGGCCTCCTCCGTCAGCAGCAGGTAGGAGTTGATGGCCTCTCGCAGCCCCTCACTCATCGGGTTCTCTCCAGGGTCTCCCTCGCTCTGACCAAAGATCATGGTGCTGAGGACAGAGGTGGCGCGTGAACGGCCCTTAGAAGTGGCCAAGCAGAGCGATCACGGAGTAACGACGCACCCACTTGCAGTCACATGCCCACATGGTGTGGGAGACTCACAGAAAAATAGGAAAAGTCAAGTAAGAAGAAAACCCCGAATGTGACATGGAGGCTGGCACCTCACATCACCATGAAAGGTCAAAGATGAAAGGGGTTCTCCGCCAAGATGAGATAGGGGGCCCTCTGCAGGATCTTACCTATCCACCTCGTTCCAGTTGAGTGGGGGTTTCCTGACAGGTGGGGGTGGAGTTCCTCTTATCACAGGGACGTTGTTGTAGCCCCGTATAAAGCACGGCTCCCGTAGGGGGCAGCAGAGAGCCTCACTGACCTCTGTGGGGGCGTGTAATCGGTTAGGAAGTACGGTCCATTTCTATGACTGGCTGTAGGTAACTGATACTCATGAAGTTGTCTAGGAATCAATGGGATCGGGGTGGTTGGGACATTCGGGAGGGCTTTTCAAAAGCCCCTTCGGAAGCATGCTGCTAAAGTGGTAAAATGTGTTGTGCCACATGTGGGGCATTAAGGCTGATTTCTCAGTGCCACCAACAAATAGCCAGAGCTCTTGTGGCAGGAGAGTCCGCAGGCTCAGTGCTTCAAAGGGACTGTCTCTGTGCTTCTCCCTCCGCAATAAAAGAGCCGCACTGCAGACTCGGCGTAGGCGGCGGCCTGCCCTGTTTTTTGTAGTTTTGTTCTTTTCTGTGTTTTCCCCCTGGGGAGAGAGGAGGCCACACCCACCTGAGTAATGCTCGACCAGCTGGGACAGCGAGGGGAAGGTGCTCCCCGGCGAGATGTAGAACCAGCCATTGGGCAGACGGTGGATGCGGTAGTGCTTCACCGAGCTGCCAGAAGAGTTTGTGTCACGGCGCATGGAGAGGGAGTAGGTTCCTGCCGGGGGGGGGGGGGCGGACAGCGTGTGTGAGATTCACCGTGTGTCACATAAGCAGGTAGCCTTTCTGTAGGGATTTGTACTGAGTAATGGGCCTTAAGCCTCCTGTTTGTGTTTTTAAACATTGTTGAAAGAGGCATCTGAACATCACTCATTTAGCTCTGCTCAGTTTAGCCGCAGTGAACACAGTCAAACATAAATGTATTTCAGTGACATCAGATCCACAGGCGGGATGATTATTATGTGGCACATTAAGTTTTGCCTGCAGATTTCACTCCTGAGTGCCGTCTCAGGCATTGCGAGTAGCCTGACTGCCGCGATGCAGGGGCCTCACCGATGTGGGTGTGGCTTGTTCGGACCATGAAGGAGCCGGGCTGGTTGTGGGGCTGAAGCAGCAGTTGCTCAGCTTTTTCCCGGGTGATGCCGTCAAAAAGCCACCTGTAGGAAAAGAGAGCGGCCAATAGGGGGCATCAGTGCAGGACGACCTCGGTAGCGCTGACCTTCGAGGACCTTGACCCTGAGCTGTGACTCACCCGTGGAAGACCTTAGCAGTGTAGCTGCTGGGGATGTAACACTGCCTGCCCGTCGCCGTTGAGCTCACCTTCCACCAATCGCCTTCGCTGTGACAGACAGGCCAATCAGAATCCAGGAACCACAAAGCTTCCAAATAAATCTCAGCGCCCACGTCAAGGCTTTAAATGTCGAGGCAAAGACCTTTCGTTTGCAAAACACTGACGTAAATCAAAGACATAATGGAGGAAAAGAGAGAAACACAGAGGGAGAGGCTGCTTTTCTGGGCTGGTGTCATGCAGTCATATAACTTATGAATCCTCTGCCAGATCGTAAATGAACTGATTCTTCTGTGGAGCAAATGCTTGAATGAGAATTTCCATGAGCAAGTGAAAGCTTTAGCTTGTTACACATGACCCAAGTGGGTGGGGGAGTTCAGCCTCCGGAAAGTCTCAGAGTACTGAGGCCCGGCCCATCGTTGCCCCAGTCCTGCAGGTGGCAGGACAGCTCATTGTCTCAAGCCCGTATGTTCAAACCAAAGCTGCAGTGTACGTGTCCGTGGCTGCAGATGGATCTTGTGCATAAGGTGTGTTCCTCTGACAAGTCTGCAGACCTAGTGAGTCATGCTTATAATTTATATAAAGACTGTGCTGGATGAGGCCACATCAGTTTTAGTGGTTATAAAACGGCTGTCATTGCCTGGGGGACTGACTTTGGTGATGGCGTCACTTCTTACTCTGATAGGATGTCGAGTCTCTCCCCCAGCGTGATGCCACTCTCCGCCGTCCCTTCCAAGGAGGGGTAGTTATACAGGGATACCACCACAGGCCGGTACAAGTCTGTAGCAGGCGGGACGAGACACCACTTCAGAACGCGTGTTTGGATGGACTGGATGGAATGAACTGCAACGGTGTGATCAATGCTGACTTGTGCTGCATAAACACCCCAGTCCGGCCAAGTAAATGTTTTCCCTGAGTTTTACCTTCAGTGTGGCTTACATCTGGATCCACACGGTAACTACAATTCCGGTAAGGGGTGCCAGAATGACCCCAGAGCCGTGTGCTCATTGACATTGTGAACATGACAGCTGTGGGCCTGGTTTCCCGGTTTCCTGGTCCCCATAAGGGAAAACTCTATTTTATAAAAATCAGTGACTGCTATGAAAAAAACTAAAAATGCAAAAACTCTTGTATTTTGCTTGGTTATTTATGGTTATGGTTAGGGCAGGGTGGGGGTTAAGGTTGTCATAGTTAGCGTTAGCATTTTTCCCATAGAAGTGAATGAGTGGGCCCCATAAGGATAGGTATACCCTATATGTGTGTGTGTGTGCGTGTGTGTGTGTGTGTGTGTGAAACCATCAGGCAGAAAACGTCTGTGAGATGCCAGGAAGTCCTGAGGAGACAACCCTACTTTTTGCCAGCTCTGTGACACAGAGTTGCCAATTTTGGTCAGCTGTCTGGAGTGAGATTTCAATAGGAGTAATAAAATTGTTACATGTATGTAACTAATTTTAGGTTTGTAATAGAATAATATAGATTTTCCATAAGATTTCTTGCTCGAGTCTCCTGCTAGATGCGTCAGAGTTGGCTACTAGCAAAACCAAGCAAGACAGGAACTGAAGCTCAAATCCAGCAGGAATTTGGCACGTTGTGTGAACTTGAGGAGAAATTGCCCAATGAAGCTGAACTCTACTGATCTGTGAATAATTAGCAGTGACGGCTATACCACCCAAACCTGATAACCTACTTTCTGTACTTCAATAAGCACAAGGAGACCCTCCCAGTATAGCGGCTGGAGTCAACATGCTCTTGAATATACTGTATATTTCTAGCAAACAAGAAGAGGAGTTTGCATCATAATGGGAATTCCAGCTTTACATATGTTCAGTCCTGTTTTTACTGTGCATCCCTGCAGCAGATTCAACAAGCCACCCTTGTTTGAATAGTTATAAGAAGGCAAACCTAGCGATCTATCAGAGCAGCACGCAGCCAGGGCTGCCAGCTCTCACGCATCGTGCGTGACACTCACGCTTTCTGGCTCTCACGCAAGCAATCTTACAGCAAATTTATATCATTTCATTATAAAGCTAAAATTAGCTACATTAAAAGCTTTGGGGCTGTTTTCAAACCCTACAGATTATTAACAAGGTAATAAAACTGTTACATACATTTAAATGTGTGTGCAGATTTGTCTGGAATGGAAAATCTCACGCCAGCTAGCTGACCAAAGCTGGTGACACTGGCTCAGTCACAAAGGCGGGCTGATGGTGTCAAGATGGAGACTGGTCACCCACCTTGTGCTGTGTCTGCGCCGGAGTTTGACTCTCGTTTTCCTTTGGCAAGACAACAGCCCATGATGTCTGAAGGTCTTCTACTCCAAGACGAGTGTGGCGGATCTAGGAAAAGAGGCAGGCCAAGGGTCATCCTCCGAAGTCTGCACTTCTAAGCCACTGGTGCATCGTGCTGCCACCGCAGAGAACTTATGAGACCAAAACGGGCTTTTCTGTAAATCTGTCGAATCTGTTTCAATGGCCATGCAGCTCACTGCAACATGTCACACTTAGTTCCTGCGTTATGTACCTGTGGGGTCCCTCTGGTGGCTGGAAGTGCAGCACGGTACATTTACACTGGATGCAGTTTTCCTGCCCTTAAGTTTTCATGCGATAAACCGTGTTGTCCGAAGCCTTTGCTGTGCCTGTGGCGTGACAAGTCGGTCAGGAAAGCAGGCGGAGATGTGAGCTCACGCTCTCCCACATATCGTTACCCAGCATCCTCCACCATTACCAGAACTGCATGTGCTCTCGCCGAACAGCTACTGCGTTAAACTAGCGGGCTGGAAGGATTCTACAGTGAAGCAAAAACAGAAGTAAAAAATCCCCACAGAATAAAGAAAAGCAGCAGCGGGTGTGTATAGCACTTAGTGGCCCCTGTCCCCTGCACTTTGTCCCCTGTACTTTGTCCCCTGCACTTTGTCCCCTGTACTTTGTCCCCTGCACTTTGTCCCCTGTACTTTGTCCCCTGCATTTTGTCCCCTGTACTTTGTCCCCTGTACTTTGTCCCCTGTACTTTGTCCCCTATCCTACAAAATTGGCATTAACTGACTGAAACTTGAAACTTAAATTAGCTAATGACTGTAATAGTCACCTTCCTTACCAACATAAAGTCAGCAGAAAACTTAGGCCCCCCCCACCACCACCCCGTGTTTCTAAAGGCTGCCGCTTCTCAGTATTTCTCATAGTGCTGAGAAGGATGTAGAGAGAGAGAGAAAGAAGCGGCGTCTGAAAACCACGCTTTCCAACCACACGGATTATTATGAACAGGGGCAGAGAGGAGCTAATTCGGCAGAAGCAGAACAGCACTGACTACTCCTCCGCATTCCTAGCTTAGAAGAGGAGCTCAATCTGATACTGTCCTCTTGTTGGTCACCTTTGCATAGAAGCAGAACATTTTGGAAACATCTCTCAGGCCATCTTACACATGTGGAGCGTCCTACAGCTGGCAGTGTGAAACATCTTATGGCATCCTGAGTGGGATTCAGACTTAGACTCTGTCCTGAAGCCACACCCTCCTGGTCTGCCATTGGTAGTTCTGGAGTATCTCATGTAGTATCGAACTTACAGCTCGCAGATTTAAAAACAACATCCGCCCTGCCTGTTGTCATGGCATTTCATGCTGCATGGAGTCCTATGTACTCCATATGTACAGCTGGGCTTGAGCAGCAATGGATTTGGCTCTAACAACTTGTTTAGGAGAGGAACCTTCAACTCTGTGATCTCGAGCCCTTAACCGCATCGACGTCAAGATGACGTTCGAGGCCACCAAACTCTGGATGCTCCCTGACTTCACAGTCACAGCAGTGATCAGCCTTGACTTCCTGTCAGAAAGCACGTTTAACCCTAAATACAGCACATTGTTATACCTGCAATAGAAAATAACAACTGTGCACATGAGGTATTTTAATAATGTATCTCACCAGTGACAGGTTCGCATACGAAGGGACAGACAGTCTCCCTGCGCACATGTCCAGTAAAAGAGATTCTCAGCATCTGTCCTGTAGAATAACTGTGCAGGGACTCAAGGATGAACCCTGAAATGTCTCGGGTCCAAGTTATTGGTTCGAAAAGGCCGATCCAGCCCCAGACAGGCCGATAAATCTGAGTTTCTGCAGTTCCCATCTATCAAAAATGACGCCAGAACAGACTGTCAAGAAGACAAATCAAACTGAGAACGTGAAACATGAACAGGAGGCAGGAAGGGATCCTCGTGGTGTGTCCCGCTGCTCTCGCTCTGCTCGCCCTTGTAGAGTCACAGACTTTGTTTGACAGATTTAACATCAGACCGACCCTTTAAGACAAATGGAATATAATACTAGGAAATAATATACGATGATTGTATACATTTACTGTAGCTTGTGGCTAATACAGGATGGGGTATAACCCAATACATTACTGCTGTATGACTTTTATATAAAAGTGATGTTAAAAGTGAGTCTCTGAGCAAGACCCTTAACCCTTAGCTGTCTGACCCTGCTTTTACAAGAAAATGTATGTCACTTTGGGTAAAAGCATCTGCTATATAAATTAAGATAAATGCACTTTGACATTAGCTGTTTATATAAACCCTACTGGCTGCATCACTCATTTTACAGTGGCATTTGTTGCGATCCCTTTGCTTGCATTGTTCACTATCAGCACCATCGACAAACTGCATTGTTTTCCTTTGTTGATCTTCACTTTTCTCTGAGACGTGACCACAAGACAACAGAAGGCGCCACACATCCGCAGGCACGTCGGCTGCAGCATCGGGCAGCGCATGCCTCCAAAACAAGGGTTCACGAGAGAGCAGAGAGTTCTTCAGTTACAACCTGAGCATCTATGTAAACTCTGAGGAATGAAAGTCAGCCGACTAAAGCAATAATTTGGATCAGAGCACTGCCCTCCAAACTAATTTACAGTGAGAGCTACTTTTACAAAGAAAATAATCTGGGGAGCCACAGAGTCAATAGATTTTATGGATTAGGGGGGTGCCCTCGGTAGATTTTACAGAGTGGAGGGGTAGATTCCCCCAATAGATTTTGCTGAACAGGCCCAGGGGTGCCTGGGGGTGGGGGAAAGAAGTTGATTTGTGATCGACTATGAATGTCTTGGCGATCGAACGATTGGCGACCACTGGATTAAGGAATCCTTGTTCTTCTGTGGGGTGAAGCTTAATATACTTCTTGAATCTGAGGATATTTCTTAATCATGGCACCAACGAGTACAGTCACTGTCCTTTGAGCTCCTGATCCTCTGCCCTCATTTTTTGCTTTGTTTTGTTTTGTTTTTGTTGTCCTTTGTGCTTTTGTGCCTGTGTCTACTGCTGCATGCGGCACTGCTGAACATTTGATAAATAAACTTAGATTTTATTTCAAAGGACCGTAAATTTTAAGCGTATCCCACACGGTATCCTGGGCGTGAAACCCCGCACTCACACGTTGATCCACACCCTGGGCCACACACTCACCTCATCTCAGTCCAAGATGATGTCTTTGATGGTCCAGGTCGCCTCAGACCCCCTGGCAGCTCCCCTCTGTGGAAGATGGAGGCGAAGATGGCAACTTTCTCCTTCTGAGGACAGGCTGGATCTCCTGGGGTGAAACGGTTTGAACAAGTGGCGAGTGTGAGCATGTGCATCTGCGAGAAGTGCGTCTGCGAGTGTGGGGGAGCGTAACCCCAGCTCAGCACATCTGGAGTGGTGAGAGGCAGTGAGGTGCGACACTGCCCCCTTTTCCCCTCTGACGAGAGCCAGGTGTGTGCGTGTGACGGGGGTGGGGGGGGTTGTTGGGGGTGCGGTCCCGCCTCCGGCTGCTTCCTGTGAAGACAGGGCTCCATCCACGAAAGCAGGAAGACTGCGCTGAGGTCTCTCGCATACGTAGCCTGCTCTCCACCCTTGAAGTTTCTGACAAGTAAACAAGATAGGACTGTGCTGTGTCTCTGCGGGGTTTACTTTCCTTGCTGCCATCGTGGTGTCACACCTTCCAGAAAACACCCTCCGCTAGCCCACCTAGCCACAGCTCCTCGCTCAAATGGTCAGACAGGCAGATGAGCGCCCCCCTACTGGTGGATCATAACCCTCCTGCATGCAGCCTGGGCTTAACGCACACAGGAGGGGCCCCTGAATAATGTGGTCTTTCGGGGGTCTTCCAATTATTTATGCTCCGAATGACATTATACCGCTAGCAGATATGGCATGAGAGGAATTAAACTTGCTTTGTTCATGATATCTGGGGTGTAATGATTTCTAAATAGACGCTGCACCACACTGTCACTGCTCTGCTGATGATCTCCACACACAGGCTGCCTCAGCTTTAAGCAGCGCAGTGCTAAAAATACTGTTTATCAATGTGATGACCCCCCCCCCCCCCAGGAAGTGGGCTGTTTCTAATTATAACCTGTCAAGTAGCTTGACTTGGGGTCCCTGACTGAGGGGGTGGGCCTCGCCCCCCAAACACATCATCACAGACCAAACTGCAGTGCGATAACTTTGTGTAATCTTTAGTCATTCACTGCGGCTCTGAGGGCGTTTGTGGGAAATATTGTGATTTCTCCCCGATGTCCTATTTGCATCATTTTCGCACATGTGTGTGAATCTGTTCAGGTCTGTTTGGGGCTTCTTGTCGAACGTAGTGGGAAGGAAAGAGGAAAAAATGCAGAGTGCAAGGTTTGGTAGGCAAACTGATCAAAGACGTGAGAGATCAGGCCTGATTTGGGGCAGCATCACAAAGAGAATAAATTAAGCTTTGCGGCCCCAGAATACCAGAGTCAGATAGAAAACCTGGGACTGGGGAAGTTCCATATCCTGCAACGGCGTCTCTGCTGAACTGCTTCTGGAAGTCAAGGAGAAGCAAATGAGAGTAAGACGCCTGCTGGCCTCATGTAGCTCAGCAGAGATCTGTGCTAATAGCTGAGAAAGAGCATGGAAGACTCCGGAAAAATGGGTCACCAGTCAGAACAGGATATAAAAATCTGTGATCAATAAGAAGGATGGTTGTCTCAGGTCTGAGAGAAAAGGCCTGTATAGTGCAAATACAGTGCAAATACAGTTAGATGGAGGTGCCAGCAGAGAAACTGTATGTCCAGCACAAAACCCATGTCTGGACCAATAAGCAGTGGTGCAGTATGATAGCTGCTGTTAATGATATTATGTACTAGGGACCTTTACAGGGCCAGATCAAACTAAATATCTGTGAAGTGCTGCAGGGTCAACCATCCATCCATCCATCCATCCATCCATCCAACTACTTATCCAGCGCAGGGTCACACTAAGCTTGGATACTACCCAGGAAGCATAGGGGAAAGGGAAGAGCAGACTAGATGGGATGCGAGTCCTTGGCGAAGTAAATACACCCACAGAAGCATTTTGGAATTACTGATCGGTCTGGCTGCGTGTCTTTGAACCAGAGTACCCAGAGGAAAGCACACAACATGAGGATAACATGCAGACTCCAGCCGCAGAGAGCAGAATTCAAACCACCAGCCCTGCGAGTGTGAGGCGTCACTGATATCCACTGTACCACTGTAATGCACAAGTGACCCACAACACACCTACGAGTTTACATCACAAACCTGAGTAGGTCAAATTGCAGATAAAAAGCCAACTGAGCTCTGATAAAAAGACCTGATTTCTCTACAGGGCAGTAATACCTTGTTTCCACCAAGATGATGCTGGTGCCGGGCTGGTTCTTGCGTTTCCATCGGTTATAAAAAAAGAAACGGAAATGTTACGAGAGTAAAGTAATGGTTCATATGAATTCAGTTTTTAGATATTTTTGATCTGTTTCAGATGATAAGTTTTTCTAAGCTGCTGAATTGAAAAAGCAAGTTTGCAGAACATTGCCTGTATCCACTTTTGGTTCCTTATAGGCTCCCCGGTCTATGTGTGTGAGTGAGTTTATTTACTCTTGCTGTTTTACCGCTGTCCTTAAAGATCACGCAATAAAAGAGTCTGCTCAAAATTTGCTGTCCACCTCATCATCTCTTTGCCATTGAAGCACCACAAAATTTTATATCCACCAGCCTTTCTGTGGTGCCAGGTTGGAGCCATTTTTTCTGGACCAGGGCCAGTTTTGTGCAGTGGAAACGTGTGGAACCAGTTCTAGAGTGGGAAACAGTCTGGTACCAGCTCCGGCACGGCATAAGAGGTGACTCATTAACCACAGAGAGGTTCTCCTCATGCTCACTGCTGCTAAAGGCAGAGGCGTTCTGCACTGATGGTGAGGGTTAGGAGGTTGAACCAGGCTCCATCACGGCATCATTTACTTAATCAAGGGCATAAGTGTACAATTGCATGTTATTTGTGAACTCAGAGTGTTTTCTGCATCGTATGGTCTGGGGATCATTGGGTAAGGACATTGTGACAGTGGTCAGGAGGTCACTAGTTCAGTGACAGTGGTCAGGAGGTCACTAGTTCAGTGACAGTGGTCAGGAGGTCACTAGTTCAAATATCAGGATCAGCAGAGTGATGTCAGCATTGGAGCCCTGAACAAGGCCCTTAAGCTCCAGCAGCACCAGGGACTGGCTGACCCGGTATTTTCAAAGCTGTAAGCTGCTTTAAATAAAAGCATCTCCCAAATAAATGTACTATAATGCTCAGAGCCAGACTAAATCCTCTGGGGGCACTTGGCTGACATGGGTAGGGGCCCCCTAATTGGGACATTCAAGCTATTCTTTTGGAGCCAAAAGAGAAACGAGAGGGAATTAAAAATGATTAATTAACATGCTAATCAAAGCACAGGGTGCTAGCAGTAAAACTTCCAAATCAGGGTGGGGGCGGGAGTGATGTTGGTAAAATCTGCTGATCGGGGAGAGGGGGGCATTGTGAGGGCAAATTGATTGGCCAGATTTGAAGAAGTTTAACTGTCCCCTCTTTTGCCACGGCCCTAGGCTAATCCATTTTTGTGTAGTTTTGGACTGTGGGGAGAAACCAGACTACCCAGAGTAAACCCCATGATGACACGGAACCATGGTGGCGACTCATACCCTGATCCCAGAGGTGTGAGACAACAGTGCTCATTCTCAGATGTGTCATGGAAGGTCAAACTCAACTTGTGGGGAACTGAGCTGTGATTGGCTGCCAGGAAGTCGGGGCCCACACATGCCACATGGAGCCTGGCATTCTTCTACAGCCAGCTGATTCTGATCAGTAGTAAATGGAAGTCATTCCTCCTCCATCCCCTCTCGTTGTGTATGAAGAGGAGGGTGTATAGTACAAATCTCAGGTCACAGAACTGAACCTAATTGCTCCCATGAACATCATCTGGACTGGTCCCAGTAGCTTTAAACTGGGGCAAGTAAATAACACCACCTATGGACAGTTTCTCCTTGTCCCTTTGGTACAAATAAAGTTTTTTTATTTGATTTGCAGGGGTGGAACAAAGATGGTCACGCATCTCCATTCAGCTTCATGAACACTCCTCACTGTTTACAGCCAATCACACAGCTGTCATATTTCGCTAAAGGATTAAATGCCAATTGTCAGCAATTGTGACACCTAAACAAATCACCTCAAACAATCTATCAGGAAGAACATTACGAGCGCGGGCTCTCTCTCGGGAAGCTGATGAGTCCACATCCTGGCGCCTGTTCGCTTAAAGACACGAGCGCGGGCTCCCTCTCGGGACGCTGAAGAGTGCGCATCCTCGGGCCTGTTCGCTTAAAGACACGAGCGCGGGCTCCCTCTCGGGACGCTGAAGAGTGCGCATCCTCGGGCCTGTTCGCTT
>JAODJX010000129.1:9052591-9084209 GCA_026776945.1 Isichthys henryi | reverse complement strand
CGGGCTCCCTCTCGGGACGCTGAAGAGTCCGCATACTCGGGCTATATAAATGCAGTCCATTTACCATTTCTCAGGGTAAAGACACGAGCGTGGGCTCCCTCTCGGTACGCTGAAGAGTCCGCATCCTTGAGCCTGTTCGCTTAAAGACACGAGCGTGGGCTCCCTCTCGGGACACTGAAGAGTCCGAATCCTCGGGCTATATAAATGCAGTCCATTTACCATTTCTCAGGGTAAAGACACGAGCGTGGGCTCCCTCTCAGGACGCTGACGAGTCCACATCCTCGGGGCTGTTCGCTTAGACACAAGTGCGGGCTACTTCTCGGGATGCTGACGAGTCCGCCGCTTTGGGCCTGTCTGCCAACTGTTACTCCGTCATCACGCTGAATACATGGGAAGAGCCACTGCAAAGTATTTAAACTGTCCAAAACTGAATCAGACTGTACTGTCTGTGAAGTTGGGGCACACATTTAATGAAAAACAGCTTCCTCATCAAGTATTTTTATTAAAAACGTAACTACATAACATATTCACCAAAAGGAAATGTGTGGATATTATTCATTTTGATGGCAGTTTTAAAAAAATAAACCAGACTACATATATTCATATATTTATGGTTTTTATATTTATATTATGTTAGATTATTGCATTATGTAAGTATATATGAATGTATGTTATTTATGTCATTTACAGAGACCACCACTGAATTACGTCCTTTTGTGCAATGATGAAGCAGAATCCTCGATCCTGGTGCTGGATGGCCTGATGGCATCTCTCCACAGCGGGTCTACTGATGTTCGAAGGTGGATGCTCCTTCTCCTGGAGCCCCTCACATGGTCACATCTACAGGGCGACGAGGTCCAAAGCCTTCAGTGTTGCTGTGACTATTAGTGTTCTCCATCACAGCATCACACCCTAACTACGTCAACTCATCTTCTTGTTTTCTTATTTATTCAAAATTTCCTCACAAAGCAATGTTCCAAATTTTTCAAATAACTTGTTTACCAATGTGAGTACCTCCCCCATTAGGGATGAGGTTCTTATGATTCATTCTTAGTAACGGGGTAGGGGGAGAGTTCTCCCCTCTTCAGTGTGTCATGGAAGATCTAACTCAGCATATGGGGAACTGGGCTGCGATTGGCTGCCAGGAAGTCAGGGACGGCCCACATCACATGGAGCCTGGAAGTCTGCTATAGCCAGCTGATTCTGATCAATGGTAAACCAAAACTCTTGCTCTGTGTGATCACAGCTCATTACAGTAACTAGTTGTGTGAGTGTATCTCAGTTGAACCGGAACGTGGTGATCCACTGTTCCAGGCCATAGACTGTAGCCCTGGTTTCCGTCAACCTTTGGAACCGAGTACTTGAGACAAATTCAATCTAAACATAGAAATCTGGTGTCAACATCAGGATGGGGTCCTTCGGTTAATGTCTTAGCCATGAGATTTGACATTGGTGCATTAGTGACTCAGAACATGAAGTATCACTTGATATGCTTCCCCTCGATCTTCATGTTGATTTATCTGACTCTGTATCTGACACCAAAAACAGCCCATTCAAAATGAGACAATTACCAACAACGAGCACAGGAGCCCAGGGTAAAGCAGCTGAAGAGGGTACAGGAGACCTTTCCTTTGACTTGACCAGGTAAACTCAAGTTGAAAGATCCTTTTAGGCAATTACGCCATGTAGTCCTAAACAGCAGATTTCACTCCACAGAGAACAGAAACATAATCAAGAGAGACAGAGATGTACACAGACACACTGCACTTTGAACCTAGTTTTATTGAGCAGTCAGTACAAAGACCAAAGGCAGCGGATGGTGAGAGCTTACATCTCCCCTCTAGGGGGCATGAAACACACTTTAGCATCAACACAGAGATGTATTAACGTATGATTTGAGGGACAACATAACTACTAGATACCATCGAAAGCTGTCAGAATCCAGTTAAATGTATGATTAAAAACACTCAACATGACTGGATGTGACCTGAAGGAGGCGCACTTCAGATGAACAGCTCTAGCAGATTCCACCGGCAAACCATTTCACATTTCCGATACCGGACATGGACAAATGCTGAAATCACCGTAATAGCTGCTCACAGATCCACAAGATCAGATTCCCTGGATGCTGACAGATAGACCTTCTTCCATAGGTTGAAGGCCTTTGTCCTAAATTTCCTCTGACCCTTTTCCTCCTCAACACCTCATACATGAGCCCATCTTATGGTCCAATATTTAACAGGGTGCCTGTGCTGACATCAGTGTTTGCATTGCTACACGGAAGTTCCGTTTTATTGACTCTCCTGCTCTCCTACCATCTCAATGTTCTTCAGGAACACGATTTCCCCATTTTCAGCCGGATGACTGCGTACTAAACCCATTCTGTGACATCGATATGCTCTACACACTCCAGTGTGTGAACTACAAACCTATGAACTGAGTACCTACCAAACTATCAGGCCTGTTACATGCGAGCAGCTTCGAGAAGGCAGGACTCCCCTACAACAGGCAGCCGAACGACAGCCAATCGCTGACAGCCTACAGTCTGGCTGGTCCACTGGAGAATCGCGGTTAGAGCTACGGAGAAAGCCATGCAGCAGACAGGGTGAGAGGAGACGCTCACAGGATGACGTTAAGACAAACACGAAGATTACCATTAAAAAAAGGCAGTACAAATGTGCGTGTGTGAGGGGGTGTTTGCTGGATGGAAAGTGGAGCAGAACCCAACGGAAGGCCTTCCCAGCCTGTGCTGAGGCAGGACCACCATGCGGCTGCACTGAAACTCCACTGAAACTCCACGAAACGCTCTGGGAGATTGACGCTGTGGTCAGTTACACAGTGTTTGGGCAAGCCTCACCTGGCACCTCTAGTGGGTTTGAGATCCAGGGGGATGCTGATGTCCCTCCCAGATCCGTCCCCCAGACCCAAACAATCACAAATCTGTCCTGTGCTAAATCTCCAACTCATCACAGAAAAGACAATTCAAATGTTAAATGACGCACTGGCAGAGTGAGGGGTAAAATTCAGAACCGCTACAGGTCACCTGACCACCCGAGGGTGCCAACGTGCCGCCATCAGCCCCGGGCTTCACTTTTAAACTAAACATTACTCTGATTTCTATGCTCTTTCGGCTTCTGAAGTTCAGCTTGGTGCATGAATACATTTACGTAGGTACCTGTCTATATGTGTTACACAATACATTACAGCCCCCTCTTGATGCAGCGGGGGTAGCGGGGGACGGGGGACACTGAGGGGGCGGGGGCCACGTCTAGCAGGACACCTCCATGGTCTGGGGCTGGGCCTGGTTGTCAAGAGTGCCCTCCAGCTGGCCATGGGCGTGGCCGCGGCTGCCCTCACCAGAGCTCAAGCTGGAGGAGGACTGGGTGCGGGAGCGAGCCAGTCGCGTCATTCCCGCCGAGGCCACTAGGGGAGACAGAGAGCAAGAGCGTGAGCCGCTTGTTCCCGTAACAGCAGGGCTGACATGATGGAATGAGACTGGCATGATAGCATTTAACTTGCCCTTCCCTACCCAGGATCGATTACACCTGATCCCAGTGCTGCTATGCATAGCGGATTGCTGACAATATTATATTGATATAAAACATATTGCGCGCCATTGTAGGTAAATCTGCAGGGAATAAGTGAAACATGCAGTCCTACAGCACAGCTCAAAAAAAACAACAGCGGTGCCTGGAAATACTAATAATGATGATAACAATGCATGAATAAACAGAAACCAAAGTGCAGGAGACGGAAAGTGCCCTCAGGACTGAGACACGCAGACAGAAGCTCTGCACACACGCACACGCGCACACAAGGCACGATGGGTCTGGAGAGCCTTAAATCTGTGAACACAGCGCATGCAGCACAGAACAGAAACCAAGGATGACGAAAGGGGTGGGCGGCAGAGGGGCAGCAGGCAGCCGAGTGCCTGAAGGGGGCAGCAGCGAGCAGCACCGTGACACACCGCTGGTCCCGGTACCTGTGTCGTTGTTCAGGTGGCTGAGCTGAACATAAGGGACTGTTAGCGTGAACGCAGGAGACAGAGAGAGAGAGAGAGAGAGAGAGAGAGAGAGAGAGAGAGAGAGAGGGAGAGAGACGGAGAGAGGGAGAGAAAGGGAGGAACAATAGAGACAGCCATTAAGATCATCATCATGGACCAGAACTACTGCGCTGAGCCATTCTGCTGTCCTTTGTCACATGACGGCCCACTGGCACCGTAAGCAGAGTGTACTGCATACCCCCGGCCCACGTTCATACAGGTCTACTGCGGCAAAACAGAGACCCTGATCCCTGGCTAATCCAGCCCAGGGATTAAAATATCATGGCCCTGCTGGACACCTGGGTCACGGACTGTGGTCCGCGCCAAGTGGGAGGCCAGGGGGCTCTCCAGCCTGTCCTCCCAGCACTCTGGTGGCCATGGAGGCAGATCTTTTGCTCCTACCCTGGGGTCACATTTGCATTTTACATTTCTGCATTCGGCAGACGCTTTTCTCCAGCGCCGTACACATTTCTCAGGAAGCAGTGTCAGAAAACACTGCAGGTGAGACTCAAACCCACAACCTAAGGCTTAGGAGGCCAGTGCCTTTTCCATTAGGTCGCATAACAGAGCAAAGACTCCATGAAGCAGCCAGCTGCAGTACTAAGTCGAACGCTGAACTGCATTTAAATCCGCAGCCTGACACCTCAGGCTGAACAAAGAGCCCAAGAGGACAGCATACACTGAAATGCTTTCACTGCGTAACATAACCTGTTCATCACGATAACATTTATACTGTAAATATGCAGAAATAAAGGTGCCTTCAGTGCCCTAACACTACAGCTTGAGAGCGCCCCCTTCTGGGGTAAAAGGAACAGCCAGCACTGACATGTGACTTTTTTTAGTCACATGTCAACGGGCTGCAACCAGGGACAATGACGGGCTGACAGGTTGGAAACGTCTGTCTGTGTCTTTAGGCTGGGAGAGAGCCAATGCAGTGCAGCTCACGCCTCCGAGAGGCCTGACATCTTCTTAGTTTGTATTCCAGTGCGGTCTGTCCTTGATTCTAGGCTTATAAAGGTGCCTCTGTGAACAGCATCTGAAGAAACACAAAGACCAGGTTGGGGGGGGGGTAGCCTAGTGCTACACTCCCCTTGGTCGTGACCGGTGTCACAAACGTGTGGACGCACCGTGCTCGGCCTGATGGGAAAGCCTCCTCCCCTAAGTCCACTGCACAGTACACAGCGGAACAAACAGCCACTTCACTACAGCCTGGTACTTTTCTCACGACTGGTAGCCGTGGCGTATGAGCTGGTAGAGGCTGCCAGGCTGCACTGGGGAACATCATGGCTGAGGGGCACCGCTAGGGGGGCAGGTTTACAGCCCAAAGTGCCTGAAATGAGGGGGCGCCCGGGAGGAGGGGGCTGAAGCCCGCACACGCTTCAGAAAGAGGCTTTACATCCCAACACAGACCTCAAAGGGCTGGGCTGCCATGTTTGCAGGGGAGGGGAGGGGTTTCATTTATGCCTCAGCATTGGGGGCGGGGGCTTTAAACAAGGCACAGAAGACGGGACACTTCGACAAAGGAAAAAACAGGAGAATCAACCATCATATTAGACTGTTCAGACGAAGCAAACAACATTACGGAAAACAAAGAGCACCACTCTGGAGACCCATCCGGAAGGATGGTGCGTCGCGGCCAGATGGAGGGAAGTGGGGGGGATACTTACTGTAGCCCATCCCCTGGACAAAGTACTTGAAGGCTTCGGTGAGCTTGCCAGGCTGAAAGAGAGAGATGGGTTACACCATGGTGCTTGAGGACTGGACATGTGACCAGGAGGTCATGTGTTTGAGTCCCCAGCTCAGATTGCCTCATAAACTAACAGTACAGTAGATAATAATAAAATGTTAGAAAAGCAAAGCCAGTCACTAATGAATAGGATGGTGGTGGGGGGCGTCTATAGACCGGGGCTGAGCAGGTGTCCCCCACTGCTCCATCTCATTAAAGGCGCCGATTAGAACTGCCTTTGACCCCCCCTCCCCCCACCACCACCACGAGGTGCTGCTAATCCGTGTCCATGACGACGGGCCTCGCAGTGGCCTCCACAATGAAAAGCCTTTTAGGACTATACTGGGTACATACCGTCCAGCAGAGCCATGCAACTGCTTCGGTTAGCTATAAACAAGCTTATAAGGTGAACCCACATTACCCCATGGATGACATGACAGTACCAGCAGAGGGCATGGGACAGCGGTACGAGGGGACTGTGCGGGAAAGCAGTACGAAGGGACTGCGTGGGACAACGATGGCATCAGAGTGCCTGAGAGACCGACTCTATGAGCTTGCAACGCTCATGGCACACTCACCTGGACAACCTGAGGCAGACCCCCACAGTCAGCCATCTGCAGGAGAGATGGACAGAGCACATGAGACACGGCCTTATTCCAACAGAGCTGAGAGTGACACGGTCACCGTCCCATCAGCGAACTGCATGCAGAGCTGAGAGGGACAGTGTCACCGTCCTGTCAGTGAACCGCATGCAGAGTTGAGAGGGACAGGGTCACCATCCCATCAGCGAACCGCATGCAGAGCTGAGAGGGACAGTGTCACCGTCCCATCAGCGAACCGCGTGCAGAGCTGAGAGGGACAGGGTCACCGTCCCGTCAGCGAACCGCGTGCAGAGCTGAGAGGGACAGGGTCACTGTCCCGTCAGTGAACCGCGTGCAGAGCTGAGAGGGACGGGGTCACTGTCCCGTCAGTGAACCGCGTGCAGAGCTGAGAGGGACGGGGTCACTGTCCCGTCAGTGAACTGCGTGCAGAGCTGAGAGGGACAGGGTCACCGTCCCATCAGCGAACCGCATGCAGAGCTGAGAGGGACAGGGTCACCGTCCCGTCAGTGAACCGCGTGCAGAGCTGAGCCCACCAAAGGTTCACGCGCACACCGGAACGCCCCACACATTACCACCAACACCATGAAACAAAGTCACAAAGTCCACTCACCTTTAACAAGGTAGTTTTTGTCGGGTTTAACCTAGAGTTACACTCAACCTGCACACAGGAAATGAGGGCATGACTATTAGAGACTCAGCAAATGAACAGGACGGCATTGCAAAGGGCAGGGCGGCCATACTGGCATTTATCAACACCTCAGACTGCTTAGTTAATGGCACTATATAGAAATACTCTGGATTTACGCAAATTCTTCAGTTCCTTGTATTTACTGGACATCACGGTGAAACATACCACTGCCTCCACGGCTGGGGAAGTGTCACCAACCACCAGCAGGGCGGGACACCTATAAGGGCAGCAGAGAGGGGTGGTGTGAGGAGGTGGGGCTGAGGACGGCAGCCAGGGGGCGCTCGTGAGCATCCGGGCGTGACTTACGTCAGGGTGGTGATGATGTTCTCGTTCAGGCCGGGAATGGGCCTCTCGATCTCCAGATCCCGACGGCTGGTGAATGGGAGAAGAGCTTGTCAAGGGGGCGCCACTGTACGCGCTCACGCACTCAGGCTGAAGGCTCACGGGCCGCCTGCCCTACCTGTTGTAGGAGGTACAGAAGAGGCTCAGGTTGTCCTGGTTGATGTCCTGTGCGATGTGCAGGCGGTAGGTCTGGATCAGCTCCTGGTTCTGTGTTAGTTCGTCCTTGGGGGGGGTAGGAAAACCGGGTCATACTGGGACCAGTCCGTCAAACATGACCTCTTCCATTCACAGATTAGGTCACAGGTTATCCCTCACAGAGCCATTCACACGGGCTGAGCAGAAACTCACAAGGACGAATAACGCGAGGAAGAAAAGCTGGGGGGCATAAAGACTCTCTGTAGCCAAAAGTGACAATGGATGAATGAATCACTGGCAGGAGTCACATTATTCCTGCAATAAGAAGCCCACCAGCAGGGGGCCACCTGACACGTAGGCTGAAGAGCGGCCAGAGAGGGCAGGCATGTGAACTGGCAGAACCTCCTGTAGGTAATAATGTCATAAGTGGAGCCAGGCTGCAGGGGGTGCTGGCGAGCCTCCAGCGGCTTGCTGTCCCCACAGCGAGGACGCCTTGGTGGTTGATGGCGGGTGCTGATGGTGGTTGACAGTGCACAGCTGGAACTGGCGGCAGCAGGGAACACTGCCTGCTCATACGCTGTTCATAGGAAAGACACCAGCTGCTGCTAATGCCTTTTGCAGTATTTTTCTTTTATGCTTCCTCAATTTTTAATAAATCTGCACTTTTTATCAACGGAATAATCACCGAATAACGTACAAAGAATGAGAAGGCTCTCTGGGGGGAAGCATTTACAGTGAAAGCACAGAGTCCTTCGGCAACAATACCAACATATGTACTGCAACTAGATTAATATGCACTCCATAAAAAGACCTGGCAACCATCACATGAGTTAATGATTGATTAGTTGCTGTGGCATTAACTAATCTCACAGAACAGCATCTAAATACCATCAGATTTACACAGCGGGGCTTCAGCTAAAGTTCAAGTAATTATCCTGTTCCCTGGTCTTAGCTTAGCCACAAAAACTTGGGTTTTATAATCAGATAATGCTAAGCATATAGAGGCATGCGTTAATAGTGAAGGCAGTAGATTGCAAACACATACTTAATTTCAGACTGAAAGAACTACATACTGTTGGACAGCATGTCAATCTAGACAGAGAAATAATCAGATTTTCATGCCTGAGGTGACATTTTCTCTTTGACTGTGTTTGATTGCATTACTCTGCTGACAGGAACATTGTTAGACTGGCCCTAAGTAGCCCCCGCCAGCGCAGCCCCCGCAGAGAGGTCTTCTGCGGTGATAAAAGGCACTATTCCACCGCACCTGGTACTATCCTTTGGTGCTGTATTTTTGGTACAATCCATTTTCCATTGACTTCTATTCAAGTACCAGTACTCAGAGTACCTGTACCTAAAGTACTAAACCAGCTGGGGTACTTTTTCTGCTCCATCGACACTTTGGGACAAGACTCATACAACTCTTTCATTGCGGATGGATTATGTAAATAACCTGCCGCAAACACAATGCAACCACCATCTTGACAAAGTTAGAAATTCAGAAAACAATGATAAATGAAGTTTTTAAAAAAAGTAGTAATAATGGATGCGTGGACAAATGACGTGATCCAAGCATTAATTGCAATTTGGTCGGAAGAACCAGAAGATCACTATAGCATGTCAAGAAATAAAAAAGTATTTGCTATAATATACTTGGGATATACTTGGGCTGCACAATATTGCAAAAAAAATCTAATTTTGCTAAATGACTTTGTTGCAATAAATATCGGGATATTTATAAACCAAAAAAAAAGAGTCCAACATAAATTCACAAACTTGACCAGGAGTGATTTAAAGAGCAAGGATGAAAATGATTATGATTGTCGCGGAGAATGCATTCAGAGTCCAAGCAAAACTGTGGAGGTAAACTTTAAGATGATTTTTTTAAACATATATTAGATAACGTTGAAAAGGAATAATCGCTAAAATTAAGATATGAATATGTCGGATCTCAACCCAGTTGACTATCGCGGTCCTTGTGATGTGAGGATTGCATGTGAATAACACTGCATATCATCCATAAATACTATAGCCATTTTTCGAATTCAGTACCACCTCTCCTTGTGATGTCATTCAGTGCCAGTACCAGTTTTTATGCCAGTGGAAAACCAACACAGTAGTACTGTACTCTTGGTACTTTTTTGAAGTATGTTACCTGATGCAGTGGAAAAGCATCCAAAAAGTCCCCAGTCCAGGATCAAATAACACGACGACATAGACATATACAGTCCAGGATGAGGAAAGGCTGTCACTGGAGGCAGCATGAGGGCGCGGGAGCTCTACCTGCACTTAGCATAGTTCTGTATCAAAAGGCTATATGATTAAAAAGGCTTGGTAAACACAGAGTGATGGACACTCACGGTGCTGAAGTGATGAGACATCACAATGTCCACCAGGTTGCTGGTCCATCCAGAGAGCTGCGGAAACAGAGCAGACAGACCTATCAGTGGGGCTTTGAGCTGCTGGTGGCACTTCCCTGCCTTTGCCACCCGCTACCGCCGCAGTTACCAGTGTACTGGCTGCAGGTAGCCGATGCCCAAGCTGGAAATACCAGCTGCAGGGGCCCTTGAGCGGGCCGTGAACTTACACTGCATTACAGCACATTACACTGCATTCCACCACGTTACTCTAAGTTACACTGTATTACACCATGCTAGTCTACATTACAATGCATTAGGCTTCATTACAACACTGCACTGCTTTACACTGCCTGTCACACATTCCAGAGTGTTAGGTGGCATACCACTACGTTACTCTGTAATACACTGTATTACATCATGCTAAGCTACGTTAGACTGTATTATACCACGAGTCTGCATTACATTGCATTGAACTGCATTACACCACATCACTCTGCATTATACAGCATTAGACTTCATTTCACCACATCTCTGCATTGCACTGCATTACACCACATCACTTTGCGTTACACAGCATTATACTACATTGCAACAAAACACCGTGTCACACTGTTAGACTACATTCCACCACATTAGTTTGCGTTAGTGTTAGACTGAATTACACCACATCACTCTGAATTCCATCCCATCACTGTGCGTTACATTACACTACACCATATTAGTCTGTGTTACATTGCATTACACCACATCTCTCTGTGTTACACAGCATTAGACTGCATTACACCACATTACTGTGTTACTCTACGTTATACAGCGTTAAACTGCACTACACCACATTATTCCGTTACACCATGTTGGTCTATGTCATACTGCATTAGACTGCATTACACCACATCACTTCATATTTCACTGAGTTAGACTACATTACACCACGTTACTCTGTGTTACACAGCATTAGACTACATTACACCACGTTACTCTGTGTTACACAGCATTAGACTACATTACACCATGTTACTCTGTGTTACACAGCATTAGACTTTATTAAACCATATCACTCTGTGTTACACTTTACACTACACTGCTTTACAGCACGTTACTCTGTTTTATGGCACGTTACTGTGCATTACACTGCATTACTGCACGTTACTCTGTTTTATGGCACGTTACTGTGAATTACAGCACGTTACTCTGTTTTATGGCACGTTACTGTGCATTACAGCACGTTACTCTGTTTTATGGCATGCTTTTATGGGGGCAGGATCAGGGCGGGGGAGGATGGCAGAGCAGGTAGCCTCTGGAAGCTCATCCCACCACGCAAAGACAGTTTGAGGAGCTGCAGTGACTGGGCAGCAGTTTGGTGTAGCAGAATCAGCAGAACCAGCTGGGCGGATTACGGGTCGCAGGGGAGGGAGCCAGGTTTCCCACCCGGCATGAGCCCGTCACACCCGGCTTGGACTTCTATGGCATTCCTTTGATTTTCCCAGATGCCCGCGCCTCCTGCCTTCTCTGAACAGTCACCCATTTTTAATGTTTTGACGTTTTAACATGGATGTGTTACTGGCATGCAAGTTTTTAACCACATTTGAGTTATTAGCTTGTTATAAATGGGTCTTAGCGTATTGTATTTATTGATTCAATAGCTTGAATTTTCTACAGCCTGGGTACACATGACAATAAATGTTTTTTTTTACCCAGTACATCATCTGTCCAGTAACATAGAGGAAGGTTAGTCAGACAGCACGCTGCAGCCCTAAACTCCTTCCAGAACTTCTTATTGAAGCAAAACAAAAAAATGATGATGATGAGGGGAACCTGGAATGTCACTCTAAACCTGAACAAATTCAGAAAGACTACTCAGCCTTAGACAGGTATGTGGATAAAATAGCGTTGGGTCTCATCAAGACAGTCACAGCCTTACCTTGGAGGCGGCCCAGTCAATCCATCCCTCGGCACATGGGTCCACGTTGATCAGAACCAAGCCTTCAACAAGGTTGGGCTGGTTCAGCTGTGCACACAAACAGCACCTGAGTGAGCCCCCCATCCTGGGACAGGAAGTACACTGAAAGCCCCCAACCTGAAACTTCACTAATTTGTTCCTTCAGTGCAGAGCTGGCCTCTTGCTGTTTCCCTGTCCGTCAGCCTACCTGCCTGTGCCTGTCTCCCTGTCTGTCAGTCTGCCTGCCAGTGTCTGTCTCCCTCTCTCCCTGTCTGTCAGTCTGCCTGCCTGTCTCCCTCTTTCCCTGTCTGTCAGTCTGCCTGTCTGTGTCTGTCTCCCTCTCTCCCTGTCTGTCAGTCTGCCTGCCTGTGTCTGTCTCCCTGTCTGTCAGTCTGCCTGCCTGTCTTCCTCTTTCCCTGTCTGTCAGTCTGCCTGTCTGTCTCCCTCTCTCTCTGTCTGTCAGTCTGCCTCCCTGTGTCTGTCTCCCTCTCTCCTTATCTGTCAATCTGCCTGCCTAGGAAGTTATTTTGGGCACCAGATACAGAGACAATGAGGCTGGACCTCAGGGGAGAACCCCCCCCACCACACCATCTCTCCAGGGCAAGTGTGTGAGCTTGTGTGTGTGTGTGATAGAATGTTTGCTCGCGCATGATTGTATGTAGAGGCTGAAGCACACAAGGATCACAGAAGTTTCCAGAAGTGTGGAGGAAGTTATTTACTTGCAAAATCCTCTTAGTGAGCAGACAATCTACTCAGAATGAATAATAATAAATATTTATATTATTAACGTTATCATTCATATCGTGTTGACTCCAGAAGCCTTCAGGTTTCGGGGGGTGAGGGGGAGGGGGGTAGGGAGCACCCTGCCCTTAATGATCAATGGCTCACTGCCTCAGACTCACCGCGAATCTGGTCAGAATGTAGGCCCCGGCTCCCACTCCAATCCCGATCACGCTGCTCACCCTGTGTCAGGAAAAGGAGCAGAGTGAGCAAACGCAAAGCACAGGCCTCCTCCATCCAGGGAGGTGACACAAGCTCCGTACAGCAAACACAGGGAGCCGAAGGGGAGGCCACGAGCCCACAGAGTATGCGGCCATGGAAGCGGGAGGTTTGTCTTGGAGGAAGGCTATCATAGGGGGGACAGGGACAGAGCCATTAGACGATGGGCGATTGCAGTCTGCAGCTGCAAAACTGTAGAACGAGCTACCTCTACATATTCGTGGAGCATCAACACTTTCCAAGTTTAAAAGCTCATTTTTATTCCTTGGTTTTAAACTTAGTATAGGAGCTTCATGTTTTTAGTGTTTGCGTGTTTAATATTTTGATTGTACTGCACTTTTCACACAACTGTGGTTGAGTGAAATGTACTTTAGAAATAAATTGTAACTTGAACTCGAGCCAAACCCGACCTCTCATATTATCCTGCATGACCTCAGAGTATACCTACCCCTCCATTTCAATACTGACTGAACACATTCGTTAATGCTTATGAAACTCCAATCTTCGCCTAAAAGCTTTCCCCTCGATCAGTAGGTTACACGAGAACCAAATTCTCCTGACAAATTTATTTATAGTTTTAAAAGCAAAACCCTGGAATATATTGGGTGGGAGAAACACCACCGCTTTGAATATTGGGTGGGATGTGTCCCACCCGTCCCCCCATGAGGCTGTCCTAGAAAGACGGCATGTTCCGGAAGGAAACCTGCCACAGGAGGCCTGCTTTAAACAATGGGCCTTCAAGAAAAGAGCCCACGCTAAAAAGAGAGAATGTTCTGGAAGAAAGTCTGAGGTAAAAAAAAGGTCTGTTCAGGCTAAAAGTCTGAGGGGGAAAAAAGAGGCCTGTTCAGGCTAAAATCTGAAGTAAAAAAGAGAATGTTCTGGAAGAAAATCTGAGGTAAAAAAAAAGGTCTGTTCAGGCTAAAGGTCTGAGGTAAAAAAAAAAAAGAATTTTCTGGAAGAAAGTCTGAGGTAAAAAGAGAATGTTCTGGAAGAAAACCCGGTCCACAGAAGGTCTAAGAAACCTCAACTCAATGAGTGTCACAGATAGACAGCTTGGAAGGTGTCCGGTCTCTATCCATAATCCAGGAACTGGACGCACAGCATGAGGAAGGGGATAAACCTCACAGGAGGCAGCAGACATGTGACCCGTTGCAGGGTGTGGACATGAGCCAGACCCAGCACAGCGCCCCCTCCTAACACAAACCAGCAGCACGTCTAAGGATTGCTGGGCACCATGACCAGTAGAGAGTAAAGCTATCACAGGTGGCTGCCAGGCAGTGTGCCTCGATGCCAGGCAGCATGGAGACATGACCGCCGTGGACGACTCCCTGGAGCAGACGGGTGCTCCGTGGGTCTCTGAACGCAGGAGTACAAAGACTTTGTAGGGCAGGGATCTGGAGCTCACTTACTTCAGATGAGTCAGCACCGAGGGCAACATCTCTGCCAGCTGGTCCATGGTTGGGTATTGGTACCTGCACAGGCACGTGCACAAACAGACAGCAGGATGAGCATCCCAAGACAAACCAAAGCCAGCAAGATAAATTGGGCAATCTTGAGAGCCAGGGGCTATCTAGGCGTGTCTACATGCTTATGATGCTTGTACCCAGTAGGGAAAGGGGGGGCGCCCTCCTGCTGGCCAGGGGCATCCATGTGGACCACGGCGAAGTGCTGCGTAATCTCCTGCATGTCCTCGAAGTTGAAGAGCGTGTTGAAGCAGGACTTGTCTGTGGATGCCAGCAGAGGGAGATGTGTGCAAACCAGACGGGCAAACCTCCAACAACCCAGTCACATTTCAGGTACCGAGGTTAGATGTTTGACATCCAGAATCCAGACCATGTCAATGAAAGTATCTAGTCCAGAGTTTCCCAGTCTGGATCCCCAGAAAGACCACATTTTTGCTCGGTAGTTGGGAGGGAGCAAAAAATGTGGGCTGTCTGGTACAGTGTTTGGAGGGAGCAAAAACAGGGACCCTGAGAGTCCCTGAAGACCGGTTTGGGAAACACTGATCTAACCATATTCGGTTAAGCATTCAACTGCAAGCTCAGTACGTCGCTCAGGAGACTGAGCTGCTGAACCCTGCAGCATCTCTCTGACCTTCCAGAAAAGCTAAACATGAAGAGAAGGTGGTAATGAGGCTGATCAATCTCTGCTCCCCGATGGCATCAGGTGCTGAGAAAAAGACATGCTGCCGTCCCGGTCACGGGCTAATGAACACACACACACACATACACGCACGCACGCACGCACAGACACGCTAACACGTCACACGCCGGCAACCCAAACCTGCCTGTCCGCACTGCACACACACATGCAGGCCACAGTGGCACAGAGTTGTCTCTTATGCTGCTCTGACAGCATGGTGTTTACGTGAAATGCTTACACCACCAGAAGCAACCTGAGCCCCACAAGCTGCAAGGTCCTCTCAGATCCCCTGAGACACCGGGTCGTCTGCAGCCACCCTGGCTGATCTCAAAGCTGTGTGACCTGTGGTCGGTCCAAGAGCGGCGGTTTGCTTACGGTTCAGCCCAATGTCGTGGTAGGTCAGGATGACCGGCCTGTTGCTCCGAGGGACGCCCCTCATGGTGACATGCAGGACCCCATGGGGCGTCTCGATATCATGCTCCTACAGCCAATCAGAGACAAAAGAATGTAAGTGCGTGAGGGAGCAAGCCACACCTAGACAAATCCAGCTTGTCCCCTATCGTGTGTGTGGCTCTTAATATACACTCTCCATTGAATAAACTTCCTGATTACAGGCGCAACCCAAACGCTTGAGCTAGATGCTATTTCTGCTGGCTTGACCCAGTGACCCAATGCTGTACAGCAAATGCAAAACGCACCAGGATGACACACCGGCATCAGGCTCACCGCAGTAACGCACCGCAGTGATACACTAGTGTCAGGCTCACCGCAGTAACGCACCACAGTGATACACTAGTGTCAGGCTCACCGCAGTGATACACTAGTGTCAGGCTCACCACAGAAATGTACCTCGGCTACACACCAGTGTCAGGCTCACCGCAGTGACACACTGGCATCAGGCTCACCACAGTAACGCACCACAGTGACACACTGACATCAGGCTCACCATAGTAATGCACCTCAGCGATACACTGGCATCAGGCTCACTGCAGTAACAGACCCCAGTGACACACTGGTCTCAGGCTCACCATAGTAACACACTTCAGTGACACACCAGCATCAGAGTCACTGCAGTAACACACTGGAGAGGCATACAGGCATCAGACTCATCGCAGTAACGCACCTCAGTAATGTACTGCAGTGATACATCAACAGCAATATGTGACTGCTGATAAACAGATCATTGAGGCTCTCACGCATTGGCATTATAAATCTGATGGCATTATAAATTCAACAGTCAGGAAGGATGTGCAAACAGAAGCCATTTCATGCTCTAGTTAATGTACATTAAAGTTCTGAGTGCTGGGCCTGAATCAGGGCGTGGCTGACTGACCCAACCCGGCCAACCGCCAGGGGCAGTGACCTGGGGACCTACAGGAGGGTGAACAAGCAGCAGCCCGATGCAGAGTCTGATCAGCTAGGGAGCTGTTATTACCACAGACAGACAGAAAGACTTCATTGTTCCTCAAGCAAGAAATACTGGTGGAGAAAGAGGTATGATTAATCTTACGGAGGCAGCATTTGTACTGCGAAACACCACCTGCACGACCCATCACTAAATCCACCCACGTACTTCATCCAGTGCAACCTGGAGTCAGTCCCAGGGCACAGGACACCCTTGATGGGCACATACACACATAGGCAGGGCTGGGAACCGAACCCACAGCCCTGAGGTACGAGGCCACCGCATTCCCCCTCCTGTATTAACTACGTCTAAATACTAATTTGTACTGAGATCAGCCATTTCCAGTGACAGAACTGGTCATAGGTAACAGGACAATCTAATTCATTAAGTTAGACTAATAAAATTTCAGCCTGTGTTATTAAATCAAATCCTTCCAAGAAACACACACAAAAAAAAACTCCGGAGGCCCTCACACAGCCCAAGCAAAAAAACCCCCATCGAGAGCGAGGGGTCAGCTGACCAGCCCCCCCCCCCCCCCAAGGCTGGCCAACTTCTTGCTACCAGCACATGGTGCAAAAATAAAACGGTGCCTAAAAAACCGCAGCGTCTAACACCAAATCAATCGATAAATAACTAAATACGCAAAAACGAATGGACCGTAAACATAATGGGCCGTAAACGAGGAGCCGAGGAATTGCGAGATGGCTGTCATCCAGCACTCTCCGTCAGGGAGTGGCCACTGAGAAGGTGGGCCCGCGCCCGCCGGGCTCTCCTGAGCGTCCCTTGGCTGCCATGTGATGCACCAATCACCGGATTCGCCACAAGGTAAAATGTGCCTCGCAGACTTTTACAGCGTCGCGGGGGCAGCAAATGGACAGACGAATGGAAGATGGTGGGGCGGGCGGTGCAGGAAGGGGCATAGTGTCCTAGGGGTGGTGCTCCCTTTGTAGACACGCAGACGCCACGCAGCGGCAGGAAGGAAGACACACTCACAGTCACGCACACACTGAGAAATACGCAGTGTATGGAAAATGGAGGCACCCTTCATGAGAGACGCAGACACGGCCGGTAAGGCGATGCCATTATTCTCCTGAAATCTTTCCGTGCCGCTGCTTCTCAGGAGATTCAAGGACAAAGCGGGTGAGCCCCACCACTTCCAAGGTGGAATGGAGTGAGGGGCAGGGCATCCGAAAAGGCGGGGGGGGGGGGGGGGGGGTTGTGGGTTGCGTCCCAAATCGGGTGTGCCGGCCGGACCCCAAGCGCAGCGGCCGGGGGCTGAATACAGCCCCCTGCTCCAGGACACCGGGGTAGATGGTACACACAGCTGGCAGATATGCGCCAATCAGTGCAGGCGGGGGCTGTAACAGGATGGGCGGGGGGGCACCGTGTGTGTCCCTCTGGATCATGATCCTCAGAACACCTGACAAAGGGAGGACCCCCACAGACAGTCCCCCGCCAGCCTCTGCCCCGTCGCTCCTGGAGACGCCCCCCATCCCATCATCGTAGCCCCGTGCCGAAGCGTGAGCCCCAACTGCGCACACAGGCACACACACACACACACCCTGAACAACAAACCATGCTCTAACAGACTGTATGAACCTGCTATCAGTCCTGCCATGCATCAGACACGCAGACACAGACGCGCACATGCTCACACACACAGGCAAACTGGCTAACACATACACACACACACACACACACACGCCTGGGCGAGGCCACACAGACACGTGAGACACACGTAGCAGTGGGCGCTCCACACATGCCGCACACCACACGCGTGTGAAGCAGAACGACTCACCGCCTCGGCGTCTCCACAGCCCACTGGCTGCAGGTCCAACACAGCTGTCATGGCTGACGGCAGAGCGGGCGATCGGCACGGAGCGGCGGAGCAGGCGAGCAAGGGAGCGGGCCGGGAGCGAGAATGAGCCGTCGGGGGTGGGGAGCGGGGGCCAGGCGGTCCCACCCAAGGAAGGGGAGGGGAGAGCGAGTGAGCGAGCGAGCGAGCCAGAGAGAGAGCGAGAGCAGAGGGAGCTACTGAATAAGAGAGGGTGGGGGGAGGTGTGCTGTGGGAGGGAGGCTGAGGGTGGCAGCCCGGCACGGCCTGTCACGGCAGGCGGCTTTAAGGTCACGGCAGGGAGGCAGCCAGAAAGGGGCAAACCATTAAACATTAAAAATCAATGAGCGGGTGGCACAGCGAGGGCAGTTGGATGGCCGCGACCCGTACCGTGGAGGGATGGAGAATTTCACGGAACGTTTTGGACTTGGGTACGCGAGGCATTGCCTCGGAGCCGACACCCTAGTGTGCCGTGACCAGACATCCCCAACACTGGTATTAAATCGGGGGGAGAGGCATTTCCCACTTGGAACTACATTACCCACAATCCCCCCGGCACAATGCAGGCTCCTCACACTGCCTCTCACAGTTGGACAGCTGGCATGCTACACCGTCACGCCGCCTTGCATCCACCCAGGAAGAGAGAGGTGGGGTGTGGCCCCACAAAGTGGCTCATCCTGCCAAGTGTGTCTGGACTACTGCAGGAAGCCAGAGCACCTGGAGGAAAACCGTGGAGAACAAGGGGCTCCGTCCTTCACTAGCCATCTCGAATCCCCTGTCACACACCCGCTAGGGGATGGCAGCTAACCCATTCTGCTGCAAGTCAGACCTTTCTGTGTGGTTCGCTATCGTCCAGGAACTTACGGTGCATTGTAGGAGGTTCACGCATGCCCCTCGCCCAGACGGATGGCCTGGTCACAACGCAGAGCTGATGCCTTGTGAACGACCTACCATGGTTGTTAAGGATAGAGGCTTTAGGGGGAGGGGGAGGAGGAGGGAGGCAGGGTGTCTAAAGCAGATTTTCCTTAGTTTAAATATCCAGACCTTTAAGAGGTTGAAAGCACCACAGTGACAAAGGCCTCCACTAGGCAACCATGAAGGAATGCTGGCTGCCCATTGCCAGTCCAACAATGCCCCAATCGGCATGCTTCCAGACAGAGCAAGGTCACTCTCACAGCCTAATCTAAGGAATACTGAGGAAGACTGTGGAAGGGGTGAGGAGACTGGGGAAGGATGGAGAAGGGAGGGGAAGGATTGGGACGAGAGGGGAAGACTAGGGAAGGGTGGAGAAGGGTGGGAAAGGATGAAGAAGGATGGGGAAGGGAGGAGAAGGCACTTCTTCTTGTGTCCTGGGTCCACTTAAGATACGAGTCACAGGCCATCCAAACCCAGCACCTTGTATCAGGTTCTAGACTGTACTGCAGATTACACAGAAGACAGGATCCATCTGGATCACTGATGTTACAGCAAGATGTTATTCAGGGTAACACAATGATCCAATTTTGCCGACCGTCATCAGAAACAGAGAGACGATTACATGGACCACACGGCATGACGGAGTCAGCTTGTACTTTAGATAAACAGTGGTGAGCTCGCCTGGTGCAGTGATTACTGCAGCACTCCTGTGACACTTTAATAATGAATATTTTTACGCGGACCTGCACATATACTGCTTGGGGGCCACATTCAATACGAGGTGAGCAGGGAGGGCAGCTTCGGCTGACAAGGCTCAGGGGAGATGCTCAGCTACAGGGTTAAGGCTGCAGGCGGCTGGAGTACCAACATCTGGGAATGTGGGAAACATTGCAGGGTCGGGCAAGTGGCCTAGTGCCGACAGAGATAGAAACGGAAAGGGGAGGAATCCACGGGTATTAAACCAGCATACACAGGACCCCTCCCTCACACACACACACACACACAAAGAAGTTTTCTCTATGCTGCCTTGTATTTCAGAATGATTAGCAATCTCCAGACCTCAGAAGGGACAGAAAATGGAAACAGAAAGTAAGTGATAAAAGACATACATACACTCTGGAAGATGGGCATCAGGCAGGCAGCAGGTCAGTACCCATAATCAGCCCTCCATAGGGTTTACTCCCAAAAAGTTAATCATTCCTTGTGCACATTGTTGTTGCATCGCTGCACATTCGGTTAGAGTCCATGCTGAGATGTGTGGACACAACCACACTCCTCCTCCTCCTCCCACACAGCCAGCAGGAGTGCTTATCCTGGTGGGGTCACGGGGGGGGGGGGCTGATGCCCGTTGAGGAAGCTCAAAACAGCCCCGGCTGATTCACCATCTTTCTGTGACACAGCCCCAGTGTAAGTGAGCGGGGACAGTGAGTATAAGATGGCGTGGTATAAAAACACACTCTTGGGCGGTGGGTCATGGTCACCAGCGCTCACCCGGCATGTTAATAATGAACATCTCTGCCCTGAGCTGTATATTTGCTGCTTTTTGGGCTGGATCCTGTTACCTAGCGCTCAGTGATGTCATTTGCTACTGCCTTCCTGATTACCAAGTAAAGCCCCAACCCCTCCCTATCAATCGTCAAGCACCCGCTCAAAATTTCGCGGAATCACCAACCTCATTTGGGTCAATAATGCAAATGCTCATGAATACTGACGCATTAATTTTTCATTCAAGTAGCTCTATTTCATTTTTAATACCAGAAATAAGGGAACCAACACGTTAGGGGGTCTGAGGTGGGGGGGGGGAGCTGGCATTCGGAGCTGCGGTGACATTTCACCAGCTAGGATCAGAGCGCCCATTAAATGACACTGCAGAAAGAATTTTGGTCATAGGTGACACGGGCATCACAGAGGTCACAGAGGGTGTAAGATGCTGCACCGTGTATGACATATATAGTGGGAACAAGCGTCACACCGCAGTGTCCGGTTACCGCCAAGCATGCGCGTACACAGTACAGTGCGACGCGGTGACCTGCAAGGTGCAGTTCCCCAAAGCGACCACAGGAGGCCTGCTTATGCCCTGCACCATTCCAAGTCTATTTTTCGTCCGTGCTGAGGCGTGCGCTTTCCGCATTTGCTCGGCAAGATCCTCAGGCTGTCTGCTGAATGCAGGCAGAGGATCGATCACTACCGCCCTTTTTGGGCCTCCTGGGAACTCGTTGTGGGACAAGCATCTGCTGGGGTGGGGGCTGCACTCGCAAAGCTATAATGATCCATCTGAGGATGCTGACAGCACATAATTTAGCTTGCAACTGCAATTACCCAGAAATGCTCCTACCGGCCCCGAGTACCATTATCACTGCTCAGAATCTTTCCTAAACCATCCGTAAGCAATTCACACTTCTACAGATTACTTCTTCGAACAGCACTGTATTATTTTCTAAGAAATACCCATTAGGTGCCCGACTCAGACTACAGCAACGAGAGACACCCATCCTGACAGCTTAAAAAAATACCTTCCAGAAGTCCATATGCAGCACTGAACAGGGGGTTCAGAGGGCTGGGCCGGAAGGCGGAGCCTGAGGCTGCGGGAAACTCCGCCTACTGGCTCCGCCAGAGCCCGCCTGCAGTCTGGAGCAAGGCAAGAGGCACAGAGCCACCAGCAATGTGTCCACTGCAAAATGGGCAGAAGAAGAACGGACAGCTACCGGTAGCTCTGATGGCAGAACCGCGCCTCAAGGTACGTGACCTGACCTGCTTGCTGGCTGCTAACATTTAGCTTCCAAATAAAGGTAGCTGCTAAGTAACTGAACGATGGGACGTAATGCAGTTACATAC
This sequence comes from Isichthys henryi, assembly GCA_026776945.1. NCBI lineage: Eukaryota > Metazoa > Chordata > Actinopteri > Osteoglossiformes > Mormyridae > Isichthys > Isichthys henryi. The sequence continues at coordinate 9,062,245 of JAODJX010000129.1, read as the reverse complement.
AGTATACTAGCCCGCACACATTATCACAATATACAGCAGCTCACGGCTGGGTAATTCAGAGCAAGGATTTTTTTTGATGCAGGATCATGCAGTACATGGCAATTTTCAGACACTGATGTAAATAAATAAAAAGAGCACTTGTACTTTACTCCATATTAACACGGAGAATTAAATGGTCAATGGTGTTCAAGATGCTGAAGTGTGGTTACGGCACCCCCTGCTGGACAAAACTCAATTACACATAAAATGGCATACCATTACATCACAAGCAAAAAAAAAAAAAAAAAACGATTCTCCACAGCACAGCACCACAAGAAAACAACAGACAAGGTCATACCTAAGGTTAATTTAACCTCTAATTAATCAACAATCAAGATATAAAAAATGAAGGCAGTCTCAGTCTGTGTCCTATTTTTTGTAATTAGGGATAGTGCTGCAAATGTCCTTTGTGAGGGAAGCTTTTACTTGATGGGACGTTGTCACTTAGCACAGCCATACGGGTGAAAGATGTCACCCGCTAGGGGCGCCTGGGACAGTAGCTAACGCCTCAATACGCCGTTTAAAATAAAATTATTTGTATTTTATTAAACAGACACTTATGAAAAACAACATGCATTTTTCAGAAGGCCTGTCCCTGTTTCATCGCTCCCCTGGTTAACGGCCTTGCTTGGGGGCCTGAGGGTGACATAATTTTTCCAACTGATCAGGTGACCTAATTACAGGTATGGCACCATCACCCGCTGAGCTGCACACCGTTTACAGATTAATGTAAATGTCAACCTCAGGCATTTCATCAAAATTTCACAGAGGAACCCACAATCAGACTACAGTGCATCCACCACACCCACACAAACACATGGCGATTCTCCTTTAAGCCACGAGACACCTTCAGCTGGCCCACAAGCTGAAAGGGCTGGGGGAGGGGGGGGGTGCAGGTACGGCACCACATGCTTTCCCAGGACAATTTAGGCACTGCCCATGTGTTAAGAAAGCAGAGCCTTCGTTTGATCACATTCATCCAATCAGGACGCAGGGGAGGCGGGGCAGGAGGTCTAGCATGATGGCGACAATGAGAACATGCTATGGCCATCAGCAGCATGATCTGTACACCGAGCCTGTCGTGTCTGCTGCATGCTGTAACAGCTGTGTCTTTGTTGCGATGTCCCAAGCCCCACCCAACTGCAACACCACCACCACCGGGGTCATGCAGTGCATGTTGGCAGATGGGGCGGGGCTCTGGGACACCACACTGCCACATCACGCCACTAATGGCCCCGTGTCCCCTGAGGGTTGACATTAACACGACACCCACACAATCACCCCCCAACAGGCGGGCCGGCATTAACCCTTCCAGGACACTGCCACTGTGGTACCTCAGAACCTCCAGCAGCCAGTCTACCTCATGCGCCTGGAAAAGTCACGCATGCTTACTTCTAAAACAATGACAATAAACAATGACAGTAATTAACATGTCAGTTCTCAACTGAGCAACTCTACTAGGGATCAAGGCCCTGGTTTTAGTAAGAGCGAAAATAAATTTGGGCTGGTACAGGAGAGCCACAGGAAATATGGGAAACACAAGTAGGCAGGTGCCCCGTGGCACCCTGTGGACGGGACGCCGTTGGTCCAGGGACACATGGTAAGTACATGTGATGGAAACCAGACACCAGACATCAACGAGCAACACACAGGCAGGTCCAAGGTCCTAGTAGTACAGATATAGATAAGTGGGACCTGGGATGTCAGAGTTCCTAGAAATTTCGACTGGAACGCCCCCTGAAGTCGGAATTCTGGCTTGGAACATTACACACATACACACACAAATAAATTAGAGCTGGACAGTATGACCAAAAATTTATATCACAGTATTTTTCAAAGTTACATCAGTTTCACGGTATACGACAGTATTTTTTATTTTTTTTTTGAAGTATGACTGAGCGTTTACCACATTTGACAGGATTTTACAGGACACATTTTTGCTTTATGTTTTTGCATTGCTCCCACATTAACTACATCATTTTATTATTAGCCATTGCGCCTATCTGCTACCTGAATGATAACGGACGGCTAACGTGTTTGCTGGCTAACTGCTTACAAATTTCCTTTTCTTTGAAGGAAAATGCATTCCCTGGTTTTTATTGCAAAGGCTTTCATGGGCAAATTACCTCAGTACACATGTAGCTTGCTGACATTCCGCACTAATACATACAGAACCTGCTCATCAGTTGAACTTCCCCTTCAGCCTCCCACCACACGCCCAGAACTGAGGAAATCCGCCTTCTGTTCTTATGCACCATATGAGTGGAATATATTACAAAATATACTGAATTTAGACTCCTTGCCTTTTCTGAATGTGTTTAAAAGTCTCAAACTCTGAGCTCAAAGAACAGTGTCATTGTTTCATATTAGTTAATTTTATTCTAGATATTTTTGGAGAGTTTGAGTATTTGTACATTTGTATATGTTTTAATCTGTATCTATATTAATAATCTCTGTGTGTATGTATATGAAACCTTTGTCTTTTTTTTTTTATTTTTACATCATTCTTATTCGTTTCCAACTTCGTCCTGGAAGAAGAGTGTTAAGGTGTGTGCCGGTCAAGTTAAAATTCTTGATAATCGTTTAATAATTCAGAGTTGCTGGAACGCGAGCTTTACTGATCTCGCAGAAATTCTCATAAAGACCGGGATGTCGGTATGAACCGGAATACCGCCGAGCACTAATATACATATGCGTACATACCATAAATATATATATATATACACATACATATATATACACCCACACACACTGCTTATCAGCACTATATGTCCTACACACTACTGTCCAACCACTATCTGTGGACATGCTGCTACATGTGTTGTCATATAATGCATTATGAAATGGTATCACTAATAACGAACCTAGCTAGAACTGGTATTGCCAAATGGCTTTCCAGCTTGTGGAACTGGACAGCAGGTAGTTTGCGTGTGACGTAATTCCCAGCTTGACTTCCAAAGTAAATGGGATGCAGCAATATTGAAAAAGTTTTAAAGATATTTATCTGGGCAGTAAATGTAAATGCGCTTAGAATGAAAATATAACATAACTTATGCAAACTAAGAATAACACAATGAAAACTAACAAGACCCAAAAAGTTACTGATATCTAAAACTAAATTGCCTAATCAATACCTCATCAAGTTATTAACCTAATCAAGTTGTGCACTAGTGTGTTGTACGGTGGCTGTTAACAACGGGACGATTATAGGAGGGGTTTGGAAATGGTTCAGACGGTGACAAACCATTATGGTGACAAACAATATCAATACCATCATCGTTTTACACCCATAGGACGATCATTTAAACATTTTCATAATGTGTACGATACAGAAATACTGACAGAGGACAATGAGGGAGATTCTGAGAAGTAATCAGTCATGCACTCATTTATCAGCCTTCTAATAATTTACACTAGTGTTTCAGAGCAGAGAGGGGTACTCTGAAATTACAAATGGACAAAACCAGACAAGAAAAAGTCCGAACCGTGCAAAAGTCAGTGTATCTATGAAAACAAAGTCTCACGCAACCCCCCCCCCCCCACAAATACACCCCAAAATTTGTTCCTACCCACACGCCTGGAGCATGCCATCTGACGAGTTACATGCTGATGTCTCGTGTCATCTGGGTCTTTCTGGGTCATACCTTTGGTCAGCGGATGAATTAAGTTAATGGGTGCGTTCGACTTCATGCAGCCGCTTAAAGCACTGGCTTAAAGCAATGCATTCTGGTCCTGATGCAATGCGTCATGGTTAGATTTTTTCGTCCGACTTCAGCCGGCGCTGCAAAACGTCACCACACGTCATCATGTCACATGGTACAAAAATATGGAAGGCCATTTGGGACTTAATGTCTACTTTGACGTCCGTGTCAACACGTCAAACAAATTACGTCTTAACATGTACATTATTTACGTGTTAAGCCGTTCGGACGTCTTAACGTGGCCAATTTGCACGTCTTAAAACGTTTAAAATTGGGTGCTACCACTTTATCGGTTTTTGAGGGGAAGCTCTGCAGATAGTCATTGCAAGAAGAGAAAAAAGTTCCTCGGTCACTAGATAATGACCTCAGGTAGCCGATTGATTGACACTGCCCGATACGTTCCATGTTTTTACAGTTTTTTTTTTATTAGATTTGTTTAAAATACGTGAAAAAAAAATAAACCATACAATCACAGAATAATTATTTTGCATTTTAAAATAGTTTAATACTCTAGCACAGGAACAATACATGCAAAAGTATGGCAAGGCGTTTTAACATTTAATTGCTAGACTGGATGTGTATTGCAGCTATTTCTAATTCTTCCTAGTCAAAAAGGATATTTCAGATATCTGTTCTGCCAGGTTAAATAAGCCCGCGATTCACCCCTCCAATAAATGGACTGTGCCGAATACATCATCACAGTCACGTCCGAAACGTAAAACATAAGTTATCTATACGTAATAACAACGTAGGACATGGCTGAACGTTGATACCACATGACTACAACGTACAGGGCACGTACTGCATACGTATAGTCCGACTGTCAAAAGGGGTGTGTACGTTTATGCCAGCCAATAGCATAGATGCATTAAAGGTACAAACGTCTTAAGAGGTTCAAATTGGCCGCGTTAACACCTAGTTTTAAGACGTGTTAAGACGTCCGAATGGCTTAACACGTAAATAATGTACGTGTTAAGACATAATTTGTTTGAGGTGTTGACATGGATGTCAAAGTAGACGTTAAGTCCCAAATGGGCTTCCATACAAAAACATCGCGAGGGCAAGATGACTTAAGACAGATCGTGCAGCACCGCTCAGCTGAGAAGGGTCCAGCTGCAGACGCCTGTAGAGTGGAGGTCCACAGGAAACACGTGACCTCAACTCTGTGTTACCCTAACCGGAGCTCCACTTTACGTCCTTAAAGATCACGTGTTGCCTGTGGAGGTGACGTATTTCAGGTGGAGCTCCACTCTACAGGCATAGACATTTCATGATTAGTCGGATTATTTGTCGGATTTAAGGTAGTTCGGACTAACTGTAAGTAAACGAAGAAAATGGCCATTTAAACTGAGGTACCTTAAATCCGAAAAATCGTCCGGCTAATCTTCTGTGGCAAATGGAACGCATCCGGCTCAGTTTTTCCGAGTTTTTAGCGGATCCGAAAATTGGATCCCAAGGCAAATGGAACACACCAAGCACAGAGGATCCCGAGTTCAGAATCCAAGATGGCTACGCCTTTTACAACTTTCCTTTCTGTTGAGTTTTATACTGTTTATCCACTACTTTTCAATTGTGGCTCATTACATTGCTCGCACACACGATACCGTCCAACTTATCTGTGGACGTGTTGCTACGGAGTTTTATACGTAAAGTAAAGCTGTGCTGCTCTGAGAAACGGGAGGGTGCATGTCATCACTTCCGGCTTCAAAACTCGGAATCTGAGTTCCGAGTGCAAATGGAACGCACCATAAGAATTGCATTGTACTCTGTACATGACAATAAAAAATTTTAATCCTTGGAATAAAGGTATTTGACCTTTTCCCTGGCAGCTATCTTTTCACACAGGGCCACTGTACACAGTAATTTATTTTTTCCCTGCTAACAGTTTGGATCAGGAGTTAGTCATTGTAAAAGAAGTAATGTGCATGCAGGTGATATTTGTGTAGATTTATCTACACCCTTCTGGCAGTGCTGTCATTGCAGCCAGGTCTCGTACTACGAGGAGTAGAAGTTGTCCAACTTGGCTGCAGTCAGTTTATGCTCCATCCCTGCAGCCGCCGGCAGATCGCGCTCCACGTCACGTCAGCTGCAGACAGACCCAAGTCGAACGCACCCAATATTTTTTACGCAGCAAAAAATGAGTCTGGGGAGTGCTCTTTTATTAACATACACAACCAACAGCAGTGCCGTTACTTATCGCTGACTGTGGGTATCGGGGTATATATGACGTTAGCCTCGTATGTTAGGCTGTCCCCTGCTCACCCTGGCCACCCCACCTTCCCATGAGGCTGTGAGTGGGGGTGGGGTTTCTGCAGGGGGAGGTCCCGCACTGGTTGCACTCACCTGGCAGTCAAAGTCCTGGAAGTTCCGGGAATTCTGTGGAAGGAGGAGAAACAGACAGGGTCAGTGTTCCGACCTAGCAGGGGAGTGGTACACCGGGACAATCCAGCCAAACCATTGTAAACATTAAATCCATAATGGAGAATTGCTGGTCAGGTTTTCTGTCACGTGTACAATGATATTTTATTCCTGATGTAATATCTCATACCATCAGTGTCTGTGGTTTTCTAAGAGAAGATTATTTCTGGTTTTTAACTGTGCTTCATGATGTAACCACTAGGTGGGGCAGGAAGCCACCGAGCATGTGAACCACACAGCTTAGTTTTCCCATAAGGCGCCTGGAACATGTGATGTCACCCATCCACACAAACACAAAAACAGAAACTGACAGATACACCAATGAGCAGGCGCTTCCATTTCCCATGAGGCCTCTCAGGAGACCCGGCTGTGCAGCCCATCTCTGTCCCTGAAGGTTCTAGAAGGGTGGTTCTCTCAGACACCGTATCTATGACTTGGGGGGGGGGTCAAACAATCCAAAGATAAGAACTATAAACAACAACGCTTGATTGGAGAATAAAACACACGTAGGGGGACATAAAGGGGCCCCCATACCCCCAGTGCCCAGCTAAGGAATTACCGCCGCATGCTTCCCCTTTCCCTGAAAATGTGCCTCGACGGGAGAGACACCCACCCTGATGAAACACCCTGCCCGCCCCTCCCTATTGGTTTGTCCCCACCCCCATCAGGTGGTTTCCAGGTTTTAGTGCAGGCTGCTGGGGAACATGGTGCCTCCTGAGGGTGAAACACCAGACCCAGCTGATATGCAAAGGTGTGCATATATGCATGCACCCATGCGGCCCAGCATCCACCCTTCAGCCCAATTAAAAACCAGGGACACAATTTCCCATGGCAACTACTGCCAGATCGTCACTTGGGAGATGCTGATCGATGGCAGAGATGGGAACACGGGATTTCACAGGCGATTAGGAGGCCCATCACCTTCAGGGCCACACGCCCCTGTCACCCTGCCCCCAGGGCTCAGCGAACGGCTCTGAGCAGTTGAAGCAGCCACAAAAACCTGATTTTAGCAGACAGTGCTAGGATGCTAGAGCGTGTGAAGCCACACTGCAGGGCTCTCCCACCACACACTCCATCCACATTCAGCAGCTTCCCTTGTAAAGGATGCAAAATGGTTGCCCACAAACACTGGTACTAACTTAGAAGTCAATGCAGAAAAAGAGACAGAAGTACTGGAAAAAGTGAGCAGCTGGAATTAACATCTAAAACTCTGTTTTATGAAGATTGCAAATCGCTGTGCTACTATAGCCGTTGTTAAAGGTGTAAAATACTTCCTGGTCATCATCCTCTTATCTGATGTTCTTACGCTGCGAGGGGTACGCGCATGACGGCAGAAATTACTGCGCTTACACCAAGTGAGCAGCAAAAAATAAATAGATTTAGATTTAACATGAAATATGACCTCTCTTTATAGAGACTGCCAAAAACTAAATAAGTTAGTATCGAACGTGGATCAGTCAGGTAACCGATCCGTTAAATAGGTCTGGATCAGCCGATAAGGATCCGAATATCCGAATATAAATAAGAAACCTGCGTCCCGTTTTGTTTACAATTGATCCCCCAATCACTAACAAAACGACTTATCCTCCGTTGTTTTGGCGTGGCTGTGTAATTTCGTATGAAATTATGTGAGAAGTTTAACCCACGAGCCTTTTGCATCTCCTATGCTTATTTACTGTAAAGGTCCCAGGTCCTGTCGTGCAGTGGGAAGGTGACACACGAAAGTGACCAGGAGCTATTAAAGTTCCCAGTCAACACGGCCCAGGAACTAGGTTCCTGAACTTTCTAACTGTAAATTTGTGCTACCGTTGATCCTGTTCAGTTCTGAAATCATATCTATGATTTAAAAAAACACCCACTGTTCTTTCCGAAAAACAAAATACGACACAGGCTTGAGGACAGAGGGACGTGTGGGAACACGAAGTAAGGCACTGGGACTGACGGGACCCTGCCAGACTGATAACTGCAAAGGAGGCCTGGAGGGGGCCGCCCTTCCCTCACGGTAGCCTTCTGACCTTGTTGGTGAGCAGGGGCTTGATCTCCGTCAGCTGCACGTCCTGAAGTTCCTCCATCTTCTGCCTGTTTGCAGCCTGTAACACCTGCAAGACAGACAGACCTCATGAAAGCCCTGGTGCAGACAGAGTTTCTGTGGCGCATGCTCATCAGCAGAGCCCAGAGGAACTTGGAGCTGGTTCCTTCCTCATGGACTCCTTCAGAACTTAGTCTGGGAGGAGAAAAACAAAAACTAATACAGACAGAGTGGCCTCCCTGGAGCTCCCTTAAAAAGAGGAGCAGGTGTGTGTAGGAGGGCGTGTGCGCTTGTGAGTGGGTGGAGGCATTAACGTTGCTCCCTGATCAGCTCAATTAAATCAAACCCCCCCCAGCCCTCCTGACCCCTATTTAATGACCTAGGCTTGCTGACCAAATCCCCACTGGGGTTCAGCTTCAGATACTGTCAGGGAACATTTACTGTTCACAGGGGATCCATCAGGAGGGCAGGTGGCAGCTTCAGAAGACACAACCAAGGGTTTGTCCCATCATTGCCCCTCTTCCTCCTGCTGCTCTGTAAAAGGTCACAGGGCCCCCAGCAACCCCCGACTAGGTCACCCTGCTGCCCGTGCGCGTCACTCCTGGCTGTGCCTTGGCACAGAACAGTAATTACTGTTCATCAGGCAGGTACCTTTGCCCAAGGAGGTTGGGATCCCTGTGGGGTGTCCCTCTGTGTCTCGCGACCTGACGTGTTCCAGGTCACGTGCCCAAGGAGGCCGGGATACCCGTGGGGTGTCCCTCTGAGTCCCGCAACCTGACGTGTTCCAGGTCGCGTGCCCAAGGAGGCCGGGATCCCCGTGGGGTGTCCCTCTGCGTCCCGCAACCTGACGTGTTCCAGGTCGTGTGCCGAAGGAGGTCGGGATCCCCGTGGGGTGTCCCTCTACATCCCAAAACCCAATGTGTTCTAGGCCATGTACCCAAGCTACGCAGGTTCACATCGCCTCCGTGGTCTTTGTCACCCAGTTTATCAGCAGTCAGCACCAGCCTGGGCGAGTCAAGCTTGCCTTTCGCTTCATCGTGGACAACACATCATGTGACTAAAACGTACTCTGCAGGTTTTTTTCCCTCGCGTCTCTCATCATTTCCTACTTACCAGCCTGTTCTTGGTATTTAATGAGTTTCTCCTGCTATCGGACTGGGAGATCTATGAGTTAAAATACTATTACATTCCTCCTTCAGGTAAAAACAAATGCAGGACCTGAAATGACCGATTCTGGAGGGCTGGATTCATCTTGAATATGTTCAGTTTTATGAAGAGTTCATCAGATGATGACATGCAGATATGAATATGGCTGCTGGACACACACTGCCGCAAAGCACCCCCTGTATGACACCATACCCCAGCCGTGACAGGGCATGCCCCCCCCCCCCCGGGTTGTGTGGGGCCCCCCGGGTGGGGGGGCCCCCCCCACCGCGGCGCGGGCGCGGGGGGGGGGGGGCGGGGCGG
>JAODJX010000129.1:8984989-8999473 GCA_026776945.1 Isichthys henryi | reverse complement strand
TTGCCGCGATGGGGGGGGGGGGGGGGTTTAATATCTCACAAGTCAATGTTTGGAAAAAAAAAACATGCCGAATTGCAATAAGCGAGTGGCAGTGGTGATTTTTCAGATGTGTCAATTGTTCACCCCAGAGAGAGGAAGAGAAAGTGAAGAATGCAGAAGAGTACAGCAAAAAGGTGGGGGGGGGGGCGTCTGTCTGGGGCAGGGCTCTCCACAGCACCAGACCACCAGCAGGGCACAGACTACATAAAACACAGCTGTAGCAAGCTTGCAAATGCAGTAACTCCCCCCTACAGGGATCGGGCTTGGCTGGAAGGGGCGAGCAACCCGGGGACAGCACTGACCAGGCCCAGGGTAGATGGGGGCAACCAGCACACCTCTGCTCTCTGTGAGCACCGATACACTAAACAGGCGAAAAGCAGCTGCGTAGTGGTTAGCAAGCTGATGGATCACTAACCGGCTGTAAGTTAAGGGACTAAGGTAGTTAAACGGAAAAACTCACAGCGACTAGGTGGACTCTAAATGCGGGGTTCAAACTTCAATCCCATAAGTCATTCCAGGCCCTCTGACATTTGCACTTTGACCTCTATCGATACCATATGATTTGTTAAGAATGTGAGAAAATACTCGGAATACACAGACAGTGAGCATGCATAATGCCAGTTCCTGTTTGTGCAACATGCCCTGGAGGGACTTGAAAGCACTTTTTGTTTAATTATCTGTGCTCACTTTCATTTGGAAGCATTAATGCGACATTTTTTGTTGCATTCCAGAGTGGGATTACCAGCCATCACGTATCTGAGTCAAACTGGCCCACAAGTGACACAGCCCAGCAATGTCATCAGGTCGACATCCCAGTGGGGCCAGCCGCCTGATCATGGGTGCAATGCAGCCGCGCCGGCAAAGGCAGCGTGGGAGGGAGCCATTGGAGGGCTAGGCCTTACTGTTGTCCTACAAACAAAGAGAGCCCTTGATGGTACAAGACGGACAAGATGTCATGTGACATCTCAGCCACATTCACAATGTGTCAGAGGACCACTTCCTGTCACCTGCACAGGAAGTTGACTAGGCTTCACCACAAAGAGAGACTGAGGCACAGGCCTTTGTCACTTTGAGGACTGGAAGTGGCTCGCGTGCCACAGAGCACGGAACCCCCGTTCCAGTTCGGGGGGAACCATGGGCCGGGTCCACAATCACCATGTGATCTGAGAAGCAGAAGCCCCAACATCTGGGAGCTTTTCAGAAAGGAGACATATACAGGCAAGGAGAACCAGCGCTCCCTCCTCTTGCGTTGAAGGCCTAAGGAAAGGTGTTAACCGCTGGATCAGGTGTGCCTGCATGCCTATGACTACACCCACATTTTCCATATTTGGAGTGAGGCAAAGGAGTCTGGGAAGTCCATTTAACAGAAACATCCACGACTGCACCAGCGATCTCCACCCACACTATACAAGTGGTGAGAGGATTCTGGGCTATTTACATTATTAACCCTCTTTCCAGAGAGATTTATCAAACTCTCAGTTTGCATTTCACCTGTCTTCTGTACAGCCAGATGCCTACCAAAGAAATACCCCGATCCTCATGCGCACAACGGCATGGCTAGAAATTCTGAGCCACGTGACAAAAAGGCCCCTTAGCTCCCCCTAGCTAGATTTTGACTAACCCCAACCCCAGCATATTTTGCTAGGTGTGTGTGTGGGGGGGCAACAGCTCGTTTCTGCTGCAGCCTCTAAGTCTGCCAGGGTCCCCGTGCCCCTGGATACAACAGAAAACGCCGCCCTGGGGTCCGAGGAGCCGACCGTCTGTTTATAAGCCGAGCTGGAGATGACGTGCTCGCTCAGCTTCCTGAGGAAAGCATCACGCCACAGAAGAGCAGACACACAGACACATACTCCAGAGTCTAAATTTAGTAAAGCTTTCAGGGTACGGCAAGAAAAAAAAATTACAAAGATCCCTGAGACACGTTAACGCCCCAGCTATAGATGCGCAATGTTTATTCTTAAGTGCGGAAACAGGAAAAAAAATAAATCCAAATCACACAAACACATGTAATATTCAGATGGAGCAGGAACATTTCCCAAGCAGTTTTAACTACTTTGCGGGACAATAATGAGAAAGCAGCAATGTCAGAGTATAGGTCAGTACACACAAAAGTAAATCAAAAAGAAAAAAAAATCTAAAAGAACGGAGGGAAAGGGGTATTTAAAAAATATATTTAAGATACGCTCATCTTTTCTCACTTCTCTGATGTTAAATAAACTCATTTACGATGATTCAAAATAGGAAACGTGCAATTTAAGGGAAACCACAGAGAAAGTGATCAAATGCAACTTTACTCAAGTAAAAACAAAAACTGTCTTCCAAATTACAGACGATATATGATGGAAACGATAATATTTCATAACGGAAAAACACTTAAATTTAACACTATGTTTTATTCTGTTGCAAATTTGTATGTTTAAATTTAATGTTGTAAATATAAACGCTGAATAGATTACCGTTTCACATGGCCCACAGCAATGCCGTATTTCCCAGAATCAATTCCGCACGGCGATTCAGTTAAAGTGTGGGAGTTCAGAGAAACTTGGGGGGGGGGAAATCGAGCACCTTTTGAAAAATACGCCCCTTTATTTGTTGAAATACGTACGGACTCTAAATGAGCTGATCCTGGAGTTTTCATATGGCCATTTAATTATAATGACCGCCTTTCCACAACTGGAGAATGATAGACTGCGGTCAGGTGTAAAGTGCGTCCGCCGCAAACACGCCGGTCGGGCTCAAACCACACGGTGTCCCGCTTTGGGGATGTAAAAGAGCAAACGTGTGCACAATAACCCTCGCATGGCGATCGTGCCCAATATCCTTACACGTAATGGCTCAAACGCCGATTTGCTTCTCACCGCAAAAACCCTAAGCAAGGTGCTTGTTGTGGGTCACTCAACACAGTCGCCCATTAATAAAACATGCAACACAGGGTCGGCAAGCAAAGAAAAGGAAATACTCAAACTTTTAACGCAACCTTAAAACTTTTATCGGATTACTATTTGCACTGCACCTTGCGTCGATTTAAACAACCACCAGCAAACGAGGTGACCATTTACTGCCGCCAAAGCGCCAGTTTCCCGAGCGAGCGTCCATTATGTCCCGCTTAAGTTTTTTAACAGCTTACCTTGTCTCGGCCATCGTGCTCACATCGTCCGAAGCGCCACTCGGCACGAAGCTGTGAGGTTCTTCCCGCACTGAGTGTCTCTCGCTGTATCTCCGCCCCCGAAGCGGCTCGGTCAGTCAGGCTACCGAGCGCATCTCCGACCCGCAGGATGCTGCTGACGGGACACGCCGAAGACAAGCCAGGAATGCCCCCATTAAAACTAATTTTAAACAGTCAATATCAGATGCATTAATTTTAGAATGCACTCCTAAATGTATCGACGAGATCAAATATTCATTATATATCCAAAGATGTATAGAAAAGGGGCTTGTAGTGTTACTGACTCGCAGCTGAGTGTGAGAGCAGCACCCAGAGCCTGCCGCTGCCCGTCTCCCACCTCCTTGCCTGGGCCCCCCCTGGGTGTTCTCGTTTTTCACGTTATCCAAAGACAAGCTGTTCTCGGCAGTCGGTGACTATGGCGCGCGACCTACCGTCGCATTATGTCTTACACGGCTCTGAGAGCGGATAGTTCTGTAGAAAGAATAACGTCAACATCATAAAAACAGTATCATTATTACTCTACATGTGTATGCATGTTTAACAATTCACATTATAATGTGCGATAAAGAGTCCGCCAGTGCTCAGAATAACGCTCAGATACAGGGTTAGGAGCCCAGTGGGCAGTAAGGTAAGCATGCGGGATTTCAGCGATCAATTCCCGGGATATCGCAGGATGCATTTGCATTGACGCCTGATACCTTGTGAGGGGGCTTGTTATACAAATATCACAGAGCCATTAAAGTTCCTCTCGGGGAATGATCTGATAACTAGTTTACTTCATAAAACATGTAATAAATTTCCTGCAGTGGACTGGCATCCTGTACAGAATGTTCCCCTGCCTTGTTACCTGTGCTGCCCTGAAAGCGGTTGGAAGATGGGTGGACCGCAATTATCATACGTTTTGATTCCTATAAATCCGTTTCTAAAACTTTCTTCCTCCGAGATTATCGGAAAGTCCCGCAGCGCCACTTGCTGGTTGTGTCCGTCGAAGCGGTCTAATAAAAATGCCGTCTATCCATTCATTTTCTGTACCTCCTTTTCATACACGTCATTCATAATTTAGATATTACTGCTACTACTACTGCTAATTAAACAAGTGTGTTTTTGATTAGATGAAGCCTGAAATGACAATATTTTAATGTTTTGATATGTTTACAGTAAAGGAGGAGGAGGCCGATCAGCAACAAGAAAACACGTCTTTACACAGCGTGTAGTTAGAGTATGGAATAGTCTTCCTGTTCAAGTAGTGCAGGCTAAAACCCTGGGTTCCTTTAAATCAGAGCTAGATAAGATTTTAACAACTCTGAGCTATTAGTTAAGTTCTCCCCAAACGAGCTTGATGGACCGAATGGCCTCCTCTCGTTTGTAAATTTCTTATGTAAGCCTGAAAATCCAGATATAAGACAGAACATTCTGGAGAAATGGCGTCTATATAGCTTACACAGCTAGATACCCCTCACTTTACACATTGAGACGTTTTTCAGTTGTGAGCATGATTGCGATTAGTTCTTGATGACATGTATACAGTAAAAGATTAACGGTACATTTCCCATAAACTCCAGTTAGCAATATATAGCTGGAACTGTTCAGTTGCATGAACTATGTTAGTTGTTAACGTTGTTGGCAACTGTGCATTTGGGAAACATAACTTAGGTCCGTTAACGTTTGTGAAGTCTACGAGGCCTTCTGCCACCCCCACCTCCGCTACTCAGACTGTATCAGTGTGTTCACGGTTCCTGCAAACAAGTCGCTGCTGAAAAGATCCAAAAAAGCATCAGAGTGTGGCCGGCTGGTGCTGTCTCGGCCCACCAAGACTACTTCGAATCGACCGACTGGGACATTTTCAGGGAGGCTGCAATGAATGGTGACTCCATCAACCTGGAGGAGTACACAGACTCTGTGACTGGTTACATTTCTAAGTGCATGGAGGATGTTACTGTCTCCAAGGAAATCACCACAGGATGATGAGAGAAGTGCGCACACTGCTCAACACCAGAAACGCAGCCTTCAGACCTAGAGACAAGGTCGTTCTCAGGGCGGCCGGAGCCAACCTGTCTCGTGCAGTGAGGAGAGCCAAGCAGGACTACGCGAAGCAGCAGCAGATCAATGAGCATTTCACCAATACCAGAGACACACGCCGCATGTGGCAAGGCATTCAAGCCCTCACAGACTACAAGCCCATCCACACAGCACTGACAATGATGCAACTCTAGCAGACCAGCTCAATGGCCTCTCTAGACCCCCTTCAGTTTGCATACCGAACCGAACAGGTCCACTGATGACACCATTTCAACTGCCCTCCACCTCTCTCTGACACATCTGGACAAAACGGACACCTATGCCAGGATGCTGTTCATAGGCTTTAGCTCCGCCGTCAGTACAGTGGGTTAAATCCTGAGTGGGTTAAGCGTGAACACCAGTCTCTATAACTGGATCTTGGATTTCCTGACAGAGAGGCCCCAGTCAGTTCGGATGGGATGCAACACCTCTAATACCATCATACTGAGTACAGGAGCTCTGCAGTGTACTTAGTCCTTTGCTCTTCACCCTACTGACTCATGACTGCATAGCCGCACACAACACTAACCACATCATCAAGTTTATAGTCCTGGCACTGATAAGCAGGGATGATGGGTCTGCCTACAGAGAGGAGGTGGAACGGCTGACCGAATGGTGCAGGCACAACAGTCTGTCCCTCAACATTGACAAGACAAAGGAGATGATTGTCGACTTTAGGAAGAGACGTCCTGCACATTCTCCACTCAACATCAGTGGCTCAGCTGTGGAGATTGTGGAGAGCACCAAGTTCCTTGGGGTGCACATCACAGAGGAACTTACGTGGACGACCAACACAACCTCCCTAACCAAGAAAGCCCAGTGGAGACTACACTTCCTGCAATGAGCAAGCCTTCCCCCACCCATCCTCACCACGTTCTATAGAGGCACCACTGAGAGCGTTCTAACCAGCTGCATCACCGTCTGGCACGGAAACAGCAACGTTTCCGATCGCAAGCGCCTGCAGTGGATAGTTAAAACAACCGAGAATATCACCGGGGTGCTTCTCCCGTCACTACAAGACACATTCACCCCAAAGGCAGCTCGAAAAGCCTGCAGCATTGTGCAGGACCCCTCACACCCCTCACAGGAGCTGTCTACCCTGCTGTCATCCAGGAGGAGATTCTGCAGCATCACAGCCAGATCGGCCAGGCTGCATGACAGTTTTTATTCCCAGGCTGTCAGGCTTCTCAACACCATGCTGCCCCCCAGGGTCCTCCAATCTACCTCAGCCCTCTGATATTATACTGATATCAAATTGTATCCATACTGTATTTATACTGTATTTGCACACAGATATCATATTGCACAAAACAACCTTATTTTGCACTATGCTTCTGCACCAGAAAGCTGTTAGAATTTACTGCCCCTGTGCTTAAAATACTTCTCAGCTCATTTGCACTCTTCTCTGTCTACTTAGCTGAAATTGTCCTTTTTTTACACTGTGTGTAAAAATTCAGTTATATGTATATTCTGTGGATTCTGAGCTTCTCCATGTCGTTTCTCTGTATACTTGTTCACTTTGACTTTGACTTTTGATTAACAGAAGTTTTTAATTGGTCCACACCAGCATAATGATATACGGTTCGTTAATAAAGTCCACTGTAAATCTTAAAGTCTCCTTTGTCTTAAATCGTAAGTCCCATAAAAATATTACACAAATATATATGTAGGTTTTGATTCTGTTCACTCCGGACAGTGATTATTTAGGTATAAGAATAATAAGGTAAGTTATGGCATAACACAGAATTTATAACTGTCTGCTGTTTGGCCTGCATTTGCTGGCCTTCGTATATCTTAGTGAAACACATATAGCTACTGAAGAATAGTTCTAGTTATATTAAGTGATTAAATCATTATCTAATTTTATCGTTTTGTTTTATTGAAATAAATACATGCATTTAAGAGATGGTTTATTCTCTATGGCTGACCACTGTTGGTGCTACAGTATACAAACGTAAGAGGAGACAGTGCATTGGTTACTGGAAAAAACTCTTCACAGTTTTTGTTTTTGTTGTATCTGGGTATTAATATGTTGCCTTTATGTTTTGTTGACTTCAGGAATGTCAGAAGCCCAAATCTCCCATGTACTGTACATCAGTGGTAAACAAACAGGCATTATAAACTTACTGAAATTCCCACAATAAATTTTGCCGAATGAAAAGTATTAGCATACTATGGCTTCACCCATTGCAGTCCCCAGGGGTACAATTACAGTGCCAAAACATGTGCTGGACTGGGCTTGAACTGGAAATCTTTGGATCCCACTAAGCTACATGCTGCCCTCTGAGGACTAGGACATGGACAAAACTCTGAACAGTTATAAAACTGTAAACAGTGTTATCGTGTTAGCACTTTATTCAGCTTATGTTCCATACACCTGAGCATGTGGCCGTGTGAGCTAAGCCTCTCTATTCATGGATTAATATTCACCAGTTTAAGCCCAGCATCAGCACCTGTGGGGGCCCTTGAGCAAGGCCTGTGACCGCCAGCTCCCTGAGCACCTCTACAGGCAGCTGCCCTTCACAGTCAAGTTTGCCGTCATTCCCCACAGGGATCCTCAAAATGTGTCTTATGTTATTAATTACTATCCTGTTTAAAATAAACAAGCTAATTGAGCTGTTTTGTTATCATCATTTATAATAATTAGATGGCACATATTTTGCAGTTTTGAATTCGGTCACAGAACGGGCTGGATTTGGGGCAATGGGGCAGCATTGTGCAGGCAGGGAAGAGAATGTGGACAAAGGAGGAAGGAGGAAGGGTGGAGGAAGGAGGAGAAGGACCAAAATATAAATCAGAGGGATTCACTGGCGCCCCTGAAGGGACTGATTTATTAGGTATTTATTGTGTTGTAATGTAGTTTCATGTGTTCATTGCTCTGTTTAATAAAATTGCATAATATTCAGTATTCATTCCAGATACGCAATTTTCATTATGTTTTATGCATTTGTTTTACCTGGCTGTGAACAAATGTAACGTATCATTCTTACTTTCTGAATATAGACAAGCACTAGTGCCTGCTAGGTCTGTGTATCTCTCCAGATTAATAGACGTGAACAAAACCAATCCTAAATTCCTATTTGAGTCCGTGTCTAGGTTAACACAGAATTCTTCATTAAACTCACAGGTTCTACAAGCTCGTAAGAGTGATGACTTTATTACATTTTTAATGGTAAAATAACTAAGATTAGACAGACCATCCAGTGCATGCCCATAGCTACATACAGCTGCCAACCTCCTGCTAGTCATATGCCTACCAATAATGAGACCTTTGAATCTTTACTTCCTATAAAACAATCAGAACTTTTGAGCTTAGTTTCCTTCTGTAAATCCTCTACTAGCCTCGTGGATCCAGTTCCTACAAAAATTCTTCAAGGAAATTGCACCGCAGATTAGCACTACCCTGTTCAAGGTGTTAAACTCATCTCTTAGGCTTGGATATGTTCCAAAACCTTTTAAAATGACTGTTATTAGACCCGTCCTAAAGAAACCAAATCTTGAACCTAGTGTTTTAGGAAACTATAGACCTATCTCAAATCTTCCTTTCATTTCAAAGATCATGGAAAAGGTCGTAGTTCGTCAGCTGTCTTCTTTCCTACAGAAAAATAATACTAATGAATTATATCAGTCTGGTTTTAGACCAAACCGTAGCACAGAAACCGCTCAAGTCAAAGTAGTGAGTGATTTGCTTATGGCTTCTGCGTGCTCAATGTGTCCACAACATGCCCACAGTATGTTCACAGTGCACCCAGTGGATGCTGACAGTGTGCTGTGTCCCCACAGTATTCCCACAGTGCTGGCTTTGGGGCTGCCCACAGGGAGGAATCCATCAAGCCAAACCCAGCAAACACACCACTTTCGGGTCCCCTTCTGACAGCCCAGACCCAGCCCAAAGTGTGGGCATGCTGGGAGGCCACTCTGCTTAGTGTGGGCTACCCACAGTGATAATACATGGGCCCCAAAGAGGCATGTTTGCTGGGTCATTTGTTAATAACCAGTTATTTATGACCAGTTCCTAACCAGTATTTATGGCTGTTAGTAAACAGCCAAAATATAAGGACTGGTCCCAAGAAAACAAATATTCTGAAGGGCTGTGTATGTAGTTTTGACATGACTCTGAGAAGCATTGGCACCAGTGGTGTTGTGTAAGAGTGCCAGAACATAAAGTGTAATGTTAATTTCCCTTAATGATCCAAGTATTTTCCACTTACCTATATACAGACCTCGAAATCTTAATAGCGAAACTTTCAGTCAGTTAATTAATGGACAGATAGGCTCTTGATAAAAACTCATTTCGGCACAATAGGATTTAATTTCTTGGGGATTATTAACAAGGTCCATAGCAGGGAATAACGTGGCAAGCTTAAAACAGATACAGCAGAGATAAAAACCATTCCCAGCATATGACGCACTTTTAATGCTAGATGTCCATTTGAAAAGGACCACTCAGTGGGAAGGGCTGTGAATTTTATCTGTGTAACCATCAGCCAGTAGAAATCAGGATTAAACCAGCATACACAGCTCAGACAGTGAGGGTGGGGTTCAAAGCCTAAACGTTGAAAGAATCCAGGAAACGTGGTGAAAATAGAATGGGAGGAATCGCTTGAATAAATACCAGCACAATGCAAAAAAAGGGAATTAATCAAACTTGCAGATGAACTTTAAAGGTTGGAGGAGTTGATTTGAATTGAGTACCGTTGATTTGTTATGTAAAGTTCTGATACTGCACTTCTGATTTGAGTAGTGGCTTGCTTTGGAATGGTACTGTACTTCTGGGCTGTGTACTGCTGTTGCATTGTGGTCACTTATATGTCTATCTCAAAGGAGGGCAAGATGGGATATGTGAAAATTAAACAATTTCTATATACATGTACTTTCACAAATGGCAATAGAATGGAACCCATTTATAGTGATCACAGTTATAGTGTTCACCCTTCTGATATGGCTCAAAAAGCTTGGAACAGAATCATTCCTGTACAAAAACTATTTAAATAATCCACTTATAGTAATCAAGTAGTCTACTTATAGTGTTCATTTTGGGTCTTTCTAAACATGACAACATATGGAAAAAATGAAAACTGCGGTCATTATTTTTTAGCTTCTGGCTAGCTTCTTAAGGCTAATTTGGCATGCACGGAAAACAGTTGGAAAATGAACAGTAATTTTCTCTCAATGACAAATATAGGAAGTTTATGATAAACCACCAAAAACGAGCCACCGAGATGCAGCAGCAATACTACAATAATCGCTTTGAGACAGTGTACCATTGTGAAAGTGTGCTGTATCAATAAAATTGAATTGAATATTTATGTATAGTACTGTACTGTATTATAGTGCAATTAAATTATACACAGTTCAGTAATTTAATTTGCAAAGTACTGTAATTTGAAAAGTGTTTGAAACCACTGTACTGTGTTTGAAATTGTCAATAAAATTAAATAGTGACGTTGGCTGTTTTATTACCTTATATTCATGGAATAAATATATAAATGTCAATTAGTTGGTAATCTGCCTGAGACATAATGAAGAAGAAAAAATCAGTTATAATCATCTGCTTGTAATGATCAATTTCGCCCAGACAGACATGATCACTATATGCGGTTTCCACTGTATATAGTATCATTTCATTTTCTAGTTTTTGGTACAGCAGTTCTGAACTGAGTATTGCTATGTTGCAGGGTGGTATTGTAGGTATGCACTGAGTAGTGCTGAATTGCAATGTGGTACTGTAGTTCTCAAATATGTATTGCTGGGCTGCTGTGTGGTATTGTAATTTTGGACTGGGTACTGCTGAATTGCAAAGTGGTATTGTAGTTATGGACTGAGTACTGCAGTATTGCATTTTGGTACCATAATTATGGACTGAATACTGCTGAGTTCTAATGTGGTACTATAATTATGGACTGAGTACTATTGCCTTGCAGTGTCGTACTGTAGTTATAGACTGAGTTCTGCTATTTTGCAGTCTGGTACTGTAGATATGGACTGAGTTCTGCAATTTTGCAGCCAGGGTGGTACTGTATTTCTGAATTGAGTACTGCTGTGTTGTAGTGTGATATTGTAGTTGACCAAGTACTGCTGTCGGGTGGTACTGTAGTTATACGCTGAGTATTGCCGTTGAGTAGTACTGTAGTCCTGGATTGATTACTACAGTCTTACAGTGTGGTACTGCAGTCTGTTCTGAGATGTCAGCCTAATTTGACCAGGGAACAGCAGTTCCAAGTCGGACAGCTGCCACCTCCTGTCCCCTTCAGGGTCGACTTGGTTGATGGCATCCCTTTCACACAGCTATCTCAGCATCCAGCAACCAAGGGAAAATAGCGTACCTGACCCATTAGTGAAAAGGCAAAATAGTGCACCGCGACCTGTTAGCAAAAACAAACAAATGACATTTCACCTTTCCCTTTTTAAATGAACAAACATCGTACGTCACAATATTCATATATGTTCATGGAGGCTTGTATCCCCTCGTATGCATTTATTCCATGATATGGAAGGACTTTCACTCAGATCTAGTGAAGCCCAAGAATGCGAGTTTCAAAAGGACGGACACACCTAATCAAAAGTCGGGGGGGGGGGTGCAGACCACTCTCATGAGGGCTTTCAGTCCAAGCTCCGGCTGACTGGGACGTGTCTACAGCCACATCAGGCTGACCATGAGGAGGGGGGCTTCTGGAGGCTAAACCCCTCATCTACAGGCCCTCCCACTCACAGCCCCACCCCTGAGACTACAGGCGAACGTCAGTTTGAGGTCTGTGATGTCAAATCCAGACCTCAGCAGGTCCAAACGGACGGGTTACAATGTGCAGTCCTCCGGTCCAGCACTAGATGTGTTCACTGGCAAGAGGGAGACCTGAAAATGTGTGTTAGTATCACGGTTTAGCTTCACTAAGCTTTAACTATTGGCAATCTGAGCCTAATGTATAACAATGTGGTGTTCTGTTATGACTTTATTTGAATTATTATTTAAGTTTTATCCCAACAAAACGGCAGCAGCTGTTTCCTCAATGACTGTTACATAATAACCAAAACCAAACCCTGCACGTTAAATGGGTTTGAAAAAGTTCCAGACGATGTTATTTTTAGGTCTCTGGACAGGATACGCATCTATTGGTCAGAAGCAGCACTGCTCCCCCCCGCCGAGAGAGTGATGGAGGGAGAGGCAGCAGGACGCTGGACAGGAAACATGCCAGGGGGCTGACGTGAGCTGGCACAGTCCACTCACAGCGATCCCAAGGTGGCTCTGTTCAAGCTCGGCCTCTGCTGCCGGTGAATCTGCCTGCCAAACAGACACACACAGGCAGGACTGATTCGCTCAATCACAACACTTCACTGGGGGAGTGGAGGCGGCAGGGAATTTTACATAACATCACAGCCAAATAACTCACAGTTTAACCCCTTCGCCCCACCAGAGACAAAACTAGCAGAGTCCTGACCCTGCAGAATCACAGGGCAGCAATGGAGTGGTAATTCCAATCTCAGTGCAGATGTGTGAAACATGCAGCTGATGCCTGGCTCAGGATTGGGATCATTCCTGAATGCATTCATGAATTCCGATCCAGATCAGAAAATGGAACTTGAGATTGGAAAAAAAAATTATGGGGAACAGAATTGGAATTGAATTTGAATTCCAGTGAGATTTATAATCTGACTCCAGTGGATGCATTCCGGAGTGGCCCCAACCCTGGTCTTGTTGCATTTGATGGGATCTGAGTTTGGGGGGTTTGGGGATGGAGCATGGAGCCTGCATTGGGGAAGCCCCCCACAGAGGGGAAAGTGTGCTTAAAGAGTATTATACCTGTGCTCCTCAAAGCTCCTCTGAGTTTTACTCCCTGGGGAGAAAAGAGTGTCCATTAGATCAGCCTAAGGGCAGTGGAGAGGTCGCAAGCAATGGTGGCGGCGTGTCCCACTCACCCGTCTCCAGGCTGCACTGTTCATGACCTTTGCAGGAGCGCAGCTCCGTGAGCTGGACGTGCAGCTGGTTGAGGACATTGCGGGGCAGAGCGCTGACAGCATTCACCAGCTACAGACAGAGAAAGCAAGGAATGTTCGGTTAAGGAAAAGCACTGAAGAATATAAGGAGGAGAGTGTAGGACACAGGATACCTGGTAGGGGTCAGTGTTGAGGTCGAAGTACTCCAGGAAGCCGGTGGCAAACTCACAGAACAAGAAATTGTGTGTGCTGTTGATGGTCCTCACACACCAGTAGGTATTATTGTTGGCGCTGGTACAGGCGCAGAATGGTCCCACTGGAAGGGCAGATAGGGGGCCAGATAGGGTTGCCACCATAAGCCGCTTAACATTTCATCCTTAAAGGTCAACAGTGACTCACTGCCTGTTTCACCCCCTCTTTTTGGCAAGCAATTCAACATGGTTGACCTTTTGAGATTTCACTGCAGACTTACAGCAAACCTCTCCACAGAGCTACAGTAGAAGGGGAAACTTCAGAACGGTGGGACTTTGCTGAGATTTGGAACAGGATTCGCCTGTAGGTTTTGAGAGTTGCAGTCCCTTACTTGTCCAGAAGGGGGCAGTCTGCCAGTGCTGGTTGTCATGCGTGAAGCAGGTGAGGCCAGGCATGCTGCAGGTGTCATTGTTGCGCAGTCGCTTCAGCAGTTTGCGCAGCTTCTTCCTGCGTTTCTGCTCCTTTAGAAGTCGCTGCTTCCTGTCTTCAAGCTGTGACTTCCTGCTAGGGCACGGAAGGTGACATGTAAGCACAGACCAAGAGACGGCATATGTATGGGAGCCGGCTGGGGTCCCCTCATCACCTGAGCAGATGCATGTGGCCCCTTTGATGATTCAGCTCCACTTTGTGCTTGTATCTGAAGCCCGAAAAAGACAGTGGCTCACTAGGGATTGTTGGTAAGAGAATTGTTAACTGGTCATGTGACAGTGGCATTTGTGAAACATTTTGGAAAAACATTTTATTATACTTGTGTTTGGGCACAGAAACTCCAAATAAAATGTTTGCTGCACACAGCTTTGCATTACTGAGCACGATTCACTATCCTGCAGGCAAAAAAAATACTCAAAAGTTTCCCACAGGCCATGTCAGTCGTACTTTTCCTTCCTGTCACATGATCAGACACCCAATGCCCTGACAGTCGTACCTTTCCTTCCTGTCACATGATCAGACACCCAATGTCCTGACAGTCGTACCTTTCCTTCCTGTCACATGATCAGACACCTGCATGCCCTGACAGTCGTACCTTTCCTTCCTGT
>JAODJX010000129.1:8958139-8979092 GCA_026776945.1 Isichthys henryi | reverse complement strand
CGGTCTCCAGTCTTCGGCCCACAGCCCATCACTTGCCCAGCACCCGCATTACCTAACCCCCCCCCCCCCC
Source organism: Isichthys henryi (assembly GCA_026776945.1). NCBI lineage: Eukaryota > Metazoa > Chordata > Actinopteri > Osteoglossiformes > Mormyridae > Isichthys > Isichthys henryi. The sequence goes on along the minus strand of JAODJX010000129.1, from coordinate 8,979,022 downwards.
CCCCAAGGAGGCGCATGGTTTCCATTCATGACGAATGGTTTCTTTCATGTTCCTGGCCTCCTTCTGTCCTCCCCTTCCTTATTCCTTCCCTTCATCATATAAAGACTGCAGTTGCCACAGTCTCTGACCCGGATGCTCATTCCGGCAGGGGGCCCCGCCCCACACAGAATGCCCTCTGAGCGCAGCGTGCGCTCTGGTCCTCCCTGTGGAGTGCATCAGCAGCGGGAAGAGAGCAGCCCTACTCTTTCTGGAGTGGGGGGTGACATTGAAGATGGCACCTCCACCCCCCACTGCTTCATCTATGACTCGTTATTCCTGTAACTTCGGGGGTGGGGGGGGGAGAACAATGTGCTGGAGTGATGAATAAATAAAGAGGAGCGAGTGGCTCGATGGAGATAGGTCTTCAAAAGGACTCCTGCAGGGGATCGAGAGCTGAAGACACTCCCTTGCAGGCAGACACTGGGCTTATCGCACTCATGCTGTAAGAACTTCAAATGCCTCAGGATGCCGTGGTGAGGAGCAGCCAAAACAACATGCAAATGTCACTTAAAAAAGGTGAAAGAAGACGCACGCTTGTTCTGTAGTGGAAGGGCGTACAAGTGGCTGCGGCTCATCTGGCTCTAGTATTTATATCATTTATTTGCTTGGGAGGTGCGTCTGTCCAGAGCACCTTCCCGAACTTACAGAATGCTTCTGTACAACTTAGAATCTTTCCCGGTGCCATTCCCGCTGTCACCGTCTAGCTGAGGAACCTTCCAGCAAGGTGAGAACTACGGTGGATTAAATGTCATGCTACCTGCTAATCATCCGCTTTTAAACGTCATCTGGAATCTCTGACAAGCTGTACCCTCTTTATTCAGCGGGACATGTTTCACGACTCCAAAAAAAACGCAAAGAGCTTCTCTGGCAAAACAGCTAGCGACATGAGCACTGGGAGAGACGTAGGCCGATGAAATGCTGAAGTGCTCTGGTTGAATGTCATCCTTCACTAGACTTCTGCCTACACAGAGTCATACAATTTCTCTTTTCTCCAGAATGGGAATAATGAATACGCCCTTTCATCGTACCTCTTTCTGTTCACACTAAGAGAATGGATTCATGACTCAGCGGGGGGGGGCTCATCAGGTTTGGGTGAGCTCATCAGGTTTGGGTGAGCTCGGCAGGTAGGAGGCTGTGGCTGTGATCAGAAGGTCACCAGTTTGAATCCCAGGGCTGGTAGAGTGATTTCACTGTTGAGTCCCTGATCAAGACCCTCAGCCCCCAGTTGTACCAGGAACTATCTGACTATGCTTGTTAAATGGACACTATGACACTGTCTGCTGTTGGGTTGTTGAGAGGTGACAAAGGAAGGGATGGGGACTGTGGGAAAGGAGTTAACAAGAGCACAGGCAAGGAAGTATGGCCATTTCTGTAGCAGCAAGGGGCAGACATGCAAAACAACCTGGATGGGGCTGAGTTTTCTGAGCTTGAGAGAAAATTAAAGTGAAACTTATAAAAGGATTGGGAATCAGGGGTGTATGACATAAATGAACATGCTGATGACCTGCCTGCACCTTGCCTCGAGACGCCCACCCCAAACCCCCTTTATCTGAGCCTCCACGGCTATAAACAATCTGTTCTTTAACCCATGTTTGTTTTGTGTTCTGTACTGGTGTTTGTTCTGTTTTAATTACTGTCCAGGATTAACCTCTTTCATAAACAACTGCGTTTGAGTAGATTACAGTAATTATGAGCATGATTTAGGCAATGAATTATACCTAAAGCAATAAGTCAGTAATTATTAATGTCTGTTAACAACAAAAGTGTCACTGTTCTCAGTGTTATTATGGAGTCATGAAACTGAGGAAAAAGCATCCGATACCTTGATAGGTGTGAATTTCTATATGGGTGGGTGTGGAATCAACGGGCTTTTGGTGTGCTCTTATTTCTGCAGCGACACACTTTCTATACCCACACCAACGCTCAAATCAGAACCGACAAAAATGACACACCCTCGGCACCCACACCAGCAGCCAAATCGAAACCATCAGTAGCATCACACTCTTGGCACCCACACCAGCACCCAAATCAGAACCGACAATAACAACACACCATAGGTACCCGCACTAGCACCCAAATCGGAGCCCACAATAGTGACACACCTTCAGTATCTACACCTGCATCCAAATCAGAACCGATAATAGCGACACACCTTCGGTACCCACACCAGTCCCCAAAGCAGAACCAAAAGATACCCTCAGTATTTATAGCATTCCCCAAACCAGAACCAACTCTAGCCCCCCCACCAGCACGTGCTGCCAGAAGAAAGGCTTTAGTCTCCTCCATCCTAGCCAGCGGGGCTATTGATGTCCTGCCTTCTCACAGATACCAGTGGGGATTTTAATGATGGGGCTGATCAATAATGCATAGCTGAGCCTTGTTTGGCTAATTCTAAGCACCTTTCATTAGGATCTCCCTGCAGAGTCTGTCAGAAGATCATTGAGGAGGTGCTGCAGGAGTGTGTGCCTGTTCACACATACACTCAAATACACACACACACACTCAAATACACACACAGATTTGTAATTATATCTTTGTGGGGACTCTCCATTCATTTACGTGAGGAAAACTATAACCCCAACCCAGCCATAACGCTAACCATAAGTAACCAAACAAAATACAAGATTTTAGTTTTTTGATTGCATTCATAGATCTTTGTGGGGACCTGAAAAATGGTCCCTACAACGTCAAAAAAATAAGTTTTTATTACATTGTGGGGAACATTTGGTCCCCACAATGTAATAAAAACCTAATCCACACACACACACACTCAAAAAAGGTGCCTGCTCATAGAAGAGGAGTGCATGAAAACTGACACACGAACCCATGTTCTTTTTTATTTATTTAGCAGATACCCAATGTTATATTTATCCAAACATACATTTGAAAATGCAGGGTCAGCCGGTTCCTGGGGCAGTCATGGCCTAAGGGCCTTGCTCAGGGGCCTGACACTGACATCACCCTGGCAACCATGGGATCTGAACTGTCGACAATCTGATCCCAGGAACAGCATAGCCACACACTGACCCCACCGTGCGGTTGTGAGATGCAAGGAGGTGAAAGACAGGGAAAGACGGGAGCAGTGAGAGAGGGCTGGGTGTCTTCATTCCCTCTCCACCCCCCCCCACCTTGCTGAGACCTGCTGGCATGCACCATCTCCATCTGGCCCCCCCAGCCCCTCCCCCACTCTCCTCCCTCCCATTTTCCCCCAGAAAGGTGTGTTGACAGGATAATTTCTCATGCCCCCCCCCCCAACTCCCATGGGACCCTAAACTTGCTGATGAAGCAGAAACTTCCTGAGGTGGGGCAGTGTGGCAGTGTGGCCCCTCCTCATGGAGGAGGAGGTAGAAGGTGCATAGTAGCTGCCTGAATGTGTCTTTGGGGGGGATGTGATTATCAACAGCATTAATGTCTGAAACACCCACCCCCCTCCACTATGCATCACTGCTCACATGGGACTACTGGCAACACCAGGAACAATGTGTGTGTCTGGGGGGCTGTAATTAGTATAATCAGTGAGTAAGCATCCACAACCTTCATTAGTTCAATACTTTACCAGAGCTTGGAACACAAGCTCAGAGTTCGGAGGTGATTTTATGGTACATATTTCCAGTATGGATATAGGCGAATGATGCGATCCTGTGCTGAATACACAGGATGGAGATACTCAGATGTGTGGGTGATTCATGCACGGTGACAGAGACAACGTTCGATGAGTCTGTAGCTGTTGCTCCACCCCCCTCCCCTGTGGCAAACTCACTGGATTGGGCATGATTGGAAAAGGCACAGACCTGTTACTACAAGGTGCCACGGTTTGCAGTATGTGGCAGAGCAAAAACCAAGCCACAAAGTCCACGGCACTCTCTGCAGACAGAATCGTGTCAAGGCATCTGCAGCGCTTCGAGGGTTCCCTGTGAGCACTGTCGGCACCATCATCGTCAAAAGACTAGCAAGAAGCTTCCAAGAGCTGTCCACCTCAATTGGGTGCTTGGGTAAGAAGGGTCGAGGGGGTAAACAAGAACTCGGATTTCTCCAAATGGCACCTAAAGGGCACTGAGAGCAGGAGGAAAATGATTCTCTGGTCTAGTGAGATAAAAATTGAGAGGCAGATACTGCTTCTCACACACAGTGAAGCCTGGTGGTGCCAGCACAGGGTCGTGAGGGTGTGTCTCAGTGCCAGGGACAGGGACACTAGTCAGGACTGAGGGGAATATGAATGGAGCTAAACATAGAGAAGACCATGAGGAAATCCTGGTCCACAGCACAGTGGAAGAGGATGAAGATTCATTGTTCAGCATGACAATGATTGAGAGGGCAGCCTAGAGCATGCTGGAGTGGCTTTGGAACACGACTGTGTCCTTGCTTGGGCCAGTCGGGGGCCGGATTCCAGTCCCACATACAGTAAAATCTGTACGGAGAGCTGGAGGCTGCAGTTCACCGCCCCCCGACCCCCTCCAAGCACTGACACCTCGAGAGAGGAGGCTGTCTACATACAGGTGTGCTAAGCAGGCAGAACCACGGCCAAGAAGACACATAGCTGAAAGCACTATGGGTGCTGGAGTAATCATATCACTGCTGTGCTTGAGAGGGACGCCCTTTTTCTGAGATGCTGCCTGGTCCTGCTCTCTGATCCTCATGTGTGTTGCCTTGGACAAAAGCATGTGCTGAATAAATGCAGTGTACCAAATGAAGGGTCTTTAATGCATGACACACTCCCGGCCAGAGTGACCTGCAGATCTACATTAGTTATGATCGCAGGCGCTGCCTGGCAAGTCAGATCACACCTTCTGACTTACAAACCGACACACTCACCCGCAGGGAGAGCATGGGATCGCTGGCACGAGAAGAGGACTGCCATAATTGCGACTCATGATGGGAAATGACCGGAACTGACACTCTCTTCCCTGCCGGGGTTCTCCTAGCCCCTCCAATAGCGGCTACTTAAACCCATCAGAGCTGCTTCACTTCAAGTGGCCAGTGAAGGGAACAGCCGTTCACTGGGAGCCCAGCTGTTCAAAGCAGTACCTCGGTGGAAAGAGAACAAAGCATCTCTTGCTTTTATCCTTTGTTTGTCTTGGTGCTGTTCTGCTCCCTCGGGGTCCATTTTACCCTGGATGAGACAAGGCTTTTGGCTCCAAGACACAGGAAACTGAATCGTTTCATGTCCAGGAAGCGGGCTGCCTCCAGGATAGGCTGTGAGGTCTTTGGACTCATCTGGCCCAAAGTTCCTGTCACATGTCAGCTTCCTTAAGAGGCAGGGCTGCAGAGGCACTGGGCACAGACAGGTCTGGTTGTTAGCAGAAGGAGAATGGTCCAGCCTCTGCACACAGAGTGCAATAAACAATTTGACTCCCATCTCTCACAGGTGCTGGTTCCTGTGGTTCCTGTTTTGATTCACTTCTGCCCTGTGACTCTGTCCAGGACAATGGATGGGTAACATTGTGAGTCCTGTTTGGATACCCTGTGGTTCTTGTTATGCTATGGTATGATATGATACACTGCTGCTATTGATTCTGTGCTCCTGTCTGGTCTGAGATGCAGACGTGTTACGGCAGTGAGTTTCCCTGCCTGGCTGATGGTGCATGGTGGTGAGTATCAGCGGAGGCCCCGTGAGCGGGATCAAAGCGCTCGTTGGCATGGTGACTCCGGTGAATGCTCTGAGAGAGTGGTGGGGGGGCAGAACTGCGATTACGACCCTTTTACACCATGCCCCCTGCTCATTACCGCTTTTGGCAGAATGGAAATGTGAGGTGTAATGGTTTAGAGGCACTATGTGAAGAGATGGCGGCTCAAACTCCAAATAAACTTTCAGCAGATGGACAATAAGTGGCAATACTGCACTTCTGAGCCATTGTGTGAACATCGCACATAATAATGCCTTTACCAAAGCTGTAGCACAAAGGCTTATAGATGTTCTAGATCATTAGCGATTAGGCTACATGGTTCTGCTGTGTGGCTTAGCAGGTGAGGATGGTTTGCTTGTGAACGGAAGGTTGCTTGTTTGAATCCCGTGCTTAGCATAGTGGCTGCTTTGAATATAAATGTTTGCTAAATAAAGAAATGTAACTGGTCAGTGACTGGCCTGCACTGCAAAGCTGGCCAGGTCATTTATTCCATTAATGGCACACGAAAGGACTCAGGATGTATCAGTTATTGCTTTAAATATCATCCCGGATACATGCAAAGGATCCCTCACCTGTTAGCAGCCAACCTGCACCCTGACAGCAGACGTTTTAACTCCTCACACTGTGACTCTGTGTGGCAGAAACACTCCCTCCCTGCTAGCTGGCTTCCGTTACGCAAAATCCTGTTTTTTACCCAGTGAGTACTACTTCCAGCTCGTCTCACTTTGGTGTATTCTGAAATTTTTAAAGACGTTTAATAATTCAGTGGCCCCATCGATTATTCCTGCATTAATGGAAACGACGCCAATTGCGACTGGATAATAATTTCTGATGATTTGCTGCGGCTGCACTGGTGATTCTGCCGGATGTCTGTGCATCGTTTCTCATTGCCAATACATTATTTATTGCCCCGTCTAAAGCCGAGTTTGCAGCCTTCATACAGGGACGATATCTCAGCAAAGAAGCCAATCCAGAGCTGTGGAGGTCAGGCCTCCACCTGCCTCTGCCCACTCCGACGTTTACGGCACAAAGATCTGTAGCCGTTAAGGGTGACGGTTCTGAGCGTGATCACGCCCTTCACATCCTGGCAGTCAGGGGAAGGTGCAGATGGCCAGAGACGTCCTGCATACAGCCATCACAGCGGAGATATTCCTGAGATTTAAACCAGTAACCTTCTGGTAGGGGCGGCATGGTGGTGCAGTAATTAGCACTGTTACCTCACACCTCTGGGACCCGGGTTCGAGTCTCCGCCTGGGTCACATGTGCGCAGAGTTTGCATGTTCTCCTGCATGTCGTCGTGGGGTTTCCTCCGCGTACTCCTGTTTCCCCCCACAGTCCAAAAACATGCTGAGGCTAATTGGACTTGCTAAATTGCCCGTAGGTGTGCATGAGTGAGTGAATGGTGTGTGAGTGTGCCCTGCGATGGGCTGGCCCCCCATTCTGGGTTGTTCCCTGCCTCGTGCCCATTGCTGCCGGGATAGGCTCCGGACCCCCCGCGACCCAATAGGATAAGTGCTTTGGAAAATGGATGGATGGATGGACCTTCCAGGACGGAGTACATGTCCTCAGCTGTCACATTATGGTTTTTTGAACATGTCACTATAGGTCTAGATTTCACACACCTAGTGTCTGGCAGAATATGTTTTTTTCTTATCTGTGTGAGCTGCAGAGCTCAGCGTTTGCCGGCATATTCTACTGGGCTCCATTGAAAAAGAGCAGAACTAGGATTAATGTCACCTGATTGTAGAAAGACCGCATGGCCCCCTTTATGACTGCACTTCCCGCTACTCTACGATGATGTTTGCACTCACCACGGTGAGGACAGCACACACCTGCCCCTCCTATGCGAGCTGGACCTGGAGCCATTTCTGGATCGTCAGCAGCCTTGCAGATCTCTGCTCTCGCCACATGCCGTTCCTGCTGACTCAATGATGACGGAAACGGTCCATGCTCTATTTATTCTCAATGTGACAGTTGCCACCCCCTGTTCCCCAGCAAAAACAATCACATAAAAGTAGAGGGTGTGGAACAATCATGTGACATGTGACATGACACATATCATGTGACATCACGGTGTTTCATTACAGTATTGCTCTAGGTCCAGCTAAATTTATATTTTATGGAGGTTCAACAAATATCAATATCTTTCTATCTGCTCATTGTTTACACTTTTGCACTTTGCATGATCTCATTTGTAATGCGACACTCATGCTTAGTACAATCCAGGGTTAACTAGTATCTGTGTGCAATATCCTGCCATCTTGAATGTAACCACTGCATTCCCTGGTGCTTCCTTAGCTGAGAGCATCTCTGTTCGGTGAAATTCTCTGGATGAGCCGCTATTTAAAGCACATAGTCGGATCCTCTCTGCTTCTGCGGGTGCAGTCGGTGAATCAGCCTCCAAACTCTGCCAGCCCCTCCCAAGCCAACCATCCCAACGCCAGAAGAAAACACAGAAGCCCCTCACCCCCCCCCGCCCCGACTGCACACACCTGGAGGCTGAGGAGAAATCAGCAGCAGAGTAATAAATCTCTATAACATGCAAAGCGAGAGGAATTATGGGACACGACTGTATCAGAGTGGCTTTTCTTGCTTTGACAGGGTTCCCAAGGTGAAGCTATCGACTGAGTGGAGAACCTGAGACTTTGGGTGTTGTGGCGACAAGCGTCTAGAACTCGGCGACTCGGTGGCTGCACCAGCATCCTGCCATTTAGCGAAACGCCCCGGCTGATGTTTACTCTCTCTCTCTAAAGATGGAGGCTCTGCCATTCATAGCAATGCTGAAGATATGTCAGTAAATTATGGAATCCAAGTGGGTGAATAACAATTTAGTGCGGTTTCGCACCATTAAACAGGCCTTGGCTGGTGCTGGGGCTGCTGGTCCGAACCCTGTATTTCTCGCTCATAGATCCACCCAGGCAGCGGCAATACACATAGTTTGGGGGGGATCCTAAGGTTTGGGAGGGGGCAAGTCCCACCATAGAACAAACTTACTAAATGTACCTGTTCAATCCGCTTGTTGATACGTTTTATTGTCATCTGATTTTGAATTCTCTCTCATTTCTCTTTCAGCTCTGAAATTAAGTTTTGTGACTCCTGCCTGTCAGCCCCAAAGTGACTTTTTGAGTTTGACCCCAGAAACATCAAAGCCTCCCCCGCCTAAGGGGGGCTCATGTTTCCTGCTATTTGAGGTTCACCACTATCAATAAACAATATGGGCCTAGCCAGCTGGTGTCAGGTTTAAGGGAGAGGCAGGACTCCACTGTGGCCTCATTAGGTTTGATATTATTATGATAAGGTATGAGGTAATATACTCCATCTAGAATGATTACTGCAGAGAAACTAACTGCTCCTTATCTATGAAAAGTAAAGCCGAGAGCTGTACATATCAGCTGAGTTTCAAAAAATCCACTGAGAGCCTGCAGACAGAGGATGTAAAGACAGACAGACAAGTGACTAAGGTGGAGAAGGTCAAGCAAAGAGGCTAAACAGTAAGAAATCCTTCTTAATATTTACCAGGGAAAGCGGCTCTGTTTAGGCGCTCTGGCTGCCAGCAAGATCACTGACAGCAGAACGGCGGCCATCTGGACGATGTGAGCGTGTTCCGTCTCAGCAGGCAGGGAAGGCAGCCTCTGGGAACGCTGGCACACGGCATTCCGGCTGGATGGAAACACTACTCCCATTGGTGGAGGGCAGCGTGCTTCGCCAGCTATGAGGGTGCGTTTAAAATCTACTGCGTCGGGTAACTCTGGAATCCGTCCCAGCGGCAGCGAGGCGGGGGCAATGTGGGGGGAGGTGAGCTGAACCGCATCTCATTAGCACAGGCTGCTAAAGGCCAGCAGGCTGCAAATCATCAAGCATCTGTTGCTTCAGACACCTGCGGAAAACAGGTTTGGGGAAAAACATGACAACCACAGCCGTGTTGATGCGAAGTGATCTGTGCTCACTACTGAATGCATCCATCCAAAAACATAAAAGATGACATTATATATGCAATAAGCTAATGAACACCAATGAACTAATGAACAAGGGTATATAACTAGCTGTTCTACTGTTATGTCTAAAATATTAAAATCTATATTAAAATCTTTATTAAAACATTCTGAGATGTTTAGGGAAATGTCTTTCCTGAAATAACTTAAAATTATACAAGCTAATACTTACGTAATGTGTTATAATTCATGGCCCTTATTTCACTCCACAGAAGAGCGATCGCATGCCCTGCGTTGCTCAGCAGCCTTACATAAGGTTCTGCGATTTTTATGTAACATGTTTCAGTGATATAGCCATGTCAACGGACACGCGTGAGGATGGATGTTGAGCTCCGTGTGAATGTGCGTGTATGTAAATGTGAATTTTGACGCCTTCGTCCCAAAACCGCAGGTCGCTTCCCTGCACATCTGCTGATTCATATTGCGATGTTGCTGATGCTCTTTAATCGTGTTGTTACTTAATCTCACCATGGTTCACCACTGCCCAGGAAGTCAATTGCTCTGCATGATGGGAGTACTGGAATAAATAAGTGTGATGCAACGTGAATGCAACCCGAACCATCTGACACTGTGTTGCCAGCAAAACCTGTCAATCTGTCCTATCGATGCCCCTCAGACAGACGCTGAGCCCAGTGAGATAGAGGGCATGAGGGAACAATGCATATCCATCCATCCATCCATCCTGCTTATCCAGTAGAGGGATGCAGACAAGCCTGGAGTCTCTCCTAGGTTGGCGAAACACCTTAGATGGGATGAGGAAGTATGTCAGGCAGATGGGACAGCTGACAGACCAGACATGAACTGGAAAGTGTGGCTAGAAAGATGGTGGAAGATGGATGTAGTGACACACAGACTCCATGCCCACCTTCATATTAAAGCAGGAGGGGGCCTGATCCACCCCCACCTTCATATTAAAGCAGGAGGGGGCCTGATCCACCTCCACCTTCATATTAAAGCAGGAGGGGGCCTGATCCACCCCCACTTTCATATTAAAGCAGGAGGGGCCTGATCCACCTCCACCTTCATATTAAAGCAGGAGGAAACACACCATGCTCATATATAGAATAGAATAAAAATGATTTGGATAGAATATGATTTGATAGGATAGGATGGGATGGGATGGGATGGGATGGGATGGGATGGGATGGGATGGGATAATGAAAGGATAGGATACTTTATTAATGCCCGTGGAGAAATTCTCTTTTCGCCTACTCCTTATTGCTCTCCACGAGACACACAACCACACATACAGGTGAAAGCAAGCTTGGGGGTCAGAGTGCAATGGTTCATTTGTCACACTGGCTGATTCATGGTTTTTTCAGATGGACAGACAGAGTGAGTCATTGCATCGACTGATGTAACGTGTGTAACAGACACTGACAAATTTCTAAACATTTGAAAAACAATTCCTTAATCTCTGAGCTATGCCACATGTAAACGAAAATGTAAGGAAAACATAGAGACAGGTCAGAATGAGAGTCCTTCTCCTTTTAATACTGTACATCATGTTTTGTACATTGAAATTCCCTCTTCCCCATCGTGTGACTCTCTGCCATGTTGACCAAAGTCTTGTCTCGGTTTCTGGTACCGCCCCCCCCCAGCCTGCCTCTCCAACCCAGACCCCCACTGTTGCCCATCCACTGCTTCTGCCCTTGTCCCCAATGATGGGGTACATTCACGCCATCTCTGTCTCAACTGCAGATGGAGGCTGAAGCTCATGAATATTGATTATTGTCCTCCTCTGACATGGTGGGGCAGGTGTGGGGGGGGGGGTAATCATTCCACTTTACCTCGACTGTGATGAAGAAACAAAGTGATTGTTCCCTGGAGAACCGATTGCGAGATTATATTCATGACGGTTCTCTCATATTTATTACGTTCATTTCATTTTCATGTTATTTGCTTAGCTGATGCAGTTTTTTCCAAATCTTCACTATATCAGGAACAGAGACTCTAATCCTTCATCCATTTTCCATAACCGTTTAATCAAGGCCAGGGTGCGGATGAGCCAGAAGGGGATCCCAGGAGGAAAACCACAAAGCCAGAGACGGACGGGCCGTGAAGCGGGAGAGAAACGGGCCACAGATCTGGGGGTGTCAGTGTCTCACAGGATACAGACACACACACCGGCATGTACTAAAGGTAATTTAAAGACATCAGTCCATTTAAGCAGCGTGACTCCTCTGTACCGTGGGAGGAAACTGAGGTACCCACAGGAATCCATGCAGGCTCCACCAATCACTCTGGAGGTTTGGAGCTACAGTGCCACCCAATGGACCTGAGACGCTGGGGCCCTGGGCTACTTGGCTTTTATTTTCCTGTTAATTGAAATTTTTTGTTTGTTTCTTGCTGGTTCCTCATTGACCGGCTGTCCCAGCCATGTGATGGAATCGTCAGGCAGTGGAGCCTGGTTAACCTCCGAACATCTGGCACCGCCATCGAGGCACTTACTCCCTTCATCCTGAGAGTGGCGGCCATAACCTGATTTAACCTTCAAGGGGAGAATGTTCCAGAAAGGGTTGCAGGGTTCATGGCATGGCAGATTCCACGGCATCAGCAGACTACCTTTCCGTGTCCAACTACAGCTGACCTCTGATCAGATATGTCCCGGTTTATTTTGGAATTGGCACAGTGGATGCTCCGTGAGGAACCTCACACCTGACCTCTCCCCTGGACAGCCCTGCTGCCATGGCAACGACTCAAAGCCACACACCATCAGCTGAAACATGGAGGAGCGTACAGTCAGCCATTAGGTTAATTACAGCGGGGCCCCTCAGGCACCCCCTCTGGTGACCACTGTATCCGATAATTCATTCCCTCACGTTCAATGTCCATGACAGCCACTCATGATGCCATACTGAAGCCAGGTGCATTGTGGGAAAGGCTTCAGCTTGTGCAGTACAATCTACTCCAGATCATGTCCTGCATATGAAGTGGCATACAGCTGAGTGTACATCCAAACAACCTTGTTCTGGAAAACGTAGCCATGTTAAGTGCCTTATTACATTATATTTAGCAAGTATGGGCTTTTATTCAACATACACACCCATATATTAACTGCTGACTATTAATACTAAGGGCCCTGTTGAAGGTTACCTCAATATGTATAGTTACTTAACCACTACTCCCCCTGCTGACCATGATGATGTCATACATGCCCTGACAGCTGCACGGAGATTCACCTTTCGGAAACGGCGCCCTGAATACCGCTGGCACCTCCTGAATTACTTCTCTGACTGCGTTTCATCCTATCGCTCGGGGACAACAACCTTGAGAGAACCTCCTTATCTTCCCTGGACGAGTGAAACCCCATCCTCGGCCGCGGGCGCTGGATAACCGCGTGGCCATGTGTCTCTCTGCCTTTCTCAGTCCTTGCAGCACCGTGAGCTGTTTGCTCCTCGTTTAACGTTCACACAGCAGCCGTCACTCACCGTCATTAATGTTAGACAGAACAAAAAAAAAGGACAACATATTAGCTTTAGTCCTTAAGTTTAGCAGTGCATTAATGACCAACTGAAAGGTCAGCAGTTGCAGTTTTGTTTTTAGCTGGAAATACCCTGGACTGGAATATAAAGCTGCTGATTTCTAAACACCGACAGTGAGTAATGTCGCTTTGCTGGGCCAGAATTACTTTTGTCCTTTCTTAACAAAACATGATTTATGCTTCAGAGGCTCAGTGGGCAGCACCGCGGCCTCACACCTCCAGGGTTGTGGGTTCAGTTCCAAAGCCTGCAGTGAATATGTGGGGGTTGCATGTCCTCCCAGTGTTTGCATGGAGTTGCGTGGTTTCCCACAGTCCAAAAACCCGAAGCTAGATTAATTGGTGTCTAAAAATTGCGTTTAGCACGTGTCTTACAATAGACCAGCATCCTGTTCTCCTCCCTTCCTGGGAAAGGCTCCAGGCTCTCTACTGGGTCACTGGTTACATGATGACTGGTTAGTTTTTGAAGATGTTAAATTTGTTATATTTCGAATTATATCCTGCTTGGATTGTATTCGCTGAATTTGTGGCTCATTATGGTGCCCAGGTTAACGGCTGCCCTTCCTGGACAGCTTACTCTCCGAAAAAGAGCAAGTTGAGGGAGGTGTAAGGACAATTTCCTCAAGGGGATCAATAAAGTATCCATTCTTCTTATTATTATTATTATTATGGGGGAGAGTGAGGCATGGAGAGGGAGGCAGGCAGAGGCAGAGTGAGGCAGGGAGAGGGAGGCAGGCAGAGACAGAGTGAGGCAGGGAGAGGGAGGCAGGCAGAGGCAGAGTGAGGCAGGGAGAGGGAGGCAGGCAGAGGCAGAGTGAGGCAGGGAGAGGGAAAGGCTCATGGGGGCTTTACTTACAGAAAAAAGTTGGACCCACCTCCTCTACAATCTGATTGGTTATCTCTTTCGACCAATAATTTTTTGTTCTGCCCTCAGAACATATTTGTGTAAGTAAAACTCCCACAAGATAGGGAAGGTGAGGCAGGAAGAGGGAGAGTGAGGTAGGGAAAAGGAGAGTGAGGCAGGAAGAGGGAGAGTGAGGCAGGGAGAGGGAGAGTGAGGCAGTGAGAGAGAGAAATACAGCAGCTGTGTAACGCTGACCTGTAAAATTATTGTCTGTTTAAGAAAAAGAAGGATCCCCTTTTTCATAAACAGCATGGCCTGCAGCCTTGAGGACAGGGTGACCATTCATCCTCCTTTTTGGGACCTAAGATTGCCTGAAACGTCCAGGATTTCTCTTTGTTTCATGTTGACATTTTCTTTCTACAGTCAGAATACTTTCTGTAGGCATATTTGTGTTGCTTTGATGCTGAACCCAACACTGGAGCTGCATACGTCCCCTCTCTCCTCAAGTGCTCACAAGCTTCCCCCCTGTATTGGTAGAGCTGCTGTGACCCTCCCTGCTCCCTGGGGGGCAGCATGGCGAGGGCACAATGAGGACACTCACTCGGTAATGGGGGGGGGGGAGCCTGCAGGGGCCTTTCCTGCAAACCAAAGGTGACATATTTCCAGAGTTGGGTAATTCAGGTCCAGAGAGTAAAAGTCCAGACCGGGATTTTGTTTCACCCAACCAGTTGAATGCTTTGTCACTGTGACTCTTCAGGCTGGTTGGGTGAAACAAAATCCCGGTCTGGAATTTTACTCTCTGGATCCGAATTACCCAACTCTGCATGTTTCACATTGATTTGCGTTGGCGATGTGCTCATAAACTCTGTATTGTTCCAGCTGTTTCTATATGACTCACATACATCTGGAAGAAGACATAGTTGGTCTGTTTATACCATCTGCATGCAAAACACGAGTAGGTACGGGTGCCACATAACTGGCGTACACTTCCTGCCGTGTGTCTGCAAGGTGCACTGTGGGATGCTTTCAGTAAACATACTTAAACATATTGCTAGGCACATGGGAAAATGTACACATGCATGCTTACACCTCCTCTTAGGCTCTGGGGGTTTAGCATAGATATTTTCAAAAACTGACACGACCCAATGGTATTTATACAAACTTTTACATGTTATTGTGCTCAGAGTCACTTGATTGATGTGAATGATTTTGCCATGTAATTTAGTAAAGAGAAGTATGAAGGGAACAGTACAAATCACTGAATTCTCCTAGCTTAGGGTCAAATAGCTCAACCCTGATTCGGAATCAACTGAGACTTACAGGCCTCCAACACACAGAAACCTGTGACTCTCACATATGTTCATAAGTCACACCCCTGGCTTTTAACGTCAGAAGGACCGCTGTGCATGACCAAAGAGTCACCCCTCAAGACCCAGTGATTTTGACTCATGTGACCAATGTTGTATTCTGCCACCCCCATACCCAATTTTATATATAATTTTACATATACAAGGGCCCCTATCAAGTGCTGGGCTCTCTGAATTTGCCAGGGTATCCATGCCATTCCGACTCCCCTGCATGTAACTAACGACAAGGTGGATCTCCACCTTAGTTGGCCTTTATCACGAACTGCTGTGAAATCACACTTGTGAGACTGACTCCATTGATTCTTGTGGTTCTGCCTCTGATCCCCTTTCCTCACTAACAATTTTTTGTTCTAGGAACTGTTGTCAAATGTTACAATTAAGGTATGGAAATGTTCAAAGGGTCCTGTTTTCCAGATGTTCCTAGAACGTTAACCCACTACTACACCTAAAAATAATCATACAGTATATGAGGCATTAGAGGGCATGGTAGGGCGATGGGTAACACTGCTGTTTCACACCTCACAGGTCATGGGTTTAAGGTGAATTGGCTCATACATAATATGCAATATATATATAGCGCTTTTATAAAGTAATATTTAATTTGAAGACCATTTTTTCAACATTAACAGCATTAAAAGGATATTCGCATAATAGTGTTACAGGGCTGACATTGACAGAACCTAAATTGTAAAACATGGAAATAACATTCCATTAATGTTACAGTAAGGACATTCTCTACCAACTTTGAGAAGACCTTCAAATTCTGGGAACGTTCCCTGTTAGCTGGCTCAGTGAGTCTCAGCCACCTCCACCCGTCTTCCCTCCCGTCATGCCTTCTCTTAACTGTCCGTCACCCGCTGGGGGATGAGTGTGGACCAGCTGCCGCACTGTGATCATTTCCCGGTGGAGCTGGAAATGCGCAGAACTTGCCTTTAAACACCTGGATGAGGTGAAGCGTGACAGTGTTGTTGGGTTCGAGCTACTCGGCTGTGTCACCGGCGTTTAGCACTGAAGGGGCCGAAGCAGGATCTGTGAGTGCAGCAGCTGTGCGACTAAAGCCCAGCAATCAGGCGAACTCCAGAACAAGCAGCTCAGTCAACAAACACGGTCAAGTTCTGGAAGGTTCCGGCGGGGGAACTGGCCGAAGGGATCATCTTCTCCCCTTGTCACATTCTTTGTTTGGATCGAGCAGCAGAGTGGTGCTTTAGGCGGCCCTGGAAACCAGCAGCTGCTTGGATAACTTCAAACGCGGCGTTAGACGCTGCCCAGGGCCCCCTGACTTCATGAGGAAGATTCTGGAAATGGGTGGCTGATGCAAAAAGGAGGTAGTTTGATTCAACTTGTTAGAGAAGTGCATCGCCCGTGTCCCTTCTGGAACATTCTCCCAGAGCAGGAAAATAAGTAGAATTAAAGCATAACTGCGTTTACCAATACATATAAAAATAGAACTGGAAAAGGCAGAGGGCTGATAAAATATTGATACGCTGTACATGAGAGAAATACAAGTTTGTATGTATTTTCAGCCCAGCCTCTGAGGGTTAGCGACGTCGATTGCAAGTAACATCACAAAGATTATGTGACATTTATGACATCATCAGTTTTATAGATTTTTTTTTCCCCTTATAAGCCTAGGTACTGTATACTCGGAGACATTTTATTTTAAGACTTATTTTGTGAAAATTGGATATTCAGCATCTTAAGTTCAGGGCAGTTATAGATTTAGTTATAGCTATACATTTCATGATACTGGATGAGTGTGTGGCCGTGACACACGGTGATGTGGATGACTTTGTGGTATTCACAACCACCTCCACACTGAAGAAAGATGCCCCATTGATATCTCACAGCAGACACTGCTTGGGCTATTTGCGTATACCAGTATGAGTGTGCTTTGAGTTTAGGTCAAGAGAGGTGATGCTAAGATTATATAATTCCTTGGTGAGACCCCAGCTAGAATATTGTGTGCAGGTTTGGTCTCCAGACCTTAAAAAGGACATTGCTGCCTTGGAAAAGTTTCAACGTAGGGCTACAAGAATGATTCCTGGTCTTAGAGGAATGTCTTATGAGGAGAGGTTAGCTGAGCTGAATCTGTTTAGCCTCGAGACTAAGGGGGGACATGATCCAGGTATATAAGATTCTAACAGGTCTGGATGCTGTTCAGCCAAATGACTACTTCAATATTAGTTTAAATACTAGAACTCGAGGCCATAGGTGGAAATTGGCAGGAGAACATTTTAAACTGGATTTGAGAAAGTACTTCTCTACACAGCGTGTAGTTAGAGTATGGAATAGTCTCCCTGCTAGTGTAGCGCAAACTAAAACCCTGGGTTCCTTTAAATCAGAGCTAGATTTTCACAACTCTGAGCTATTAGTTAAGTTCTCCCCAAATGAGCTGGATGGGGTGAATGGCCTCCTCTTGTTTGTAAATTTCTCATTTTCCTATGTTCTTATGTTCACACACACATGCACAGACACACAGTTCACTTGTAATTTACTGGGTCTGACAGCTGGGGCAGCACAGCCAGGTGTGCGGTGGGCACAGAGGCCAGGTGTGAAGTGAGTGGCACAGAGGCTGGGTATGAGATGGATGGCGCAGAGGCCAGGTGTGCGGCAGGCGGGACAGAGGTCAGGTGTTTGGCGGGTGGCACTGAGGCTGGGGGGCCGATGGGTTGGACAAAGGGTGAGTGTGTGGTGGCAGGACTGAGGCCGGGTGTATGGCGCGTGGCACAAAGACCAGGTGCGTGCAGCTAAATGATATTTCCATGGGGGGGTTGTATCTGCAATCAGCCTGTCAGACATCCATCATGTACTAGCTGCCAGAGGCGAGGGTCATGTCGCACCTCCACCGATGCGGAGGCTCGCCGTGCTGCCTGATTCACACAGTGAGAGAGACACCTCTGCTGACGAACGAGTTACTGTTGTGGGCGACTGGGTTGGGCACTGACACAGAAATGACTGAAACTGGCATAAGGATGAAGGAAAATCGCACTAAATATAAACGATATAGTGATAAAATCACCAGCTAATAGAGGCTGCCTTCTGTGAGTTGGGTTGCGGTTTATGTCTATGCTACATCGTTAGCCTGCTGTAACTGCAATGTTTGTAATGGGGTGAAGTGAAGTCAGATCACATGCTCCTCGTCCGCCCAATCATTTTTCACTTGAGTCCTTTCTATTCAAAGGTGTACATATGGTTTTTCCTGTCCTTGTCCGGACCAGACATTGTTACCCTTCCTTGCATCGGCAGCCATCTTGTTTTTCTGCCAGAATACCTGCCACTCCCCCTTTTGTTTGGGTGCATACCTGTGCCCCAAATTAAGTCACCTTTTCTGCCCCTGGTTGCCATGTCATGTGGACCAGTTTGCTGTCCCAAAAGAAGTGAATGCACATTTGGCACTTTTCCGCAGTGGAATGGCGGAATGGCGTTTGCGTTGGCCTGTCCTGCTTACCAGGGGTGTGCGTGGGAGAGCGCTGACAACGATTGGCAAGAGTAAACAAGAGAAGTAGCAAAAGGCTCTTTATTCTTTAAAGGGCTGCTCCTCTGCGTGGGCCTACTCGGCCGTCTCAGCGAGATCTGTCTGGTCCCGCTTATGATTTATCGCTCTGCCCTCCAAGGATTCAGTGTGAGATTTTCCTTGTTATTATTGATCCTTGCTCTGTCACAACCACCATCTTTTCACATTTTTGTTCTGCAAAAAAAGATAAGGGAAGGGAAAGCCCAAACCAAAGACGGTGCTTGCGGGAGCCAGTAGTGTCCCTGACATCGCTCACTTGCACCACGCTCCAAATTGGATCCGCAGAGCAGCTGAGAACCAGAGACGGCGCGTCTGTCATCTGCACCATTCACATTATACCATCTCTGAGTCTGTAAGGCAGCCAGCAAACACACTGCAGAGTTTTTTTGGTTCACTGCCCCAGTTACTTTCGGTCATTTGAAATACCTGTATGTCAAATGCCCTTGGCATTTGGAACCAGAATCGCTATGTGCACCAGTGAAGTTTATTACAGATTACCTGGGTTGGGGAATAAGGAAATATTACCCCAGTGAAAACAGCAGCATTGCAGAAAAAAAAAACAAGTTAACTTTGGCTTTTCAAACTGTCACAGCAGGGGGCTGGCAAGGCTCTCCCTCTGGTCTGCATACTGAATGAGAGAAACACAAACAAGCTTATTTATAAGCAGCAGCCAGAATGAAAGAAGGTGTTAGTGAGGATGTGGCTGTGAACTGTCACCTGGCTCCCTCCTGTCCAAGATGGAGACCAGGTGTCCCATGTGCCAGTTAAACACGTCCAGCATTCTGCACAGCACAGGCACGGATAGACCGACTCCACTCAGGTAAGACATGGGCCCCTTCCATATACTGGTGTGGGGGGGGGGGTGGGGGGGGCAGTGTATGGCTCTGCAGGTTAAAGCACTGTGCTTGTGACTAGAAGGTTGCCAGTTCAAGTCCCTCAATCAGCAGAGAGATGTCACCATTGGGTCCTTAAGCAGGGCCTTTAACCTTCACTGAGAGTGGCTGACGCTGCTTTCTGAAGCATACGTTGCTCTGGATAAAAGTATTAAATGTAAATGCTGAATTTTCAGCGTCTTACTACTGAAACCCACTGGAATCTGTCCAGTGAGTCCTGTGATCTAACCAACAGCATCCAGCTAACAGCTCACAACTTCTGCTTAATCTGGTCCAGTTTCCTCCAGTTCATGGACCTTCACCTGGGTCCAGGAACATGATATAGGGAGGTGTGAGAGAGCAGGGGTGGAGAGAAGGAGAAACACTTGGTTTCCCATTCAATAAGGTAGATAACAGTGGGTCGATTTTCTAGTGGTTATTGGAGAAACCACTGCTGATGAGGAGGAGGAAGGAAGAGGAAAGATGGGTGGAAATGAGAGAGAAAGAATGTGGTTGTGTGATCGGAAGTGGCTTTCAGGGAGGTGAGAGCAACATTAGCACTGGCGTTCTCAAAACAGTGAAAGTAAGAATGGGAGGTGAAGAGTCAAAGGAAGGAGGCTACATCATGAGGAGAAAGAGGAGGAGGAGCCAGAGAAGGGCCTTTGGCACCAAGTCTGCTGGCAGAACGAAGCCCATAAGCCACACGTTGGCGGTTTGGGTGGTACGAGTGGTTCTGCTGAACCTCTCTGAAAACAGCCCCAGCTGTAAATCACTCTGGGCAAGAGTGAGAACCGACCCCAGGAGAACAGGTCACATACGCAGAAAACAGTTGTTTATCTTCAAATGCTGAAGACCCCAGAGATGCCTCGAGGGTCTCTCCTGCAGACACCCCACCTCTCCTGGAAGTTCCGGGAGTCTCCCGCAAACTGACAGTATCTCCTCGACACCGACAAATGACGTGCAGTGTCCTGGAAGTCTGTTGTTCTGCTATTCAGAGTTAGAAAAACTGGCCAGCAAGAAGATTTACCTCCGTAACATAACCCCAAATTTATCACTGCTCTCCAGCCACGGTCAGCTAATTTTGCCCTCCAACCCCACTCGGTACCACCCAAGCATTAGCCCGCGGGGGGGGGGGGGGGGGGGGGGGGGG
>JAODJX010000129.1:8892916-8906787 GCA_026776945.1 Isichthys henryi | reverse complement strand
CCCCCCCCCCCCCCCCCCCCCCCCCCCCCCCCCCCTCGGCACTCACCTCCACGCTCCATCTTAGTCAAAGCGTTCCATATGATGGGGCCCAGCAAGGGGGGTCTCAGACATGACAGTTAAGTTACGTCACTGGATATAAGAAAATTATTTAGTCCCGGTTTGACTTGACAGGACAGGCCCTTGGAAGAAGAGGACGAAATTAGGCTTCACGGTGTCCATAATGCAACAAAAAACCCAAAGGGAATATTCAGAAAGGGGTGATAAGTATTTGTGATTTAAAACCAAGTTTTTTATTTTCTCATAATCAAAAAAGCATTGCCTATATAGGTGTGTCAGGTCATGTCGGTCCAAGATAATAGAAAAAGTTTGATCGAATCAAATAAAAAAAAAAAAAAAGTACAGAACAGCAAATGAACTGAAGTGTAACTCAAAAGTTCAGGTGAACGAATTGATGGATTTTACATTCATGCTTTGGCAATGTTAACTTTGATTTTGTGAGTTTAAAATGTTTAAATGAGGTTCTTGTTGGTGTACAACTGTGATGTCTGTCGGGGGGTGTCAGCTTCATCATTATAACATCTCTCCTAAAACCACCCCAGTATTTACAGCAACCATCCAATACAAGCATACGTTTATTGACTCACCTAGTTAGCTAATCAATACCTTTTCAAATTGTTTAAATAATTAACTGAACTGGTGAAGAAATTTAAACACAGAGAATGGGTGAGTTGTGCATAAGGAGAGGCTTTTTTTCAGGGCGGTGTGTGGTTCAGTAAGTCCATGCGATCAGAAGGTCGCTGGTTCAAACCCCAGTGTCAGAAAAGTGATGTCACCTCTTGGCTCCTGAAGCAAGGCCCAACTGCTCTGACATCACTTTAGATACAAGCACCAGTTAAAAGAATAAAAACCAAAGTGACCACCACAGAGATGGGTTCCAGTGTCGTTTGATCACCTTATGAAGTGGTGCAAAGGCAGCAGGGCACCAACAGGGACCGGGGGTGTACATCTGTATATAGGATTATGGTCTTCATCCCAATGACTGCAGCAGTAGTCCGAGTTAGATATAAAAAAAAGAAGAGACCACACACACACACAGACGGGCTGCATCTTCAGAGTGGCACCACCACACTTTACTACAAGAAAAGGACCTGCTTTTCAACCAAGGAAGCTGCCCTCCACTTGCATTGATACATCAGGAGAAAAACATAAGCAAAGAGACAGGATAACTCACCGTACACGGCGCAGAAGCATGGACATGATACCCTTGGGAGATCACAACACAAACGTGTCCGTTACATCCATCCCTTTGAAGCCACTCACCCAGCAGAACAAAAATCACAAGGTGCCCAACTCCATCCCCTAAAAGGCCAGAATCTTAAAATGTCAGGCTGAAAGTAGAATGATAATTCTAACTGCAAAACAAACAGGCAATGCACTGTTGGTTGTTGGAGAGGCCGACCCACTATTGCGGGAAGGACACTGGATTCGTCATCATCTGTACTGATAGCTGTGGGGCAGCTACAGGCTTGGTAGGTCACCCTCAAACGGGATGGATGTTAGTTCACCACAGATAGACCATCACCATAAGCCTTAGAGGTCATTAGCGTAAGCTGGAAACTCATCCCAGGAGCCCATGGCCCAGCGCAACCGTTGTTAATCCTTATGTTTCCTGGAACAGCTTCTGGACGAACCCTAACCAGAAAAGTGGCCACTGAGGTATGGATGGTCTACACTGACTTTAAAGGTGAGGAGGGCAGAAGTCCTCGGCAAAGTCCACACCTCAGCTGACAGACTCCATCATCACGGTCTTGTCCACCCAGAACAGCGTCTCACGCTTACAGCACTGCCAGCACTCGACCTGGCAAGCGGCACGATCATCACACCGACTCCAAGCAGCCAGCTAGGACTAGTGCCACGGTGATCCCCGCCAGGCCAGGAGGGCAGGAAGCAGACACAACCGAGGAAGTTTAAACGGAAAGTAAGACGTGCACTTCTGGTCTCTGATTTCATACAAGTGGGCACACCCAGCCCAAGTAACTATAGAAACTGAGAACTCAGCCGAAAACTAAAAGATGCGCACCAGCTACAATGCTACAGGTGTTCATCTGCAAGGTTGAAAAATATCCCCAAATTAACATTTTCAGCTGCTTCGTAGTTTACCGAATTGCACACCCACCTTCATTTAAAGAGAGGGCGCCAGTTTAAAAACACGAGATTAAACTTGCGTCTGCAAAATCCATAAAATCTGCACAGTAAAAACGTGTCCAAGTGCACGAGACTATTGTATAGAAAAGAAAAGAAAAAAAAAAACACACGATAGAGATTTCTGTCTCCCTCCATGATTGCTTAACAAACCAATCTTACTCAAAAGTTTCTGTGAAGAAAAAGAGGAGCACTAATTCTGGCCAAATGTTTTTGTGGCAGCCATGAAAGGTCACACTTCCCCATCAAAAGCCGGACTCTCCATACCGACTACTCTTCAACGGATTCCACTCAGACAAATTTAACATTCTGGCCTTTCGGGCGCCGACAGAAACGTCACATGTGGGGGGTGAGTGGCCCGGAGAGATCCGGGGGCGGGACAGACAGGCACCGAGTCACTGCCACACTGAACGAACCACTTAAATGCTACAGGATATCCAATGTCGAACAGTCATCATTTAATACATCAGGCAGTTCCATGGACGAAGGTGTGGACAGCACCACCCTGTGGTACGCGCATGAAATGCAGAGGCGGGGATTGGAGGGGGGGATGGGGGGCTTTTCCTGCTGGTTACTGTTCCTTCTTCTCAGCCTCTGCCTCATCCTTGGGGACAGGATCTGCCTCCGACAGGGATTCTTCGTACCTGAAGGGGGGACAAGGCAAAGGCAGAACGGATATTAATGTGGGGGAGGGGGAAAATACAGGCGATAATGTGCAGAGAGAGTCTTAAAAACTTAACACGCGGTTTCACCACTATGCTAAACTGCAGCTACACGACAGCTTGTTGCCCGAAAAGTAACGCAGACTGAAGAGCAGCGTGCAACCTGCCCCCTTGCTTTAAATAAATAAAAAAAACACCCTTTAAATCCTGAATTGTTAAAATTCACAACACGGAAATATGAACAGCTGCCTCGGCACAAAAGTTCAGAAAAGCTCCAAGTGAACAGTAACTGGTTTTATTATGTTAGGGAATTGATGAGCTGTTTTGCGGAGGACAGCTGTGCAGAAGTGAACCTGTATGATGCAAATTGCTGGGAAAGTTCTGAGACATGCAGCCAAAACAACAAGGTGGCACTGAGGGAGGGAGAGTTCCTTATTGAGGGGACTCCAGCCCCTACAGGCTGGCCGGGGCGGGGCAGGGCAGCATGAGTTTGGTGAAGAGCTTTCGAGAGAAGAGACCGCTTTAAGCTGAGCTAAGAAAGGGAAACCGTTTCGGCAGGCACATGTGGAGCGGAGGCAATGCGGGGCAGCTCTGACAGACGGGGACTGGGGCCAGACTCTCAAACAGCAGACAGTATCAGCCCCAAAACACAGGCGTGAATTAAGGCGATTAGGGGAGGGATGTTCAGATGAATAAAACCAGAGAATAGGGGTGACTGGAAGCAGTGGGTATAATGGTAGCCGAGGCAGGTTTGTGATCTTAAACTGAGCGCTTAACCTGTTAAACGTCTAGCAGATCAGATGGGTAAAATCAGCAAGTTGCCCTGGATAAAGGCATCAGCCATGTGAGCAAATAACCAAGGGCCTCCCCGCCACGCTGCACTCCAGGCAACCAAAACACCCCAATGCCCCCCCGCTGATATAAAGTGCAAATATGGAGGAGGACAGACAAACGGCCCATGCATGCAGGTCTGGCAGCTATGAAACACATCCTTACTGGCACATAAACCACCCCCAGACAGCATGGGGGCGCTGTACACGGATACACTTAAGATTATAATGGCAACCAATACCAATAAGGGTCACCGCCCCCACCATAGCCATCTTCCTCACCTGAACATCTCCGTGAGCTCTCCTTTCACTAGTGCCACCACCACTGGAAACCCAATGCATGCTGGGACCAGGTACAGCAGGGCAGGCTGCGAAGGGAAGAGGATGCGTTACACACAAGGTCCTCCACCCAAGGCTATACAGGAAAGTTATAAAATGTGCAGTGCGGAAGTAAGTGATGACCTACAAATGGGCAAACCTCAGGAAAAAAAAAAATAATGCTATAAAATTAAGGTCGTTTGCAAAACTCAATTTTGCAGGGATTTATTGGCTTGAACAGAAACGCAGTGACGGGTTATTTGCCCAGAGCTGTGGATCAGCAGCAAAACACAGTATAGTAACGGCGCACTGGCAACAGTGAGACAGCAGGGACTCTGCAGGAGGGTCACCTGACCTGGGCGTGCTTGAAGGTGTGCATCACAAATATGGTGAGTCCCAGGCCGAAGATATAGGCCAGGAAGCTGGTGTAGAAATAGGTGCGGGAGTCTTTCCTCAGGCTGGGAACAGAGATGCATCAGGATCAGAGTTGACCAGAAGATGGCGCCACAACACAGAAGACATACAGACTGTCACCAACAACTAAGGCTCCACTCACCTAACGTCGAACCGCAAGAGTAATGCAATGAAGATACCTAAAAATAAAAAGATAATTGAAAATCCCTTCATTAGTGTAATAGCATCCTCTAGTGTATGTTCAAGGGGCACAATCTCAATGCAGACCTCATATGTTCAGTCATCGTATGTGAGATACAGCCCCTATTAATGCTGTAATCTGTATTCCACTGTGATTTAAAGCTAACACAGGCAACCATTAAGTCCAAAGGGTGTCTGTCTGGGATCTACATCTAAGCTCTCAACATCTTACCTAGTAAACTTGGGATTTTTTTTTTTTTTTTTTTTAAATGGGGGGCGGGTTGCCTTGCCTGGGATGACAATGTCACCGAGACCCAGCATGGCGAAATTGTTGGCTGCCAGACCCTTCTCCAGCAGGTCCTGTGGGAACACCACTGAGAAGTGGAGAGAAGGGGATCGAAACTCAATAAAGACACATCAGTGTACATGAATAAATCACAACAGTAGTGCTAATAAGATGCAGAAAAGTCCCCACTGAGAACATTGCGTGTGACCTCTGCCAAAGGTTACCATCAGGACTGAACACAGAAGGTTAACAGGTATGGCAATGTCACCAAGTACGCTCTGCTTCACTCCTAGAGACCCACATCTGCTGAACACTGACAAAAAAAAGCAGCAGCTTGCTTCCTCGGAGTAAACAGAGAAGACCCCCACAAATCGAAGGCAGCTCAGTTGTTTGTGTCTGCAGTGGCTGAACTGTTGGGGGGTGGGTGGCTCAGAAAGGCATCGGTCTCACTCACACTTTATTGGTGCCTCAAATGACTTGGCCACTGTTACCATTACGTTGGTCCCGAAAACCTATACAAGAAACAATTACAACATCACCTTTTAACAAATACATACAGCTACAGCTAATATGCCAATACCATTGGCTATCATTGTCAAGGTGCAGCTTTAATTACCGTTATTAATTTTAAATGGCTGGATTATTTAAGTCAGAATCAGTATGCTGACCACCAATCCATCAGCTATAACCCTGAGAGACCTACACCGCTCATGCCCAAAGTTAGCCTGAGACACCCGCCAACACCCGGCCGGCACGCTAACAGTTAGCGTCCCACGTTTGTGCCCAGATCCTGGTATGCTCACCCAGAACACGTCATAGACGAAGAGGCCGCCTAGTAGGATGCAGCCTGTGCTCACGTTGTTGAGGTGCAGCAGCTCCACACCGTTCAGCGCGAACGCCAGCCCAAACAGGTTGTTGGCCACCCAGTGCTGCAGGGAGACAGAAGTCAGGCAGCACAGGACCAGACAAGAACACCTGCAGCCCATCTGCAAGGCTGTTCATCCCTGAAATTCAGCAAAACTGCCCCAGACTTGAAAGTATTGCTTCTAACACTTCCAGCTTTCCTGCAATGACTTGCGTTAGATGCATAACCATGACGTCATGTTTAATTGTTTATACTATGTTTGCTTTTCTGCACTTTAAGTTCTGGTGCATACAGCAGCAAGGCATTTTCAAGTCAATTCAAGTAGGTTTTTATTGTCATTTCAACCATACACACAGTATATAGTGAAATGAGATAACGTTTCTCCAGGACCATGGTGCAACACAGAGCAGAACAAAACAGAATACTAAAGTTTCTCAAACACAATGAGCACCAACTGAAACCAAAGTAGAGAGCAGCCAGTTTCAGCGAAGGCACAGCGGGCTTCCATGTTTCTCAATCGACGTCCATGAAAATCCAGGATCCTGCACACTGACCTAAACATTCTTCACTGACCAACTCAGTCTACGGCCACAAACTCCTGACTGATACACCGGACACTCATCATGGGTTACACACGGGTAACACACGACGCACTTACCTTCGTGAGGACATACCAGATTCCCACCACTGTGCTGATGCACAGACACACCAAGTCTTTCGTGTCAAACTCGTAATTGACTATTTCTGTGGAGAAAAGGAGAAGAGCATGAAACACCTCCTCCACCCGATAGACTCATCATGTCCATCAGCAAAGCGGCAAAAACACATCCAGCCCTGTAATTAAACTAACTGCAGGATGATGCCCAGGAGGACCAGGCAAAGTGCATAATGGAGGATGTTTCAAAAAGACTTTGACCTCCGTGTAGTTCCGGGCCAATAGACGGCGTGAGCCCTGGGCAGCCCAGACCGCCTGAGACACGGGTGTCAGCAACACTTACCCTCCCTGCCCTCCCCTGATCCCTGCGTGAATAGCAGCTGGTACTGTCTGTTCGGCAGGTTGACTGGAAATACACGGCTCATGAAAGGACTGCAGGGGGAGAGATGGGAGG
Organism: Isichthys henryi; assembly: GCA_026776945.1. Lineage (NCBI taxonomy): Eukaryota > Metazoa > Chordata > Actinopteri > Osteoglossiformes > Mormyridae > Isichthys > Isichthys henryi. The sequence goes on along the minus strand of JAODJX010000129.1, from coordinate 8,899,921 downwards.
TAGGGGATTAGGTGGGGTGGGGGGGTCCGGAGGCTCACAGGGCTGACAGCAGGCAACGAACAAAAACAGGAAGAAAAGCAGGAGAGGGACTGACCTCATGGTGTGGGACAGCGCCAAAATGCCCAGCACGAAGAAGTACATGGAGAGTAGCAGGTTAATGTATTCTTGAGAGAAAACCTACAGAGAGAGACCGGAGTAAACGCCAAAGATCTGGATAAATCCAGCAAACTCAGCCATGAAGTCATTCATCACTCCTGGCGGTGGCGCCGTGGAGTAGCCAGGCGAGCTATGGGGGGCCTCACCTTGAAGAAGAGATATAATCCAAAGAGCGTGCAGCTGGCGATGATGGGGAAGCGCGCAGCATCCCGGCTAGTGATGGTCTCCGGCATGTCTGCGGAATTCTGGAAAAAAAGGAGAGCGGCATCAGGGAGACCAGAATGGAGACAGTGTGTTAGTTCAAAGCCCAGGTAACCGACACTGCCTGGCTGAGGAAGGTGCTCATCTTTCTGCACTTAAAAAACACAGCTGCAGAAATCAGCGACGAAGCAAATGAACGTAAAATGGACGAGACTGCAGGATACAGAGTAGAGCAGAAAAAAGCCGAGGCAGGTCACACACAGAGGGAAGCAGCCCCTCGTCCATCTGCTCCAGCACCAGAGCTCTTCCAGGCACCATCTCTTGGACCTTTAAATCCCCATGATGATTTCCCCACACCCCTCCAAATCAGACCAGGTTACTGAAGTCACTGGTGAATAAAAGATGACCCCATTTCCCAGTTCTTACATGTCAGGGCTGACAGAGCGACGTGCTCCCAGCAGCAAACTGAAACATCACCTTTCAATTCACGCCGCAGCGAATCCCTGGGGGCAGGGATTCATAATTAGCAGCTCATTCCTTAAATGGGCCAGACTTTCACAGAGAGACTAGAAAGAGCCAGTAACCATACATGTAGAGCCAGTAATCAAACAGTAGAGTATCTGATAGAGGTTCTAAGTGGAATTCGGAGTTACAGTCACAGTCGGTCATGCCTCTCCACTTCATCAACTGAAATGAAAAATAAACACTGGCAAGCCCCCCAACCCCATTTACATGAACACTGGGAAGGGACAGGGTTCCCAGAAGCCAAGTCCACATTAAAGGCTGTATAAGGTTACACTACATGAACTATTAATGAAATGCACCCTAGCCACTGCCTCCCCCCCCAATCTTCAAAAAGACTTGAATGACAGGGGGGAGGCACTAGTTTCAGGTATGCCTGCAGACATTAAACAGCGTCAGTCAGATTCATCCACAAAACCATCCCACACACAGGCAGCGGTAAACATGCCCACGACGCACTTTGGAAATGAAGAATTGAGAGAGAAAAACAAAGAGCGCAAACTGGGACAACAGCAGCTTAGGCTCATTTGTAAAAGAGAATGTCCTACGACCCAGATGTTAACTGAAATGAACCCCCTACCTCATTGCCCAAAAACGGTCGCCCATACGAAAGAGTTAAATATAAAGAGGATTTAGGACGCGCATTAGTGGAATCTCTCTAAAATCCCTATATTCCCAACATGCATGCATTCAAAACTATTCACGTGTACACAATAGTCCATAACAGACATAACCAGCAGGACCCAGGGAGGCCCCTGCATGTTCTTTCCCTCCTGAAAACACCGGAGTTGACAGCTTTGATCAGCTGACTGGAGCGAGAATTTCAATTCGAGACAAGTCTGCACACGCATTCACATGTATGTAACAGTTTTACTACCTTGAAAATAGTTTGTGGGATTTGCAAACACATCTAATGCTTTTGCTGCAGTTTATTTTTGTTTTATAATGGAATAATATAGAATGCCGTGAGATTACTTGCGTGAGCTTGAGATTCTGAAAGCATGAGTGTCACACCAGATGCGTGTGTTGGCAACCCTGAAACACTGTTACAGCCAGAGCAACATTCTCGTTATGCATCATCATTTTTTACCCTCATATGAAAATGCTCACTGTCCGCGTGAATTTCCAAAAACAGCAGCCCGAATAAGCGCGCATTACAGCACTGCTAATGCTAGCAAGCTAGCTAATCTCAGCCGTCCTGGATCATGCCCGCCGGAGTTCGCAGCAGGAGCTGTCTCTGGCTTTGTACCTTGCTTTTGGCGCAGCTAATGGAGCGCAGAGCGCCGAAGAAGATGGGAAGCAGCGCCATGAAGACCAGGCTACCGTACGCCAGCGCGGGTCCCTCCGGAGACGAGACGAACTTGGCTGCCGTGGCATTCACGGAGTCGGTGCCGTTGGAAACTGTAGCGTTGAGGCCGTCCAGCGACAGCGCGTCGTTCGGCAGCGCCGGTCCCTGCTCGACATCGGCCATATTCGCAGATGAGAAATGTGACGGAAGAAACAAATGAAGCTAAATTGGTTAACCGAGCTTCAAACGTATTTAGCAGCTACCTCGGTCTCTTCCCGTTCACGACAATCTAAGGCCACATTTCTTAACTCCCACCTGGAACTGACGTCACTACCGGCTTTCCCCCGCACGAACTAGCGGAAAGGTGACGTAGTGGTATCCATAACAACCGGCAACCATCGTCGAGAACGAGTATAACAGCAGTAGGTTCGCGAAACAGTTGAAGAAAAATATTTCCAGTGAGCCGAGCGTCAAACGTATTTAGCGGGTGCACCTGCCACTTAACATTCGCAAGAAGCCAATGCCGCATTTCCTAACTCTCAGCTGGAACCCGGCATCACTACCGGGTATTTCTCTGCCTTCCCGAGCCAGCAGGAAAGGAAGTGACGCCGAGGTACCCATAACAACTGGCATCGACTGTGGTGCGACGTGTTTTGCGTTCATTTTCTATTTAAGATTAACTAACGTGGCCATATTTGCAAGCCATATATAGTCGTAGCCAATAATTTTGAGAATGACACAAATATTAATGCTCTGCTACCTCCGTTTTTATGATTGCAATTTGTAGATACTCCAGAATGTTATGAATAGCGTTGAGATTAACTGCAATTAATTGCAAAGTCCTTCTTTGCCATGAAAATAATCTTAATCCCCAAAACCCAAAAATTTCCACTGCAATTCAGCCTCACCACAAAAGGACCTGAAGGCTGGAGATCACTCTGCCATAGATGATTGAGTTAGAATAGCAGACTGGATGCTTTAAAAGGAGGATGGTGCTTGAAGTCATTATTCTTCCTCTGTTAACCATGGTTACCTGCAAGGAAATGTGCAGTTGTCATTGCTTTGCACAAAAAGTGCTTCAGAGGCAAGGATATTGCTGCTACTAAGATTGCACCTAAATATACGATTTATCAGATCATCCAGAACTTCAAGGGGAGAGGTTCAATTGTTGTGAAGAAGGCTTCAGGGCAACCAAGAAAGTCTAGCAAGTTCCAGGACCATCTCCTGAAGTTGATTGGTCTGTGGGATCGGGGCACCACCAGTGCAGAGTTTGCTCAGGAATGGCAGCAGGCAGGTGTGACTGCTTCTGCATGCACAGAGGCAAAGACTTTTGGCCTGGTGTCAAGAAGGACGGCAAACAAGCCAAAACATCAGGGACAAGAAAACCATCAAAACCAATAGAAACATCAGGGACAGACTGGTATTCTGCAAAAGGTACAGGGATTGGACTGCTGAGGACTGGGGTAAAGTCATTTTCTCTGATGAACCCCCTGATTGTCTGTAGAAGAAAAGGTGAGTGCTACCATCAGTCCTGTGTCATGCCAACAGTAAAGCATTCTGAGACCATTCATGTGTGGAGTTGCTTCTCAGTCAAGGCAGTGGGCTCACTCACAATTCTGCCTAAGAACACAGCCATGAATAAAGAATGGTACCAAGACATTCTCTGAGAGCAACTTCTCCCAACCATCCAAATTTCGTGACGAACAATGCCTCAAGAGGCAGGTGGACAAAAAAACCAATATATTCTGACAAACTCTAAGCATTGATTATACAAGAATGAGCTGCCATCAGTCAGGATTTGGCCCAGAAGTTGATTGACAGCAGCCAGGGCGAATTGCAGAGGTCTTGTAAAAGAAGGGCCAACACTGCGAATATTGACTCTTTGCATAAACTTAATGTAATTGTCAATAAAAGCCTTTGACACTCATGAAATGCTTGTAATTATACTTCAGCATACCATAGAAACATCTGACAAAATGATCTACAAACACTGACAGCAAACTTTGTGAAAGCCAGTACTTGTGTCATTCTCAAAACTTTTGTCTGCAACTGTACTCATCGTGTCAACTTGTTACCTAAACGTTCAGTGAAAGGTTTACCTGAGGCGCCTCCTTTCCTCATTTGGAAATAATTTCCAGAGGTGAGTTAAGGTAAGCACACACAGTATAAAGGACATATTTAGCTTAACGTTTTGCGATTAAAATTTATACAAAACTGAATAGGCAGCATGTTGAGTGATAGACTAAGGGTTAGGAATTTTGCGTGCTGGTGTGTCATCTAAGCGTACAAATAAACACACACAAATGAGACACAAGAAGCCCAAAACATTTAAATAGAAATTTGTATTTACATCAATATTAACATCAAGGAACAAGAGAACAAACGCAATTGTAATTTACATCCTGGTATTATGACAACATATTCAATTGCTTTTTTATTTAACCAAGACAACGCCAAATGAAAACTTGGCTTTTTCAAATCTCAAGAATCAAAGGCATTAGCACAGACTAATGTTGTGCTGGATATTATCCTTTTTTCACTTCACCAAGACAAAAATCTAGACAATTTCATGAAGTAAAGAATTTGTAGATCCTTACCATGTCAACTAAAAAAACAAAAAAAGTTTCCCCCCCGGAAAACATCAAGTTACACAAAGACAGATTTGTCTAAAACATTTAATTTGGATGATTCTCCTAGTCAGTTTAATTGTACTTGTATCCGCATTGACCCCCTTTATCAAATAGTCTGGAAAAATTACAGTTTCCCCGTGATGCTACAAAAAGTCACCCACTGGCCATCAGCTGTCAAAGAGATTAGAATACACACACATCTGCAGATCAGAACCTGGTCTTTTCTTGTGAATATCACACGATACAAAATGTGTTTGTGTGCGATACGCATCTCCAGGTGCATATCAACATGTAACTACAGGGTGAGGCAGAATATATCTGGGGAGTCTTTGGATTGTGCAGATCTTACCAAAAGAAATTAATGGGGAACAGTTGGCCGGCGCCCCCTATATTCCCTCTAATGTACTACCCCGGTTCTGCCTTTGCCTCCGGCTTCTTACCCATAAAAAGAGAGCCGCAGCCCCAAAGCTGTTCCTAGACTCCACTGTAGTTTTAGGTTGTTCCATAATCACAAACAATATGACTGAGAGGACTGACTTGTCCTTGGTCTAGCAGAGTCCCGGCTGTTCCGTTAACACCCTCCACTCCCATATTTCATTCAGGACAGTTGCTTTTTCAGCTCGATGAAGCTGTACTGGGACGATGGATTTTACCTCAGGGCTGTGCCCACATAACAAAAGGTGAATAACATCTAAACAAAACGTTCGTGAGAGTTTGTAACTGTGCAGTAGAGCACTATCAGAGATCATCTTCCTACAGGCAGCAGGTGGGACCCACCCTCTCCCTTTTCATGCTGCTGTGTTCAGAATCTTTGTTTTTAAAACCAAACAATTTAAAATCAAAATAGAAGAAGCACCACTTTATAAATCAAGGCTGTTTTGTCAGAAATGGGGGAAACAGTTCAGAAATAAAAGTGCAGTTCTCAAAAAAGATGGCTGATTTACCGCTGAGAAATAAGTCAAATATCAAAATAGGAATAATACACCCCCCTCACTTTCTCCCAAGCAAAAAAAAATAAAAATAAAAACAAATAAAAGCGGAATTGACCTAAAAGAAATAGAATAAGAAAAGTATACTTTAAATATTAAGCATTACAATTTGTGCAAAAACAGTATGTTACCTACAAAAGCAGATATACATTTCAAGCGTATTTACAATCTATATTCACAGACAGGAAAATTCCAGATTTGACATCACATCTAATACTGCAGTACCTTTGCTCTGAATTGATGATTCTCCATTTCTATCAGTCTACAAGCATAGAAGGAAAGTTTATTGCTTAAAACTGCATAATAAAAGTAATATCTGTGCTTACTTGCCATTACGTTTTTTTTTTTTTTAATTAAAGTCCTGTTTAAAAAGATTCTTGAATAAGGCTATAATGACTAAGAAATATTGCAACAATCCTTTCAACATTAGCCTTTCTGTAAAGTGCAATCACCACTAAAACGTTAATTCTTTTTTGTTTGTACCGTAGCCCATCGGGGGCCAAAGCAAAGAGCGTTTCTGCACAGTGAAGACTACACACTGCATGACTGCTACACTTTTGTACATGTGAAACAGAACCTCTTCATCGCAGGATCAAGACGTGTTCTACGCATTGCAGGCAGAGGTGGGGCCACCTCCGTCCTGCAGAAGAGCGAACTTCCTGCTCCTCCAGATCACCCACTGACAGGTAAATAAATAGATCTTGAGGATCAAAGGCTAAAAGCATTTGCACCACACAGTCTGTCCCATTTACAGAAGCTTTCGCTCAGCAGCCGATGTGCTGAGGGTGAGGGGGGCAGTCCCGGCTGCAAAGAGGCGGCATCCAGATGTAGCCCCGCCCACAACCAGGCCTTGTGAAGCACCCAGACACCACTGGGGTCTCTGCTGGGTTCACAGTGAGGTTTCCTCCCATGCGTGCTGGGGGCATCAACAGTACTTCTATGAAAGAGGGAGGAAGACCTGGGATCAGAGCCCTGATTACCAAGATTCATGTGAGGAGAAAAACCCATAATGGCAAAGATCACCTACTGTCATTTCATGACAACAATAAGGCCATATTTTCCTGGGGACACGCATTCCCTCCCTTAATGATGTTAATGATCCGGAGAATGTGCCTTGACGGGGAGGGCGGGGTGGGGGGGGGTGTTCTGAAGGGGCCACCAACGTGTTCAGGACCCCTCGGCATCCTGCCCCTGACCCGAGGGTTCACGCCCATCTGGC
>JAODJX010000129.1:8795496-8809267 GCA_026776945.1 Isichthys henryi | reverse complement strand
ACCCCGAAAATTGCCGTCTAGAGATTGATAAACGTCCCAGCGATCCGGTGACCCGGCTGACCGCTTCCAAGGAATTCTCCAGCGCTTTTTTTTTCTCTTGAATTCTGCCTTATTCCGTGAGGTATTTAAGGGAGCGTTTATTCATTCTCAGTAGGACTTTGTCCCCCTCATTTATTATCGCTCTTCTGAAGGGACCCGTCAAGGGAAATAAACTTCTTAAAAACCTGTGCTTTGATTTACTGGCCTGAAATTCTCTGATTAGGCTCTTCATCACTCCAGATTGTCATTGAAATGAGGCAAGACGGGAGGGATTAAGGGTGATTTGATCGTCCCCCCTCCATCCTCCATTCCTTTCGGGATGCCTATCCCCTCATTTTTTTGGGGGGGAGGGTTGGGGAAGTGGTGGAAAGCTGCCTTCTGGGTTTAGGAACCGTGCCTTCAAATTATCTCTTATCCCCTGGTAAATTTGCACGGTGATTTCCCCCTAAACACATTTCACACGTTCCTACGATGTGCGCAGACGGCCATCCTACTTCTTATGCCTCATATGCCTCTTGTTCCTGAGCTTGGGATTGTCGTTCGTGTCCGAATGAGGGAAAGAGCTAAAATCTACCTGGCCCCTCTACTCAGGCCCATATTTCCATTTAGTCACTATATGGCATTTTTGCATAGCATATGTAGCATATAACCTTTACCTGTTAGTTAAGAAACAGTACACTCAGTGCTGTATGCGGCTTAGTGGACTAGGACGCTGCAACCAGAAGGTTGCTGGTTCAAAGCCCAGAGTGATGTCACTGTTGGGCCGCTGGGCAAGGCCCCAGTTGTTCTAGGCACTATTTCACCCTGCTTTCTCAAAATCACTTTGCATAAAAGAGTCAACTAAATAAATACAAATGTTTTTAGTTTCTTGATTTGTCTGATTATTGACGGTATGTCACATGCATGTGTAGATGGGGTCAGTTCCTCAGTGGTGGGTGTAGACTGTCTGGATTAACAGAGCAGTCGGTCAGAGGTGAACAGTCAGCAGTCTGTGACTCAGCCCCCCCCCCTTCACCATCTCCAGGGTAACCCCCGGCACGGCGCCTTGGCCACTCCCTCCCGGTCTGCCTGTGGCCAGACCGCTTCACACAAATGGCTCATTTTGCTCTTTATTTGTTTATTCTTAACTACCTGGGGGCGATTCATTGTGCCTGTATATATGCATACCCACAGAGAAGCCTGCCCGTAAATGAGGCCCAGGCTAAGCATGCTATGCCCCCCGCCTCACCCACGGTCCTCCCCGCCCTGCCCCCTTAAAGCACCCATTGCCTTGAGTACGTCACAAAACTCAAGCTGCTCACTTCTGCAATCGTGTAAATTAGGAGTAAATCCTGGGCATCATGGGAGATGACCAGCAGGTGGCGTGGCGGTTAGGGAAGCAGATTAAAACCCCACATCATGGGCAGGCAGGAGGCACACAGCTCACGGCGCATCCCACGCCCAGGAGAGTACATCCTGCAGAGCAGCTCGGTGCTCACATGTGGGGGCAACAGCGGCAACTGCCCTCCAGATGCCCCAGAAACCCCACACAGCCCTTTTCCCTCCCCGCCCAGTGTTAACTACCCTGACTCAAATACCCTGTGAAGAATATCTTTCTCTTAACTTAGAAATGATGCATTACACTACGTGTTGTACTTTGTATGACTATGTATGTGACAATTGAAGAACCTTGGATCTTAGCGGGAAGAGGAATAAAGGAGGAAAGAATGAAGAAGGGCTGCCACCATCGCAGGCCATAAAATCCCCAACAGCATTTAGCGTGCCAGCGCTGTGCTGTAAGAAGCACTGTTTGCTTGCAGTTGATTTGCTTGCTGTGGCCTCTAATGTGACTTTGCATAATGGACTAATTTTATAGTTTGACATTTCCATGTCCCACAAGTTCAGGGAGCCCTGGAGACAGTCTCCGTGCTTCGCTGAGATGTCGTCAAAGTTTCTTCACTGCGGATGTGGCTGTCACGTGGGGAGGCGTTTCTGAGCCCCCTCCCCATGGCGTTTCAGCAGTTGTCAGGAACCCCGGTAATGTGACAAATTTGACACAGAAAAAAAGGGTGGAGGGTTATCTTGCAGTTGGTCTGCGTGGTATTTCTCAAACCGTTTCTTATTAGGGAATACAGGCATAACTGTGGCATTCTAATTGGGAGTTTTTTCTTCTGAAAACGAAAAAGTCAGCGTTGTATTTTCTGGGCCGTTTCAGATGGGGGAGGGGGGGTTCTGCTTTGACTGGCCTGGCAGAGTGTGAGCTCATATCTCGATGAGGAAGAGGCTCAACACTCACAGATTGGCTTTGTGTCCCCCCTCCCCGCTTGACGGGGTAACAGGAGTGCAGGTGTGCGACAGGCAGTGGGACATTTTACTAAATATACACGCTGGTCGGAACCCCGTGGTTGCACCGTTACTGTAAATATTCCCATTGCGCACCACAGGGGAGACATTGCGCTATCCTCCCTCCCCAAATACCACACGGTTCTCAGCTGGCTGTGCGTGTCCTCGCTGTTATGGTTCACATAAAGGTTTCAGGGTTAAGGCTTATGTGGTAACTGTAACCCATCGATGTTTATTGACAAGAGAATGAAGGATGATGATCGAGTCCTAATGAGATACCAATACACAGAGACGAGTCACGGTGCAGGGGATCGATGCTGGCATTTTCCTGTGGAGTGAGGGAAGAAGCATGTGGGATAATTTGCAGGTAAGGTGACTTATTCTCAGTTGGGTACTGCTGGCTTTAGTAAAGGTTCTTCGGAGGAAGGGAGGGGATTCAGGGGGCTTCCATTGTTGCTGTCCTTTCTGAGCTGATGGGAATCAGGAGGATGTATGACGTCATCACTGCTACAGTGCTCTCTCCGGGGTGAGAACAAAACACCTCTTTTTTTCTCTCTCTGTCGCTCACCTCTTGGCCGAAGATGACAAAGGAGCCATAAATGTGATATAGAATGCTTTTTGTGGAAAAAGAATCGGCAGACTAAATCAGACAAACCTTCCGGGATACATATGCGCACCATGCAGTGAAGAATTATGGGTAGGAGCCAGAGGTGGTGGCCATTTTTCAGCTCGTTTTAGCTCTCGCTCGTCATTCCTCTAACAATCTTCATTCTTCTTTTGACCCGCTGCAGAGTGCCGTTCTCGCTTTTAAAAAATGTAGGAGGAGCGAGTGAAAGAGAGGTCTGGGAGACAGGCGCTGTTGACTGGCGATACGACCGTAAAGAGGCGATACATCGTAAGAAGCCTCCAGAAACTTCTCAGATAATTCGAAACATCTGGGCCGCTGTTTGAAATTACCGCACAGAAAATATTTATAAGCAGCTGGCTGTTTTGTGATCTCAGGCACGGTCCAAAAATAATAATCCCTAAATGCTATCTGTTTTATGGCCAGTCATACTTCAGGTGTATTTAGTTTGTGTATGAAGAAGGCTTTTGCGTTCTCTCTCCCAGGACACAGCGGCTAGTGAACCTTCTGTGGAATTAGGCAATATTTTTCTGGAAATGAATTTTGCTATTAGGCCCAAAAGCACACATGAAAATATTTGCGATGTCGCAAAGACGCCACGTCCTGCTCAGGTTTCTGCATTGGGGTCTGTTTCACTTGGCACGAGGGGTGCCCCCCCCCCCAGTGTGGGGCTGGTGGGGGGCTTGGGCCTCCTCCCTGCAAAAGCAGTGGCCAAGTAACACTGGCCTGTCTGCAGGCTGAGAAGGTCACAAACAGGTGCTGCTTTAACTTCAGGGCGTAGGAGATGTGAGGAGATGCTTCCAACTAAGTTAACAGAGTAATAAGAGAAATCTTTGCTTTAATTAATGACGGGAAGCAGGAGTTTCTGCATAAGGCCCCTTTCGAAATAGACCCTCCCTTCTTTCATATTTACACATTACTGCCAGTGTCGTCAGCTAAGAAAGTGCTTCTTTACACCTCCATACTGCGATATCCAGTCAAAATTACCCTGTATTTGCAAACCTGCCGGTCGAGCTAATCATGTGAAATCCTACTGGGGCTGGAGCAGGGTGAGCGCTCAGAGGACAGGTGATGCAAGAGATAAAGGGACCTGCTCATTGGCTGGGTTCTGCAGAGAGGATTCGTCTCTAACGGACCAATTACAATTCGTTTTGGAGCAGTGCCGCCCAATGATTTCTAAATCATTTTTATACACCCACATATCTCACTGTGAGATACCTAGAAAAAAATTGCTTAAAGCTAAGTTTCCTTTTTTTTTTAAGGATGATGACGATTAATTTTAATTAAAAAAAACTTCAAGACTTGCTATTATGCATAGACTGTTACACAAGTGTAGTCTGAAAGTAGGAGTTTTAAGTGCAACGCTGATTATTAGATTGTAAAGTCAGAGATTAGCTTCAGAAATTATGACTATTTGTCAGTTTGGGCATTAAAATAACCCTATTCTTCCATTTCCAAGTCTTATGTTCATATTCTTTCCAAATTTTCATTTTATGAAGTAAAATAAAAGCAAAGTGTCATGGCGCGGGCAGGAAATAAGGTGACGATCCACTTACGGCTCACGGGACAAGAAGAGGGCTTACTGAAGAACAGAACATGCTAGCAAAACTCAGAAGGACCAATAATAGGCAGGAGGACAGAACAGGCACAGACACTTAAAGAAACACAGTGAAGCGTGGCAAACAGGAGCCAGGTGTAGCTCAGTCAATTAACCAATCAGAGGAGATAATAGGTAGAACAATTAAGTACTGGGACAGGAACACTGGCAACAGGTGGAACTAATAACAAAGACAATTACTGAAATAAGAATCTTAAGACAAACTAGGACACAATCTGACACTAGGAAACTAAAGCAAAAGTAGAATATTTACAAAATCACAAAGGTACTAAACACAACAGGGGAGGTTGGTTTCAAGCCAGTCTCAACCCTACAACCCCCAGGTTCAGTCTGAGTCATACACTCAGCCCACTGACCGAAATAGTGGTTCACGGAGCAGGGAAGACACATTGGGGACTTAGGACTTAGACAGAGGAAGGAACAAGCTGGCCAGCAACATCTGCTGGCCAAACAGGGACTAAGCATGTAGAACAGAGAGGGAGGAAAGGCAGGATGACCCAGAGTGGCAAAGGGGAAAGGGCACAGAAGGCATTGACCCTGACACAAAGATTTAGCACTCTTTTATGAATTTGCACTTTTGCTGGAGTGCGAAAGCAGTGAACTAGGCAAAGAATGTATATCATTAAGCAATCTGTGAAATTCAGTGCTATTGCAAAGCAGTCGATAAAATCCACAAGGATGTGTAGTATAATATTAGGCCACCATTTTGTGTTTTTTTTATCAATGAAAGAGACACACTTATGAAAATATGGATTGTCACACACCAACAGGGTAGGAGACCAACAACGTGTAGCTGGAAAGGACAGGTTCAGCAGAACCAAGGGTTTAACCTTTTCCCGTCCTGTCAAAATGAAAGGATGATGAAATTATCTATGAATAGCTGGCTTCAGCTTTGTTTAAAGTGGCTCCCACACGCCAGTCAGAATTCAGGTGGTTTTACATCGATTGACTCGGTGCGTCAACATGTTCCAACCAGCTGAAGTAATTAATTGCATGTGTTTGGGCAGGCTGATGTTTAATCGTTTCATAGCTGGCACGCGAGCTCGAGGAAGATGGCTGCTGAATAGATGCAGGTTGAGGGGAGCTGAAACAGTGTAGGAAAGATTTCTCAGATTTGTTTGATGGAAACCTAACCAACAATTTTTCCTAGCAGCTGAATGGTCCATTTTTTGACAGCTGCACCTGGCAGCAATAGCTTAGATACCTAAACTTTTTGGGATTACATTTATTTAATAGCTGCTTTTATCCAGGGCAAAGTACATTTGAGAAAGCAGGGTTAGAGAGTCCCGGGGGGGGGGGGGGTGGTATTGATGCCTAACAGTGGAACTACTCTGCTGACCGTGGGATTTGAACCAGCAACCTTTTGATCACAGAGCTGTAACCCATTGAGCCAAACAGCGCTACTGTATAGTTTGGGTTGATATTTCGAGTTTTGCCGTGTCCAGCATATTCATCAAATCCGCAGCATCAGTGGGACCTCAGACGAGCACCTGAAGGCCAGCTTTAACCACACGCTGTCGCCATCCTTCCCTAATCACAGGCTTCGCTTCAGCTGGGCTGTCAGTGTAAACAAACCAAAGCACGTATTTAATTAAAGTCACCCAGCATATACTCCCCCTAAACGCCACTGCTGTTTCCGTTCGTTGTGTTTTTCAGGGACTTTACATCCTGAATTCCCTTCTTACATGCATGTTTACGTGTCTGTTTCCTGGGACCTAACATCCTGAAGTTTACGTGCTTGTTTATTTGCTTGTTTGCCCCCTACGTACCTCTATTTCTTGCTAACAATCACGCGAGGTGGCTTTTGTCTGCTTTTGTGTGAGTTTTGTGCAGCTGTTAGCGTGCTGCTGGTCTCCACATAATGGGTTTGGGTGGAGATGGGGAAGAAGAAGAGACCTGCTGGATCACGACCCTAATTACACCTGTAGGAGCGGCACCCTGTTGTTCTGTCGCAGCCCCGACGGTCCCCCAGGAGCAGCGGCACATAAAACACCCAGCCTGTACTGTAGAACTCGTAAACGGTCTCCCCCAGAAATGTGGGTTAACAACTGCTTTCTTTGTTTCTGTGTCAGCGTGAACCCAGAAACTGCAGTCGTTAGCCTGGGAGGAATATAGCCGCCCCCACGATTTCCTGACCAGACTGGGAAGAACCTCAGACTCCTCAGTCGGACTGTTTGTCCTGATCAGAAATTTCTTTGGGACGTGACCTGACCTTGTTAGATGGGACAGTCAGCTGGAGAGCAGATCTACCCTCTGTGTGTCTGTCTTTAGCTGTGAATTAGTAGGGGCAACCCTGCTAAATACATTGCTGGGAAACGCTGAATTGGACACTGGATTTTATTACAGGAAGACAATCTGAATCATGAAGGATGGGACAATCTGAAGGATGAACCGTCATACTGTATGTGTGCGTGTGAATCTGAATCAGCTGGATACACTGGCCCTTTTTCACTTGTCGTGTTACATACGTGTGCGTGTGAATCTGAATCAGCTGGATACACTGGCCCTTTTTCAGTTGTCGTGTTACATACGTGTGCATGTGAATCAAATCCACAGGTCAGCCGAAGGCCAGATCGGTGCCCTGCCACTCCACAGAAAGCTGCTCTCTGGACTCCGACAGCACCAGGCAGAACGGGACGAGGCTTAACCGAGATCGGCCAGCGCCGGGGCCCTCCCCGGGCAGCGCTTCCCATAAGGGCCCCCCCAGGAAGCTGCAGTCCAACCCCTCCCTCACCAGCCAGGGCAGCAAGCGAAGTCGGGGCAGCTCTAAGTCGACCAGCTCGCAGATCCCGAGCAAGGCGCAGGACGGTGGGTGTGGCCTCTCAGCTTGCGCGTGTGTTTGCATGTGCATGTATGTTTGCGTGTGCGTGCGTATGTGTGGTCATGTATATATTATATTGTGGGGACCAAATAAAAACCTGTTATTTTTGATGTTGTGGGGACATTTCTTTGGGGTGCCGGTGGCGAAGCCTGGCCTTTAACCAGCCCCGATCCAAGCAGCGTGTCCGTCTCTCCCCACTGAGCTGCGTATATATGAGTGTAATTGGGGCTGAGAAGGGTGGTGTTGAAGCTCTGCAGTGATGTTGCCTTTCATGCACTATTTTTGAGGGTCTCTGTGTGCACTGACACAAGTGTGGTCCCCCTGTCCTGTCCCCTCCTCACCCCACCCCTTCCCGGTCCTGCCCCCCAGACTGCTGCGTCCACTGCATCCTCGCCTGCCTCTTCTGTGAGTTCCTAACACTCTGCAACATCATGCTGGACTGTGCCACCTGCGGCTCCTGCTCCTCGGAGGAGTCCTGCTTCTGCTGCTGCTGCGGCTCCGACGAATGCGGCGACTGCGACCTGCCCTGCGACATGGACTGCGGCATCATCGACGCCTGCTGCGAGTCAGCCGACTGCCTCGAGATATGCATGGAGTGCTGTGGCCTCTGCTTCTCTTCCTGATGCTCCTGGGTCGGCCAATCAGAGGGACAGCTGGAGCCACACCCCCTTTTGTGGGACAGGTCCACCTTATTAGGGAGGGGGAACCACCGGACACATTAGTCTCGGTGCCTGACCTTTCACTATGCAGTAGGTGGCCTGTTTGCTACACTGTGCATCTCTTAGGTACGTTTCTGCATCCCAAAGCAAGATTGTACTCGTAGTACGATCCAGGTTAGTCTTCTACTCCTTAAATGAAGTGTAATTCTAGGTATAACAGGGTTTCACCATTTTTGTGGATTTAAGAAGGCCCAGATCTGGGGTGGATGGAGACAAAGAACTATAGAATGCTCATCAGTTTAACTAGTCCTGCAGTGTAGGAAACAAGTCCTCTCTCTAAACCAGCTTAATATCACGTACACGTGCTCTGTCTGCTTTAGGCGCTGTTCAGCAGAGGAAGTCGGGAATGCTAAATTCTGTGTGAAAAATAAGTGCATATTTAATATAAATAGTAATGTAATATAAGGTTTTGTGGTGCATCAAACTTACATCAACATGTGAAGAGAGATTTCTTATTCCAAAGGCTCTCCATACACTATGACGTTTTCCTGATTTTGTTTTTGTATGTAATTTTTTTTTACAATTACTGTTATGCTGGAAAGGCCTGTGGAGTCAGATGAACGCGAGTGGGACAGTTTGGTTTAACCCCAGGCTATGTCTGGGTTTCCAGAGCCCAGTTAGAGGCGGTGGACGCAAAGCACACATCTACCGCTAGAAGCACACTAACTAGGGAATGGGTGTAAAGTGGAGCGACTCAGTCACTCGGCTGAAGTGGTTTTTTCGGGGGGTTGGGGGGGTTCGGGGGGTGATGTGAAAAAGCACCATCACAAGCGGGGTCAAAATGTTACCATCTCTCCGTCCTAAAAACCAAAAATTGAGTTTTCATACCAAAGTGCAAAAAAAATCAGTATCCATCAAATTGAGCCATATTTTCAAGCACCCTGGGGCGGCTCTTTCTGCGAACGTGACAGTGTCGTAAGTGAACAGCTACCAGGAACATCCACGCACGAATCTGCAATTTGATCTGCTGTAGTCATTGATCAATGTACTGTAATGATGTTACCAAAGTGGAGAAGACGAGGCCTTTGCCTTGCTCTATAAATTCCATTTTTCTTCATGTCAAGGCAACGTGACCAAATTCTGACTTCTGTGCAATTCTGCTAGCTTCCCTTTCCTTCTCATTTCATTCTGTTTAAATGGGCTTGCGGGCCGCGAATCTGAAATGCGCTCTATTGCCATCTCTTGTTAACATTTATGGTCACCTGTAAGCAAACTAGATCATGAATACTATGAAGCAATTTTGTGTTTTCTGAAATAAAACTACAAATTAAAAATCACTGAGATCGTCGTACGTGACTTTCAGAGCATTGTTGTATCTTGTCTTTACACACCAGGTCATAAAGTCGACCTTCGAATTCCATGGAGTCTTTCCCCTCACTGTCTGGCCAACATAAGCCCTGATGATAACACCCCTTACGTTAAACAAGGCCGTGTTTTGCGTTAGTCTTTAGCCATTTTGCACTTTGTGCTGGTTTTCAGAGATTTTTAGCGCGGTATCTCTGAACACGGCATTTGAACTTTTACCATCTAACCCTGGAGACGTTCCTCTCTCTGGTCATGGCCCGGCCCGCTTGATTCCTCATCCTCTACTCTGCCCCCATCCACCTTTCTCATCTCCGCATCTTTCTCCCTCGTCTACCGACCGATTCTGCACATGTACCATCGAGAAGAGACTGTGATCAGAAAGTCACCTGTTTAGATCACATGATCGACAGAACAGTCATATCACGGTTTGACTCTTGAGCAAGGCCCTTAACCATCAAAATCTGTTCTGGGCTGCCAGATGAGTGCTCACCCTGTGCTCAGACGCCAAGCTTCATCCTTACCTCTCTGTGTGTGTGTGTGTGTATGTGTGTGTCTTAATTAAGGAGAGCATGATGGGATATGCAAAAATTCACACACATTCCAATGTGCCAGTATTCGTGCAAATGGCAAATAAAGCATCTGATCATTAAGCGCTGCCCGAGTTTCTACTGCAAGGTCTATATGCAAGAATTAGAGGAATACAACAGAAACTCAGAGCGCGTCACACGATGCGCAGACAGGCGCCACTCCAGTAAATCACTCAAATCATCACACGGCCGCGATCAACTTGGAAACGACAAGCGGCGTTGAACATTCTGGAATAAAAGTCAGCTGAAACACGGAACATGTGCGGCTCATTTTCACCCCCCCACGGCGGCGCTGTGCTGCTTTTATTTGCAACCCCCCACTGATGCGTTTGCGCCCGATGTCTTTTCAAATGGCCGCCAACCAAAAATTCATACAGTTACGTGTTTTCGCCTGCTTTTCAGGGAGCTCACTCTGACGGCCGCCGAACAAGATGTCCTCGGTCGCCGATCTTATACGTAAAGTGCTCCAATCAGAATAATACGTATCTGTCATTAATGTTTGTGTTACCACAGCACTGACCTTAAGATCTAGCGATTAGCTGGTTCTTATAACACTTTGTGCTGCTGGTAACATGCATTATCATGGCTGTGAGTGCTTAGGTAGTTCCTGCGTCTCACGGATTATGTCCAGAGGATTGTCTTGACATCTTGTCATGTAGCCTTATGTTATCTACTGTCATTTTAATCTTTACTGGTGCACACAGCTAATTACAGTATAGGGTTTTAACAACGTCAAACTGGAACGCAGGTAAAACTACAGCGAAAGAATGACAGTATCGTCTTAAATTCATTTATATTTATCTTTATAACAAAGGAAAAGGCATATTCCTAGTTTTTGCTTGAAGTTTAATTTCATCACCCAGTGAGTAACTTACTGTAAGTCTCGTCTGGGCTGTTGACAACAGCCCACTGTTCATTGGTTGGTCTCAGCTACACAGCTCAGAGTGAAATGGCATCGACCCACTTTGGCAATGGTACCGAATCTGAAGGGGGGAAAAGGTTCAAAACAATGCACTTTGAAACAATGAGCTTTTTATGTTATCTGGCTCCCCACGCACTGTGCCTGGGCTCCGCTCTTAAAGGGCCGGCAGCAGCGCGGGGCGAATCCCAGGTGCTGCAGGCGAGACGAACAAAGACCGATCGTCTACACCCGGCGTTAAAACATGCATCTCGTTAATGACCGTACAATTACAGTGAATCACACACCCCCGCACACACCCCTCCCCAACCCATCTGCACGCAGCATGGAAAACAACCGCTAGCTGATTCCGTGCCCGGATGGTGCAATTTTATCGCTCTTTAAAGGTGTGCCAAAGTTGTTGAGATGGAATGCTAGTCAGGGGCCAATGGTGCGGCTACAGCCTGTGCACTCGCAAGAGGTCAGTGGGGGGCGCTGCTTGGTGAGCCTTCGTCACATCACTCCCCCAGTGACCGACATGCAGTGGATCTTGATTCCTGACAAGCAGAACTAGGCACGAGCCCCCACCCCACGTGGGGCTCACGGCTAGATTGCATCTCATGTATCTCCTTTCCGCACTCCCCCCCGGTGAAAACATAAGGCCGGCCCCCCTCCGTTGATGCGGATCAATGTTAACGATTGGGAATATAAAAATACACAGGTATCGCAGCAGATGCGGCCTGCCACTATTTTTGAAGAGCTCTCATGGTCCCTCTCACCCTCCACCGACGCATCATCTCCAGCCCCCTTCTCAAACCCCCGCATACGCTTCTATCCTGGAGCCCGCGACTAGTGGCTACTGAATATTAACTATGAAATTACAAAGGCTGCATTCTAATCGAGGTGACGGGGTCACCAGCTGTGATGGAAATCATAAATTAATACACCTGACATTAAATGAGACTCGCCTTCGGCTTGCAAAATTTCAGGTTTTCCCTTTTCTTCAGAAATGAAAGGTGATAAACGGAGGATAAAACGTTTTGTTTTATTAATACAAAGGTCACTGGAATGGCACACTGACCAGACATCTCCCTTTCTTTAAATAATGTAGTCTGTTTCGCAAAACTGCCAGTGATAAAAGCAAGGAATTGGTCCCATATAAACTTAAACTTAGTCTGAACCCACTCTTAATGGAGAGAGGCTTTTCATGAAATATTCCTCTTACATTTGCATTTATTTTACTAGGCAGACATTTCGCTCCAAAGCCGCTTCCTAGCCAGTGCATGTGATAGGTGCATTAAAACAACAAGCAGAAAAAGCAGCGAGGAACGCATGCGATCAGAAAGTGCAGTAAGTGCACCTCATACCATGCGAGATATTAGAATAGGGCCGTGATGTGGGAATAAAACACCATTAAATGCACAGCGCACCAATTCAGGCGGCATGGAGTGACTCTGGTCAGGGACGATGCGTTAGGGTGAGTATAAGGAGTCACATCAGCCAACGCGTGTTCAAGCACACAGGGAGTGTGGAAATGAGCTATGTAGGACTGTTAATGAGACTGCCCCCCCAGCCCCCCACCGCCAATAATCTTGGGTCTGGCCTGCAGATTTTGTTCTTTTGACTGGGTGCAATTCACCCGTGCATATTCATTTCTTAGATGGGCTGGCCCCCCATCCTGGGTTGTTCCCTGCCTCATGGCCATTGCTATCGGGATAGGCTCCGGACCCCCCACAACCCAGTAGGATAAGCGGTTTGGAAAATGGATGGTTGGATGGATGGATGGATGGATATTCATTTCTTAATCATTTACCTGGTAACACTTGACATGGTGACGGGGCACAAATAATTTCAGTATTACGCTGTTACTTATGTATTAATTAACTAAGTTTTAGTTAAATAGCAATCCCATGTTAACTCATCATCAGTGAATCGTGATGCAGTTGATCTTAAGCAGTTACTCTATTTGTCACAATATCTATTAATTCTGTAAACCTTTGTGAACTACTGAAGGAGCAACTCATGTTAATACTGATCTCATGTCTGTTCATCATTAATGAATCATGATGCATCTTTCATCTCAAGCAGTTAGTATATTTGTTAGTATGTCTGTTAATAACTTTGTGTACTATTGAGGGAACTAGCAAGGAGCTACTGAAAGAACAAGTAATGAATAACAGCAGCTAAATACTGATCTCATGTCTGTTCATCTTTTATCTCAAGTAGCAACTATATTTATTCATGATTTGTTCATAATTTGAACTTCAGTTTTATTTGTGCCCAGTCAAGTAAAGTGTTACCATTTATCTTTTATCTCAAAATTCACTGACTTTGTCTGACAGAAATACAGATAAACCCCAGTAGTCACTGCCTAATTACACCGTGACTCTTTCAGCACATTGCATGTAGCACATTTCAGGAGCTATTTATATGTCTGACATGTTTCTTATGCTTACAGACAAAGACAACACCCAGTGTCCTCCATGAATCTCCAAGGAAGCTCTCTCTCTCTCTCTCTCTCTCTCTCTCTCCTTCTCCCCCCTCGCTCTTCCCCTCTCTCTCCCTCTCTCCCCTTCTTCTCTCTCTCCCTCCCTCTCTCACCCTCTCTCCCGAAGGCTCGTATGCTAATAAACACCCACAGCACTAACACAAACATGCTCTCTGTTTTGAAAAATATTTCACTTAATTATAATACTGGGTAAAAAAAAGAAAAGAAAAAGAAATTCCACACTGTGGAAAAAAGCAGCTCATCCCAGTGTTAAGGGTGGGGGGGGGGGGGGGGGGGGGGGGGGGGGGGGGGGGGGGGGGGGGGGGGGGGGGGGGGGGGGGGGGGGGGG
>JAODJX010000129.1:8744956-8755004 GCA_026776945.1 Isichthys henryi | reverse complement strand
CCCGCTGTAGCTGCTGAGCCGCTAATTCAGTATCTGCTACACCACCCACCTTGGTGTCATCTGCAAATTTCACCAGTAAACATTATGCCACTGGACAAAGAAATTTAATGATAAATAGATATGTAACAAATATTTAACTCTGAAATGAGCTTAATAAATGCAACAGGAAATAAAATTATACAGGAAGAGGACAGAACGTGACAGGGTCTTGGACAGGAAACAGAAGTGTGTCTAGACGAGTCACCACCCGGCGAACAAATAGTGTTCCCATGACGTTTTCTCAACGTCAATGAGTGGTAATGACAGCATGAGATTGGAAAGTGGGGCCTGTCTGTCTGGACAGCTGTGATGGGGCTCTGGTGTGGTTCCGTGAAGTTTGAAATGCACCAAAAACTCGGCAGAACCAGTCTGAACACGCCACGCCCATCTTCCCATCTCCCACTGCTGTGCCCCCACTGTGTGTCTAATTGGATCCTTATTACGATTCCCTCCACTCGGGGATGATGAATTTCTACATGTGAGAAAACCATTAATCATTCTTATTCATAGTCCAGTCAGGGAAAAAAATAATTTCTGAGAGGCCGGCCTGGCGTCTTAATGAATATTCATGTGTACAGGAAATTTGCAGGTCGGCACTAATCAGGCGACTCATTTGTATTTTCTGTGTTTTCACACATGACTTAGTGACCGCGTGTTTCCTGCAGAATGTAGATGTGTATATTTTCCCCAAAAAGGTGATAGTGTAATATTTGGCGCAGCAAATTACAGTGCTCACATCCCTTTCGGCTAGATCAATTTTTTTCCCCCATCTGCAGTAATAAGTACATAGTAAGTATGGAAGCGATCTTTGAAATTGTGATGGCAGGCTTGGCCAGTGCGTGTTAGCCTGTTGACGGCCGCGGACTGTTCCAGTCTGTGCTGCCCTGCTTTTCGACATTGTGACTCGGCTGAGTCACGCGACTCCATCGTTTCTTGTCGGAATACAGGGGGTTCGCTTTTTGCTCCACGTGGCTCCGTTGCCTCCCTTATCAAGGAGGGAACTCTGCTACAGCTCGCTACTTCACCCTACCGCACTGTTTGTTTATAGCTACCTAAAAATACACAAATCTTACGCAAATATCTGCGATGTGTTCAGCATGGAGGAAAGAAGAGCCCTTGTACATCACGCAGGAGCAGTTAATGACTAGCTGAGACCTTGCTGCACCTACAAATGTCCGCAAAAGATCTGTGTTTTTGAAATATCTATTTTCAGCCCTTAATGAAGATTATCGTAGGCTTGAGCTGAGAAAACAGGCCGCTAATTTGCCTGTGCCCCCACATTAAAGGGCTCATTGTTTTCCCCCCAGAAGGATTTTCAAACTCTTTTTGAAATCATGCCCACCTGGTATCACTTAGTTACTTAATTAATAATTAATCAATACATTTCGAATGATTAAAATTCATGAAGAGAAAGAGACTTTTTTTAAATAATGTCCAAAGCCCCAAGGGTGGGTAACCAGTTTGAAACAGTCCCTAGATCTCACTAAAATAATTAATTGCACCTGAATGTTTAGCGGGGTCAGAGAATGGTGCCACAGAGCCTGAGGTGAAGTTGGTGTTTATAGCATCGCTTGATAGCACTAAAAACCAACATTTCATCTGAAAATTAATTCAGGAACTGAGCTGGGGCTGGAGGCTGGATCTTCGGCGCCCCACCCCCACAAAACGTGTGCTGTTTTAGCTCGACTTTGATCATTTCCGCTGCAGGAAACGCGGCGTGTCACACACGAGCACTGAGGACTGGAAGAGAGTGAAGTCTTCCGACTGACTTTCCAGGTCCTCAAAGCTCCAGAGGAAAGGAGCAATGAGAATGAGGAAAAGGGTGTTTTTCTCCTACGACCCCCGTTCTGGCACATGCCGGTGTTGTTCTTGTGACTTGAATTGTTAGACATCGGCCTGAATGGGTACAGAGGTGGGGCCGCTTCAAATATTTGTCTGCTGGGGCAAAGGACAAATCAAGGGGTTAAGCCACAGGGCCTAAACCACTAGGGTCAGATGATCAAGCTCCTTGAGCTGTTGACAAACCCCCCATGACCTCCCCCAATCATGCCATGATGCGAGTTGGGGTCATCTGTTCACCCCCTCTTCTCCATTTTCTCCCCCTTTTTTCCCCCTGGGGAGCAGTAGGAAACAGACCTGTAAGGACTTCCTGTTCCTGAAAGGGAGGCTTCAGGATAGTGTCAATCACAATACTCATTGGGCCACCTAAAGGGCTTCGGCTGTACAGTGGTTCTGAAAGCCAAGACCGACAAAACTGAAGTCAGACGAAAGCCAAGCCAGATGAATGGCAAGCCAAACAAAGGCCAAGCACCACAAAAGCCAAACCAGACAAAAGCCAAGCTTGACCATAGCTTAGTCAGACGAAAGCTGAACCCAATGAAAGCTGAGCTTGATCTAGGCCAAGCCCAATGAAATCTAAGCCTGACAAGAGCCGAGCCTGACAAAAAACTGAGCCACACGATAGCTGAGTCCAACAAGAGCCAAACCCAAAGAGAACCGACCCACATGAGAGCCAAGCGCAATAATAGTCGTGTCAGACAAGAGCGAGCCAGGTGAAAGCCAAGCAAGATGAAAGTCGAGCCCACTGAAAGTCGAGCCAGATGAAATGTGAGCCCATTGAAAGCCAAACCCGATGACAGCTGAGCCAGACGAGAGTCGAGCCCGATGAAAGCTGAGGCAGACGAAAGCCAAGCCAGATGAAAGTCAAGCCCAAAGAAAGTCAATCCAGACAAAAGCCAAGCCCGACAAAAACCGAGCCAGCAGAAAGCGGAGCCAGACAAAAGTCGAGCACCATGAAAGGCAAGCCAGACAAAAGGCAAACCAGATTAAAGCTGAAAAGTCAAGGCAGACATGTGCCAAACCAGACGATTGCCGAGCCTGCTAAAGGGCCGAGTCCCATGAAAGCTGAGCCATAGGTTCAAGTCAAAAGTCCCGATAGGGAAGGGTGGGGATCTGTTTTTTACAGCATTGTTTTTTTGTTGAATTTGGATTGCAATCTAAGGACAAGTACTGACATGCAATTTTCTGATTTTCGTGAGGATAAGGGGTTTGTCTTAAAGGGTGACAGTCGTCATCCGTCATCACCAGCCAGTCATCCCAAAAGGCCCAATGGTTGACGGCTCCGTGTCCAGAGTTCTTCTAGAGAAATAGGACACTTGTGCTAAGGAGAAAGGGTCCTGGTGGAGGGCGCCTCTTGAAATTGGGAAATGTGGCTTACTATCGGGAGGAAGCTAGGGTATCAAAACATGCCTTTTAGGGGGCATCTCCCAAAATTGGGAACATGGCCTCACATTAGCAAATGACCAGGGAAGTGAGGCTTGCAGTTTGCCTGAAGCTATCGGCAAGGAATATGCTGGAGCAGCCACTCAACGCGGACAGCAATCGGCTTCTCTAAGGCTGGAGCGACTCCACAGCGACACGGTAGCATTGCCAAAAGAAACATTCAGCGGCAGTCATGCCTGGTGGGACGCCTAGGGATGGGGATGGCCAGGTGAATTGTAAAACTACTCCAGCATGCTGTTGCGTTACCTCAAGCTGCTCGTACGGTCAGAGGGTGCTGCGACAGTCCAGACAATGGCTGATTTTGGCTAAATAAGAACAAAAAGAGGACACCTTTATATCCATTTCAACTTTTTAAGACCTGGAAAATGGTTTTACCATTCTCCCGGGATAGCAGCGGAACTAGAGAATTAATATGTATTTCGCAATGTGACAGATTCACTTAGGCCTCTAAAGTTTAAAACAGCGTTTTGTTGCCAGCGGGGCAATGGTGCAGTTTGTCTATTTTCATACGTTCATACATTATATATAAATATACGGCACACCTTAGGTGCAAAGGTGGAAAACCCAAGAGATGGGAGAAGTCTTTTAAAGATATGTGTTCACTTAATCACTCAAGAAAAGGCCCCCTTGAGCTAGTCTAATATTATAATTAATTAATTCAGCAAAAAAGGGTATTAAATTTCCTCCCTCTAAGGATATTATCTGAATTCATTGACCTTTTTGAAAATCGCCCTCTAATTGTAACCAGGTACCGCTGCATTTACAGACTAACACATTTTTTCTCTTTAATAATAATATTGTGGATTGTCTCATTCGGGGCCTCAGAAGTGTTTAAATC
The DNA here is from genome assembly GCA_026776945.1 of Isichthys henryi. Lineage (NCBI taxonomy): Eukaryota > Metazoa > Chordata > Actinopteri > Osteoglossiformes > Mormyridae > Isichthys > Isichthys henryi. The sequence goes on along the minus strand of JAODJX010000129.1, from coordinate 8,750,845 downwards.
TTGCTGCCATAAAACAGCCCCTGTCGTTACTTCTCACCATCACCAAACCACAACAATGAAAAGAAACCTCTGTTGACAGGAAAGCAAAACTAGCATCCAGCTGTAGGTGCAGTCAGTTCCTCGGACTTCCCCTTAGCTTGGTGGCTCTCTAGTGCCAAAAAAAATCACAAGGCTTAGGTACGGTACACTCGGGGGGTTTAGGAAGGACTGGGATGATAGTGGCATTGTTAAAGACTAAGTGATCAAATGCGTAGAAGTCAAGTTCTACCCTGTTAAAACAGGCAGCAGTCAAGTTCTACTGAATGTAATTATCTGCTTGTCTTTATCAAGGAGTATCACTCTCTAAACAAATAAAAAATATGATTAAACACACATGCACTGTCACACTATGAGGTGTGCATACAATAATCAACAATCCCCCTTATAAGACAATGAATGTTGCAATATTAACAACCAGAGAATCTAAACAGCTCTTTGTAGTCTGGTACATGTATGTCCTGGTAGGTATCACACGATTATGTAAAGTGGGACCTTAGATATGGTCATAACACTTCACCAAAACTTTAACTTCGTTATGTCACATTCTGACTAACAGGGTTTGACTTGTGTGCAACCTCAAATTTATACCCCAGGGAAACAGTCACACGTCACCATTCAAGAGTTTCTGAAAACCCAGGTGTGCTTGTAAAGGTCAATTATGCCCGTGAATATATGTTAATTGGATTTTGTTCATGAAAACTTTTATGGGTGCCAATGATTGTGACACATGTTTGTTTTTTTAGAAAAAAAAAAGTTCTTGTGAGGATTTCTTCGAATACATGTGCCTCAATGAAAGGTTTCCTCATAATCCGAGCTGAGCATAAGATGCTCAATTGAATAATAAAGATATATTTTAATTGCCTTGTTGGTGTTTTTTTTTCAATAAGGTCGTTATATTTTTATTCAGTACCTTTAACAACGCAGTTTCCCCAACGCATTCGACAAGAGTGCGTGGCAAGCGATTACTATATCATTTATACCGGTAGCTGAGCGAAAATGGCGGCGCCACGAGCAGGCAGCAGCTAACAGAGCTCCGGCGAATTCAGTGTTTTCGTCTGCACTGAAAAAACTGGAGCCACGTCATCTCATCTCTCTATGTACCTGTACAGTATATAGCAGAGATGACAATAAAGTTTACTTTGACTTTGACTTATAAAAAATCGTGCATGAAACAGTGAAAAGGGAAAAAATGAGAAGAATACAAGAAGACAATGGAGGAGAGGAACCAAACACTCGCAATATGGAATCTTCACTTTCTTGTCCACCTAAGTGGGTTGTCGTCTGAGAAGATGCCACACTTGAAGCACGCAGTAAGCTCTCCTGTAGGACCGGCAGATGTTTGAAGACGACAGTAGGACAGGGCGATGTAAGGAACTATGAAGCTATCCTGAAAAGGCCTGAGATATTTTGTCCTCGAGGCCACTGTGTGCATTGGGAGATAAAGTGTTGGTGTAACAGCCCTGCTTTTCATTTAAGTCAACACCCTCGCTGTTTGTTCATTTCCTGGGGCTTAACCTCCAATCTCCTGCCCGTCTCGAGCCTCCTTGCCAGCTGCCGTCCCTAGGACCAGTGCCCCACGCAGGACCTTGCCAGCTACTGACTATGTCTGGCACTGACTGACAGGTTGTAATTTAGCCTCTCTCGGTAGATCCAGCCTGTAGATTATGAAAATCCGTCTTGCAGTTAGCTAAATTGAATTTTTCACTGCAAAGTGGATTTTCCGTAGGGAGGGTGGTGGATTTCACAGTCCTCGTCGAGTCTTCCAGGGCTGAGGAGAAGGATCTGACAATTTGCTGGTAGTCATCACCTCATATCACAGCTCTTAGGACCAGAAGCCGGATCCCCAATCTCCAGCTAATTCTTCTACTAAGTCAAAGAGCTCCTTGTGGGGAACAGTGGGAGGGGGGATGTCTGCAGAACCTACAGTAAACTGAATTCTGTAGGGGGAGTACCGACACCAGATGGAATCTGACCCTCTACTGGGTCAGCCCCATCATTGACTTTCATTGAGGTACTGGATCATTGTCCGCCCCCTTCGGATAGAGATGTTCTTAATACTGTGTTAGCCACATATACGTACGAGGAGTTTAACCCACTCTTTGAGATGCTGGCCAGGAGAGGCATTGCATAACGGCTTCTCCATCCTCACATTACCTCGAGGGGTCAAGCACCAACTGAATAAATATGAGAGCCGCTTTTGCGGGTCAGACGCCTCGTGTTTACGCTGGCTCATGGCGCGCGCTGTGCTTCAAGTAACTTCATACTTCCTCAAGATCTGGAGAAAAGCAGCCCTGTGGTGAAACCACTGCCGCAGCCTCTGGTCTGGACGACTGCAGAATTCGCCGTCCAACTGAACCTCTCAGATGTTCTTGAATCTTCCTGACTTCTGAATGTAATCCGTGGAGGCTTCCACTGTCACCTAGAGATAAAGGCTTTTTTGCGCCACTACATTTACAACTAGATGTGAGAGTATTGTCATTCCTCTGTATTTATTCCTAATCAAGCGTATGTCAGCCTCTGCTGCTCTGTGCTAACATGTCTGTCTAGTGCCCGCGACGGGATTAAAGTGACATATTTGATTTTTTTTTTTGTCGCAAGTACATAAGATGTATTTGTATCCCATATTCCTGCTGCACTCTGCACGCTTCTTGGGGGAAACTGACCTGGAGGAGACCCGTCTGTGGACCGTTGCCTCCCCCTGTTGGCCTGTTGGGCAAACATGCAAGCTTGCATGCACTCTGCCGCGCGCACCCCACTTTCGCAGCCAGGGTCAGGGGGAATGCAGCTCGGCTCTCACTACACACCAGTTTGTTTGGGTAAGGGGGGGCAGGGGTGGCAGGGGGGCATCGCCGAGCGAGATGGGGGCTGAAGGTACACAGCTGGAAGCTGACAGGAGACCTCCAGAAAATGAGGGTGGGGCTCCCGTCTGAGAAGCCGCACCAAGTTCAAACCACACAAATAAAAAAATTCACGCCCCCACCCCTCCCGAAAGCTGAGGAGACTACCTCTGTGTGCTGGCCTGCTTCTTGTCCCAGTGGGCCTCCTATTGCCGCCCTTGGTAACTGCGGCCGCTGTGGTTCTGGTGATAGAAGTGTGTCTGCTCCCATGCTGGAAGGCAGACATTCCTCCTGGACGATATTTCGATACTAAAAGGCACCTTTCCTACGCTCTGAATGCCCATAGGCAGCGTGTGGGACCTATGGGGTGGAGCCCAGGTCCTCACGGGGGAGTGGGGGGGGTCCTCGCAAAGGACCCTTTCCCACTGCCCCCGACAGCACCCCCCCCCCCCGTTAATGCGATGGAGGGACGTGCCTATTCCAGGTTCCCTGTATTCATTACGGAGACAGTCTTAATCTCCAAGGTCATCCTGGGTTTTGCGTGACCTTCAGGCTAATCCTTAATAGCAGCAGAGTGCAGCTTTAAAAGCGACCCTCCACACTATAGCTTACTCCTTTATTCGCTCACTCTTCCCATTAATTGCTCATGAGTTGATTTGATCTCCCCATTTTGTGAGTTGTAAATTGGCCTCTTATTTCACCATTTTCATCCCTGTTACTTAATTAGGCTTATAAAAAAACCTCCGGAGTCAGAGGCAGGTCGCAGGCCGCATTCTGGGAATAAATTTTGATCTGCAACCGATAAAGAGCCAAGTGCACCCGGAGATTGAACAATGTCATTCCCCCCTGTTCAATTCTCCAGACATGAAAAGGCAAAAGCACCTCTCACCATGTTAATGCGAGGAAATTATTCATATTGCAAGGCCGGCCGCTGTCACCCTTGCCAGTGTGGGACCCTTTTTAAGATTGAGGGTTGAAAAAAGTCAGGTAAAAGTATTAAATATGTAGGAAAGTGTCAGCGAGTCAGAGGAATGCAAGGAGAGAAGAAAAGAGGCCCACTCTTTGTTCACAAAGCGGTGTTAACCTTTGCGGAAAGTTTGCCTGCTCCCTGCCCTGGTCAGAGCCGTCTCGCTTGTTTTTAAACTTCATTCATCCCTTTCTGAAGAAGTTCGAGACGAGCGAGAGACCAGAGCACTGATGACAGTATAAGTACGGATAATGCTGGCAGCTGGATGATAAGCGTATCGATCACATAATAAAGGGAAGGGACAGATGGCACGATTGACCTTCACTTTGGGGATCCAATGAAACTTTTCGGTGTTGGGAACATTTCAAGTGGCACATCACGGCGCAGATATGCCCCCACGAATCGTGGCCGGATCATAAAACGGCAGTGATGAATGACCGGCTAATGGCCACGCAACGATCAATAAGTAATACTGAAAGTTTTCAAGAAAAGCTGTGTGTGAGATTCACAGTGTCACTTGGTTTTAATAAAAGGCCTTCGTTTACGACGGAAGCAGAAAGTCTGCCGGGTTTTCAGCCCCTGCACCCCCACTGAGGCTAATCAGGGAGCCTGTCTCACCACAGCGGTGGCTCTGCAGCTCTGTAGCCCAGGTTCGGGAGCAGGTTCCATCACCTGGCACATTCCACCGCTGGTCCCCCTGCCAAATAAAGTGGCTTGCTAAGTCGATGCCCCCCTCAGAAGATGGCAGCCTGGGTGGCCGCCGATGCCTGTACTGACCACTGCTGGCGGTGCAAGAGAGTGAGCACAATGACCCGCGGCAGACAGGCTTGGCTGGCCGAGAGGTGGGTGGGGGAGGGGGACCAATAAGGAGGACGAGAGAATGAACAAGAAAGAAGCAGGGAAAGAGAGAAGGTCGTTACTGAGCCGAACTGCGGGGAGAAGAGGCCAGCAATTCGAGGAATGTGCTCCTTTGACATAATCTCACATATTCCCCCACATGAATGGCGCTGCTGTCATGTGCTCCGAGAGGCAGCAAAATGGTCCATCAGCTTCTGCTCTAGGGTGTTTTTTTTTGTGTCAATGTTTATTTGTTCTTCTGTTCTAACCCCATCTGAAAATCCTTTTGGCAGGGTTGCTGTTCACTCGAGCCATTGTTTGGACCGCAGGGCAAATGAAAATCTGGAAATCTGAGGTTTGTTTGGCCGCTCTCGGACCTCTGGAGCTCAGAGCCACAATGTGCGAGTACCTTGGCTTCTCTTAATTAGTGTTATTTTCTTTCATTCCCTTCCTGTGGCCACGAGACACGTGAGGACGGGAATTCCAGAGCCTCTGAGGAGCGTACGGACGACACGCCTACGCAAAGCCCGCAAAATCACCGCACTCCAAATCCGCAGGGAATTATTAGTTATGGGAGCCCATTAACATCATAAAGAACAAGCGGAGGAACGGCCCAGTGCCGCTTGGTGGGGGGGTTACGGAGTCAGAACAATTCAGCCCCCTTGAGTGTCGCCTAAAAGGCTGTTTGACTCCATGCGCTCTGGGTGAAAAACACACACCACCCCATTCAGGCTGTCAATTCCACCACATGCTACAGCTGCACAGGGCAACGAAGTCACAGGATCTAAATTACAGCACATTATGTCTGTTACATGCAGGTACAATGTGTGCCTGTGAGTCCAGACTCTTCTCTCTTCAGTGGTTTCTGGTGCCCCTGAACGTCTGACCCTGGATCCATACGGCTATGTTCTAAATACTATAGATATCCACCAGGGGGCAGAGTACAGCTTGAGGTCAAGGGTTGCCGAGCAAAAATATCACCTGATTCCAGGAGTTTACCAGGGCTTGGAAATTATGTGCATTGCTTTGAATTAAATAAGTTAAGCCTCTCCTGCATCTACCACCAGCAGTACTGTGAAGATTTGGGGGGGGGGGGGGGGGTTGGGAAAACCTTAATTTTTAAATTAATTTAGATTAAATCAAATAATTTTTCCTTCCCAACAACCCCGCAAAATGAAATTGGGGAAACTTCTTATAAAAAAAATCCCT
>JAODJX010000129.1:8733253-8744856 GCA_026776945.1 Isichthys henryi | reverse complement strand
TCCCCCCCCCCCCCCCCCCCCCCCCCCCCCACCCCCCGCCGCCCGGCCGGGGCGGCGGCCCGCCCCCCCCCCCCCCCCCAAACCTTAATTTTTCAATTAATTTAGATTACATCAAATAATTGTTCCTTCCCAACAACCCCTCAAAATGAAATTGGGGAAACTTCTTCTAAAACTAATCCCTTAATATGTAGTAGACCAGACACTGGGGTTTCATTCATTCATGGATGGCAGTCGTCTTTTCCACGTAATAATATTTCTCAAGATAAATGTTTTAAATGTTTCTTGAATTGTATAGACTACATTATTTGAGCACATCATAGTCAAAAGACCATTGTTTTATTATATATTTGAAGCTTATTATGCCTTAATCGTTATCTAAATTTGTGTATTGCCATTCAAATTGTAATTAATTGTACCCATATGGCCTGTATTTGTACTGAAGAAACGGAACAGACACAAACACCCACATTATGTGAGTCTCTGTTACTACCAGTCCCTAGTCTGTTAGTGTAACGTCTCATTCCTCATCTTATTTCTCCTGAATTCTGTATTTGATTAACTTTCATTAAGCAATGAAAATCTTTAACTATACACTTGCTTCGAGTGAGGCGGTTAGCTTGATTCTGTAATGACTGCACTCTAATTAGCCTATTTTAGGCTTCTCTTTATCTGGAATAAACTGTCCTAATAAAATTGTATTTAAAAATAGGTTAATTGCATTGCCGTGCTATTTCTGTAATTGTTTTTTAAAGAAATAAATTAGACAAGCTCTCTTTTGAGATGCGTGTAAAACTGGGATTGGGTTTTCAGATGGCCCTCCCGTGCCCTCTAGTGGCGCAGGTGGGAAACGCAGGTCATTCCCGCGCATTGCATGTTTTATCATGACACCGCACGGGCTTCTTAGTGGAAAAAGTCGGCAGTCTGTCACAATCCGCTACAAAAATACAAAAGATGGACTACCTCAGACATGAGCGTTGATATGACATCAAAAAGATTCTCGGGAGTAGCATTCATCTCTCTCTTCTTCAAGTTATAAAAAACGATTAATCTAAGAAGGTCGTGTCTTCTCAGACATGGTTTTGAACCAAGTGTGGACAGCTACATCAGATTCTCTTTTTAATCTGTCAGTTTCAGATTTCATTCCAGGGACGTGATTGTAACCGCACTTATATGGTAAGTGGGGAGAAATCCAATTTTCTCTTGATGCAGATAGCATAGTTTTGGCTGAAAGTGAACGCATGAGACAGTGAAAGCAGTACAGTATACAACTCCACACGTGCAGCCTCGTGCACAGTTATATCAAAATAAAAAACCACAAAGAAAGCGCCCAGACTACATTAACTGTGGTAGCTGTGTGTACATAAACCTTTCCACGCTTAGTATCCGTCAAAGCATACTTTATTCATTAGGTGTGCAGTGAAGCGCGCGATCAAAGGATTTCGGGTTGTAACACCGTCATCCACTCCAGTCTGTAAAAAAAGATGTCAAAGGGATATGCAGGTTTCAAGTTTTTCTTGTCACATGTGTTCCGAAGAACAGTGAAATTCTTATGCCACAGTTGAAGGGGAGGGGACAGGTGTATGGGGGGAGAATCTGACAAACAGCAGCGCAAAAAAAGCCAAGACAAAAGACAAGCGCAATATATGAAACGAAACAATAAATATGCAATAAATAGGAAAAAATAGGCAGTGCAACTGGAAAGAATTCCAGGCAACAGAGAACGGAGCGTTAGCAGTCGCTCTTAAAATGGTTGTCTGGCCCAGCCACAGTATTAAGGGAGCTTTTCAGAGACCCTCTTGTCCAGTTACTGGTCACTGTCGGAGCGGCTCGTTAAACTCGGTAGCTTAAAGATAATGGCATGAGTCATCTGACAGCAATTAGCTATTTGGAGTAGCGATAGGTATTTGGATCCTGCGAAGTGATCCAGACAGCTTTTGATTCAGTTCAGGGAAAACATCTGGATTTCACAGTCTTTTAGATGGCGCAACGTCGGCGGGGGCGTTAGCGCAGTATATTTAGTAACACTGCAGTGTCTGATTAGTTTATCATTTAAACATCAGCGCAGAATGAAGTGAAGAACCACTGGAAAGTAGGAAAGGCAGTAAATTGACTCAACATATTAAATGCACAAATGTTTTTTCTAAATTGTGCGTAAATCTCTCTCTGTAAGCAATCATTGCTGGTGTAGTGATTTTTTTTTTTGGCTTAATTTTACCTCGTTAATAGTAGTCTGTTCCTGATTCAAACAGGCAAAATTTAACCTTACAGTGGCGGACACAGATTAAGGGCATCCCAAGAGGAAAAATGAAAGGTTGTTATAGACAAGCGTTTGGATTCAGGAAAAGCAGAAACCGAATCAGCCCCGATCCCCCCGCCCCTCTGAACGCACACGATACTCCCACAATATTCGGGACACGTCGATTCCGGCCATCCCCGAATCTTGGTCATATGCTTCTTCCTTCTAAGTGCACAACGTACAAAGACAGCTAATGTACGTTATTATGGATATTATGATTCACGAACATGCGCACAGTTCCTGGAATCACTAAGACGGTTGTTGCGTCACATACATGCGTTCGGGAAATCTGCGTTCCTACTGACATCGCTCGGGGGCAACTGGATACCCCGCGCACCCCCCTTCACTGGCCAGTGCTGCTATCGGAGAAATACCTCAAATGGGACCCTTTGTGACGTTTGCTAATTTAAATCCACGGATAACCCCCATGTACATTGAACAACTTACTTTTAATCTTCTAATAATTAGTTATACTCGTGTTAATGTTTTATAACTAGCTGTAATGAAATTGCTCATTGTATAACTATACTAAGAAATCCGTGACTAATACATAATTAAGCTATATATAACAATTAATACAACACAAATAGTATAATCTGAATTTATCTACTGTGGAGTTGTTTTTAACTCTACACAACTAACAGCATGATTTTAGCCAGAATATTTTATTGTACAGATGTGTTCTTCTAAGGACGCGAAACAACCATTTGTTTCTTCACTACTCATATTTAAACTAAAACAATTAATTATAATTATTATTTTGTTATCGCGATGGCTGAGGTCAGGGGCACTTTGAAGTCTGGCTGTGTGAATATGTGCTCTACATCAGCATTTTGATCAGAGTGCCCCCTTATGGACACCTTTGTGAACTGATGCGCCTCCTTTCCTTTCGTAGTGCTGAAGTATACTTTTCCATAGCTGCGCTTGCGCCGGTATGCCACGATTCAGAGCACGAGCCCTTCAAGCAGGAGGCGCAAGCAATGATGTATCCAGCAGCAAGAACGTCTGGCGTCCCCGCTCACCTGCCATGTCATAATCTTACGTGTTGGCTCGGTAGCGTTATGTATTCATATATCCGAAGGGTTTTCACAACCTGTTTTTACTGTTCCATATTTTCACTGACTCGCATGCTCGCTCAAAGCGGGAAAGCCAACCCCCGCATCTTCAAAGAATAAAGAAACCGGGGACTTTCAGTGCAATTTTTCGGAGAATTTTTATATCCGAACAAACCTCAATTACAGGTTCTCAACTTCCCGGGAAAATAACAGCGTCTGAAAATGGACAGGAGCGACATTAGGATGAACTAAAAAAACAGCATCTACTACACAAACCTTCTCATTCCTGGGGCGTCCGTCGCGCAAGCAGCGCAAAACCAACAGACGCGTCTGGCTAATGACGTATCTGCGCTCCTTTTTAAAAAAAACCAAGTCAAAGATTTGCATCTGGAACATGGGGAATTTGGGAGTGTGGGGCTGTACGCTTTCCAGTTCATTTTTGAAAAGAAACGGAAGAAAACACAAATCGATGAAATATCCCATGCATAAAAAACAGAGTGGTACATTAAGAAATTTTCATCTATACAGCTGGTGGTTTATGAAAGAAAAGCATTCATTTTTTAATAAGAAGGCACTGAGCAGATACTGGCACCATGAAAAAGAATGACCTCACTGTACAGTCGATAAAATTCACATTCACAAAACACAGGTAACATAAATCAGTAAAATCACCACGAAAACCCCTTTCTCTTCATTAAATAACTACGTGACTTAGAAAACAAATCAATATAAAATTGACATCTTGCAAATTTAGAATTTTGCCAAATAAAATTAAACATTCCTTTGGAAACAGAAATTTATATTTTACATGTAATATGGCTCTCCACATTCCATATACTATAGTCTAACGCATTAAATATCTTCATATTTGGATGGTTCTATAGTCAGATAAAAAAAAATGTTCACTTTAGAATAAAATAAAAACCACAAATACAAACAAAATACAGGTAAGTGGTTTGACGGTGAAAAACATTTCAATAAAACTGTCACTTCATAAAATCCTTCTTGTATAAAGTCAATAATATAATATAGGTTTCCAGTGTTTTGGGAGAAAAATAAAATGACAATCTATTTCAAAGCAGAACAAACACATTTAATTATTATTTAATTATTTTTTCTTACAATTCCTTGATGATGTGTTTACAGTGTGCCCACTAGACTGAACAATCCAACCAGACCCACGGGTACACAGCAAGATTTTCAGAATGCTACACAAACTAACGGCTATCCGGTGTTGTAGTCAATGATCGGCACAAGCTGCCAGTCAGCCCACTGTGCTCGCTAAACCGCCCACGTGCATGACCCTTATCTCTGGGACATGCTAACAGCCCATGCTAATGGCCCACAGTAATGGCCCATGCTAACTGCCTATGTTAACGGTCCATGCTAACGGCCTATGCTAAAGGCCCGTGCTAACTGCCTATGTTAACGGTCCATGCTAACGGCCTATGCTAAAGGCCCGTGCTAACTGCCTATGTTAACGGTCCATGCTAACGGCCTATGCTAAAGGCATAACGACCAACGCTAATGGCCAATGCTAACAGCCCATGCTAACGGACACGCCATCCTCACTCTGTTCTCCACACTCATCGTAGTTCATTTGAGCAGTGGCTTACAACCTGCCCGGCAACTTGTTGTCTTTTTGTGTTTTTTTTTGGAGGGCACTCCATTCCTGGGGGTTCCGACCTGAGTGTTTTCTAATAGACTTTCAGTGAAACGTGGAGTGCTAACCAAATGAATGACATAACGAGGTTCTTGGCCTGCCACAGTCCGTGGCAGTAAATGGTATGACGTCTCAGGCCACCGCGCGAAGGCCTCCCTAACCCTACATACGTAACCAAGAAGATAAGCTGCCATGCCATCTTCTCTGTTGTTCTCGTTTGACCTCTACTTCCTGGACCTTGACCTCCGCGAGGCTCATTTGTTTGAAATCCGCGCTACAGGCATTGGGGAATTTTAGGCAGGTTGTAGTTCCTGCGGCGACCTGAGGGAGGCGCACTCTGTGAGAGCCGGAAGGCATCGACAGGGGCTAATGGACTTTGGGTGATGACGGGGGTGAGCATGAGTATGAAAGCCTGCGTGTGTTTGGCTGCATGTCGATAAGATGGCGAGAGAGAGAGAGAGAGAGAGAGAATAAGAGAGACAGAGACAGACAGGGACAGGATTTGTTTTCTGTGTGCATGTGTGTATTGGGTATGGGTGTGTGGCACATGTCAGTATTCTTGGGACAAGGGATGGGGTATTGGGTGTTCATTGACTTACTGTATAACATATTACACGATATGACACCATTTGACTAAGCCTTTATAGTGGCAGTGCAATTGGTTTGTTTTGGTTCTTGCCGCACACATGGTAAAATATATCTACTATGGCAGACGTCTGCTTTGGACATCTCTTGATAAATTTTATTAAGGCTCTTATGGGAGAGAAGTACTCGATAGGATGTAAGGCGACGGATAACTATTTAAATCTTTCTGGATGTGTTTATTGTGTGTTTTTTACTGTATGCCAAGGCACATATGAGAGGTCACAGTGTGTCCATGACATGTGGGTATGTGTGTGCGGGACCAGATTCCATGTGAGTGCATATAGTGTTCTTGTGTGCGTGTTAGAGTGTGTGCGTGTGTGTGTGCGTGTCACAGGATGTCCGAGTCCTCCATGCTGAAGCTGCTCCGCCGACTGCTATCCACCGACGTCTCGGGGGACAGGGTGGACAGCAGGGGGTCCCCCACGCCCAGGGGTGACAGCTCGTCCATCAGCAGGAAGCCCAGCTCGCCCTTCTTGCCGGCGCTGCATGGCGGAGGGTAGTTGAGGCCGCCGTCGCATGCGTCCAGCGAAGGAGCAAATTCGAAGTGCTGGGGACCAGCCATGGGCGGGTATTGCAGCGAGGGTGGCTGGGCCGGGCCGTGGCCAGGCAGCTGGGGCAGCTGGGGCAGCTGGCGGGGTGCAGGGGGCAGTGGGTGCTGGTGGAGCATTTCTTCAGGGCTGCCCTCCTGCTTCACATAGGAGCCCAGGAGCTCGGCCCCACCCATGCCTGAAGGTGAGTTGCTGGGAAGCCCATGGAGCCGGGCCTGCATCTCCAGCTCCTGGGAGATGGATGAAGAAGGAAGAATGTCATTGGCTGTTAGCACTGCCCCATAACCAATCAGAAACAGGTCACAGGAAAAGGGTGATTCTGGTGGTTTAATTTGTGCCTCATCCCTGCATGGCTTGTTTTCTTTGACATTATGGTAACCATTTTGATTATACTCCAAAAATCAATATGATATGACAAGGACCTGAAATGACACAGATGTACCCTAAGATAGGTGTAAGTGAAAGGGCACTGCTCATTGGCTGACCGTGCAATCCCCATCACCTTGATACGACCACTTGCTCACACACCACGAACCTGAATGCGCAGCCACAGCTGCTTGTTGGCTACCTCCATGCGCTTGAAGTTGTTCTCCACCTCGCGGCTTCTCTGGATGTCCTTCTGCATGCGCTTGATGTACTCCACCGACGCTCTCAGGATGGTGCCCTTGTTCCAGCGCACATCCCTGGGGGGTCAGCAGGTTAGACATGAACCGGGGGCATGTCCCTATGACATGTCAAGCAAAGGTTCCAGGTTCCACACTCCCAACCAACTTGCATAATGTTCACTTTAACGCTTCCTGTGTCGTTTCCATACTCAAACTTTACCATCTGACCACGGCTCTAGCAGGAGAACCTACTCAGGTTGTAACTGAAGGGCCAACAGCGCCAACATTAAGGTTAAAGGGTAACTTACAAGTCATTTGTCTTGGGGATCATGGTTCCCAGCTCTTTGATGCGGTCATTGATGTTGAACCTTCGTCTTCTTTCGACTGCAAAACAGAGGAGATGGCAATGTCATCCAAGGGCTACTGGGCTGTGCCCTATACTCGCCCCAACTATGACAGAGCCATGGGGCACCCACCCCTGGTCCCCCTGGTCCTAGCCTTGCTCAGACCTCAAAAGGCAGGAGATAGAAGCTTCATCAGATGTCCAAATGGACCCAAAGCTAGCTGTTAATGTTAAGGCCCGTTTCTCTCCACAAGCTGAACATGTAAACACAGTTATAAGCATCTCGTGCAGCAGCCAGCATCTGGCAGCTTCCCTCTGCACACGGTAACCGTGTAACATGCAGAGGCTGGGCCGTCACGCCAACATGGCACTTTGATTACCCGACAGCTGTCAAAGGCAACTGCGCCCTCGTTACACCGCTATCAGCTCAGTCCCTCAGGTTAACAGCATGTTGGGGGCCGTAAACCTCTGGCTACATTCCAGCGCGTTGGAGGCGCCTCTAAGCGGGATGAGGTCATCCGGATGAGGAAACGCAGACTCACTCAGGTTGTGGTTGTCCTTCTTCTGTCTCTCCTTGGCCAGAGCACGAGCTTCGTCATCTGCAGCAAAGGAAAGAGATGTCAGTCGGTGTCTGGCGCGCCCTGTGCAGACTGCCAACTCCTGAGAGCTGCAGTGGGTCTCAGTTTCATTGGGGCATCAGTCATCGCAGCATACCGATACAGTCACCAAGCCCACCCCCAGATCGCACTACAGCCAGACCAGCATTCTTAAAATTGACAGTCTAGGCCAGCACCTGGACACAAAACCCTGCTTCACCGGTAGTGGGCGGGGGAGGGGGGACGGGCACTAACAATACAGCTTTTGTCAGTTTTCTGTGTTTCTGAGAAGTTGCTCTTACTTGGCAACAGGGTAGATGGGGCTACAGCGGGCCGCTTAGGACCAGGCCAGCAGTTTGTTCAAAGTATTAACAAACATGGGTCAGTGGGACACAAACTGATGATCTAACATGATTTATCCCAAACATCAACATTATCCCTGGCTAAGCTGTACCAAGCCTAATGTATAACTAGCCCATTCAGGTGGTTTTGTGCCACACCGCACAGATGTATGGCAGTACACTGGGCTTAGCTTACCCGACATTTCTCTCTTGATAGCTAGGTTGGCGGGACAGGAGTTACTGGTCATGGTGATGGCCGGCCCCGTCATGCCTGGGCCTGTGTACACGTCCAGGTGGCTGCTGGACAGAGGCAGCTGTGGCAAGGACAGAAAGACAGGGACAGAGAGACGCAGTCAAACGCCTGCAGCCAATCAGACTCACAAAACCTTTTGGCAAACAGTTTAAATCTTTACCAGGCTGCTGCTCACAGACGGCTGATGAGAACCTTCTGCAACTTAAAGGCTAACAAAATGTCATTCTGTGAGAAATCTCACCAAAGTGTCCTTGGAGCAGGGAGCTGAGTGGCATCGCCACCATGACCGTAATCTGAGCAGAATGTACAACGCGCTACAGCGTCATGCAGCACTTTGGCGAAGTATCTCCGTCAAAAGTAAGGAGATACATGCTGTGCTACATATGTATCGTTAGCAGGGAGCTTCTCAAACATAACGTGCAGATAAAGGGAACCGTCAAGCAGAACTAGCTCGCGGAGGAATGATTGACTATCGGGTCATCTCTTATCACCGCCATTTATTGCTTTATTCCTGCCGTATCTTGTACTCTATCTCAGTGCGTCAGTATAAATGTGCAGTGGCATACAGGTTCCTAATGAGCCTTGACGGATAGGTAGCCATTCAGATACAGATAATGTATCATGTAGGCTCCTGAATCAAGGCCCGGCCTCTCGCAGCTGAGGTGACAGGCGAACCGGGTCGGTATTAATGTCAGGATCACGGCGTACATTCACTGGCCAGTCGGACTGGGGCGGGGGGGACGGGCAGCAGAGCCCCCATTCTGGCACCTGTGCAGCACTGGCAAGGGGAAAAGGTGTTACCTGCACTGTCACTGCTGAAAAGCATGGAGCGAGAGGAGTGTAAAGATTAACAACCTGCACTGTCAGCAAGCTGTGATGTTTTTTAAGGTGTGTGTATGTGTGTGTGGAGGGTGTCTCATGTCTTCTTGCATGGTGTGGAGCAGCCAAGCATGCTGCTATGGGGGGCGGGTGAGGAATGTTGGAGTTACAGGTGCGATTCGGAGAGAGACCTCAGACAGCAATGGAGACACCCTGTGTTTCCTAGGGTACCAGACATATGTGAGAATTCTGCAGGAACTGTGAGAAGGTCCTGATTAAGGAACAGCGCATCTGAAGGCTTTGCGAGAAAAAAAACAACAATGCTTTTAGATTCTCAGAGCTATTTGCACCTTTTAAGATTTGAATCAATTTTAATCTCTTGCTGCACACGCACGCTGATATCATTCATGAAGATAATCTCAGCATAAAGAAAGAAAGCTTCCATATAAAGACACAGATGTCAGTTTATGAAAACATAAAACTCCTTGCACAGGATGTTAACGGCAGTCTCAGCGTGCCTGAGAGCAGCTTCCGAGAGTCCTGCGTCAGCAGATGCGCGTTCAATAGGCCAACCGCTAACGAGACACAATCAATACTGGAGTAACTACCAGTTGCGTAAACAAAATAGCTCTATATCTAAGAATGAACACCAAAATGCGAGAGACGCAGTAAGGATTCTGCTCCTCTGCGGAAAACTTTCTGTAAATTCCACTGCACCAATTCCCAGGAATGTGCCAGTGGGAGAACTGACAAGCTCAGCAGAAAGTCCAGAAGGTGACAAATCACCGCAGAGTAACATCACAACAGCATCTCTCAGTCACCTAGGACGGTGCTAAAAGCCCCCAGGTAAATCTCACTGCTCATGCAGGTTAGCATGCCGGGTGGCAGGGTGAAAGAGCAGCCCACAAGGGGAATCAAAGACTTTTCTTGCCCCCTTCGGCAATTTTTAAATGCTCTTACCAGCTGTATCCTCTCCCCATCGATTACCTCCACAATAGCATACGTCTTTTCTGCTTCCTTCATCCTGGTCTGACTCTGGGCACGTCTGCAGCTCTCCCTGCGTGACGCCGGTGTCCCCATCCACTAAGACACTGTCCCTGAGACTTCGAGAGCCTGCCCTCTTCTACTGGCCCTCAGCAAAAAAAAAAAAGTGATCTTTCCCCTGCCTGGACTTTCAGCCTGTTCGTTCCCTCCCATTTGCAGCCCCCTTTCAAACAAATGTCTTGTAAACAAGTTGAACTCTAACTGGATGTGGCTTAATTGTTAATTCACAGCAGTTACTTCAAATAACCTGGAGCAAAGTACTGAGATTATTCCTTGAAACGGAGCTCTAAAACGATTATTTTGTCAATGGACTTTTTTGGCTTTGCACAGCACAGCGTGGATTTATATTTCATGTATGGGGCAGTGCTACATCTTCTTGGCAGCTTCACGCCAATAACTTAACGTGATCGCTTAAAGAGAGAGGCGCCCTCCCCATGTACATCAAGAACTTTAGGGCATATCACAGAAGGGCCACAGGCCCGAAGGCGGACGAAACACTCTCCTGATTCGGAACGCCTCAGCAAAACACCACACTCTTACGCGTCGGGGTGGAAAACAGCTGTATGAATTTTGTAAGTCTTTTTATGGAAGAGAACAGGGCGGCCCTTTGTATACAGCCACTTTCACAGAGACTGAGTTCAGCTACGTATCGGGGGCAAATTGCCTGAGTCACGAACGGGCCTCATCGGCTCTTGTTAGAGGGAGAGATGTTGACCGGCGATTTCTCCATTTCACGAGGAAAACAATCCAAAAAAGATGCCAGGGTGGGCGTCGCCAGTGCCAGGCACATTCGCTGTACTTACGGTGTTGGGCATCTGGACCACGGGGTCAGCGAATGCTTGCATGTCATCATAACTGGACTGCAGGCTAATGATGTCATCGATCACGTCATCCATCTGCTCAAAGACAGAAAAAGGTTGGACAAGTTTACAGTGCTGCCTCGTGCCCATTGCTTCCGGGATAGGCTCCGGACCCCCCGCGACCCAGTAAGGATGAGCGGTTTGGAAAATGGATGGATGGATGGATGGAAGTTTACAGTGTTCTTACTAAAATAAACCATGTTTCACAGGAAGGATTTAAATAGGGACACAGTATCACTGTTCTTCAATGTCTCTGGTACCTATGAAACATAAACCTACGGGCACAGGTTGAAACTTGTGCGCTGCAACAGCCTGTTAATGAAGCGCCAGGCCAACTCATCATCCTGTAAAATGTAGCCGTCAGGCAGATCTGTGTACCTGCTAGCTTATTACTTTAGCCTGTGCGTTAGCCTGCAGACTGTAGCATTCTGCCAGGTTCATAAGGTCAGCCTGCTAGCCCTGTGCGTTAGCCTGCAGACTGTAGCATTCTGCCAGGTTCATAAGGTCAGCCTGCTAGCCCTGTGCGTTAGCCTGC
>JAODJX010000129.1:8714141-8728297 GCA_026776945.1 Isichthys henryi | reverse complement strand
AGGCCACAGACAGGCTGGGGAGTCCCCATATCGAGTGGTTCCCCTTTCTGACACCACAGCGGAGTAAAGCCTGTGATTCCGGTGGTGCCTGCAAGCGATGGAGGGACAGTAATAAGGAGCGACAGCGAGTGCCGCTGTGCTTGAGGTTGGTCCTTCTTCCGTACAAGTGCCATGGACGGCAGCCGGCCGCGCAGAACAGCTCATTGTCCGGGGGGTACAATAAGGAAGCCAGCTCCTATTGAAACGCCCTTGCCCCCACCTCCCGGGAGTACATTGCTGGCTGCCGAGGCCTCTCACACAGCCCGCTTTGTGGCACCCCTTACTCAGGGACACTCTTGGGCTTTGTCACCAGGCTGCGCCGTGGCAGCCAATGGGAGGAACCGGAGCCGGCACCATTCAAGTGGCCAGTATGACAAGACGAAGCTGATTGGCTGCCAGCAAGACAGCCAATGAAACGAGCCAACACTGGGACCACATTAACCATACTAATAACAATAATGGCAGTAATGACAAATTATATCAGCAGCAATGACATGGTGCTGCTGGACTGCTGTACCCTTGATAGATTTTTTTTCAGGATTCCATTTCTATTGGGTGGAGTGGTGGCTCTGAGGCTAGGGATCTGTTTTAGCAACTGGAACGTTGCTGGTTCAAATCCCGTGAATGCCCAGAGTGATTGTACTCAGTTGGGCCCTTGCACAAGGCCCTTAACCTGCCATTGCTTCATCCTGGGTATGATGCTAACCTACATCCAGCCCTATAAGGAGGTCCTCCAACTTAGAGAATAACTTGGGGTTTGGTGGAAGGATTGGCACTCCAGCCACTGGACAAAAAATGGCTGCACTCAGGTTCCAATCCCTGAGGTGGTTTGTTGTGTGGTGGATGTGGCGATACACGGTACTCAGTGCATGCTCTTTACCTCTATTTCTGTGCTGTGTACGTTTTAATTTGTTTTGCGCTACATGTATGTTTGTCTGGGTCGGTGCCTCGTCCTGGGCTATTCCCTGCCTTGTGCCTGTTGCTGCCGGGACAGGCTCCGGACTCCCTGCAACCTGAGTATGGAAAATGGATGGATGGATGGTATTTTTTTTTCTATGCTCTGCGTACCTTGGTGCTGTAAGCACCAGTGTTTCCCCCTGGGATCAATAAAGTTAATCTAATCTAATGAAATAGCCGAGTAAAATCTCCCGCTGTGTCGGTGGATGGGCATTACACCTAAGCAGCCAAGCAGTGGGGGTCGCAGGCCGCCACACAGGCTGCCGTTCCAGAAAATGAATACAAGAGCATGTTGCTGCCCCGTTCCCCAGGCATGTCTTCCTGCCCGCCACAATACAGCACTGCACTGGGCCCATGCCCGTGGCACCCTAGCAGTTTCCAAAAGAGGGTGTGGGGGGTGGTATTTATAAACCCTGACAAATAATCCTGAGGCTGCGCAGGGTGTTTATCTAAACTCCACATTAGATCACAGGGATAGGAATTCTCGCCTGACACTCGAAGGCCTCCGGGTGCCAGCAGAACCTAGGGAAGACAGCCGATTGGAAGTCCACCTGAGGAGTCTCACCCATCCCGCAACCAGGGAAGACAGCCGATTGGATGTCCACCTAAGGAGTCCCACCCACCCCGATACAGGGAAGACAGTCGATTGGATGTCCACCTTAGGAGTCCCACCCACCTCGCAACCAGAGAAGACAGCCGATTGGATGTCCACCTGAGGAGCACTGTCCCCCCCGCTGCCAGGCTGTCTCCATGCCGCCTGGTTTTAAATGTCCGGCATGCGCTGAGGCAAACGCATGATTATTATGCACAAAGCCTCCATTGTCGGCGCAGTCTGTGACGTCACGCCACCTTAGGATCAAAGATGGAAAAGCCTCCTAGATATTCATTTGGCCCAGGAAAGTCATGGTGAGAGAAGAGGTCAGTGCGGTGGAGCAAAAGGTGAACGAGGGCGCTGTGAGTGGACAGTGATGCACAAGTGACCGCACAGCCCCAACGCCTCACCAGCCTCACCAAATTGTGGGTAAACTGTCACAGAGAGCAAACAGAGAGGTGTTTTCATGTGAGCCAGCAACATGTCATGAAACCTCAGGAGATTCAGCCTTCAGAGAGCTGGACCGACAAGTACAGCGTCAATGCAGGTAAACCCAGGTGACAATTAACAGGATCAGGATCAGGGTCGGTCTCAAAACAATAATAGGCATTACAATTATTAAAAATGCCTTTGCGAAAAAGTAACCTCTATTAATCTAGCTGGGATCGAGGCGGCTTCACAACGTGTCAGCAAAATCTTGCGGTCAGACGTCAGGAAATTCCTCTCTGTACCGAAAAGACAACAACAATCCAAAATGTAAGACCTGAAACTCATGTGACCACCGGAGGAGAAGCTGGTCAAGCGAAGTGCTCTGACTGTCATCGTACCATCAGCGTCTGTCGGAGCAGCTTATCCTGAAACCTCCACCAGGTGAGTCACACACAGGGTCACGTGTCTGATTCAGCACTTGGGTAACGATGCCCTGTAAAGACGGGACGCTTCAAAGCCAACATGAAGCACCCAGACATACGAGCATTGGGCCATTAGCACATAAGCTTTGGTTCTCCTTGATAACTGTTTATTCTTTTTTAGCTAAAGCTGCATCGCAATTGGATTTTAAGGACTTTATGCAGAAATCTGAGTAAATATCACTGTTAAGGCATTAACACTTTTAGCAAGAGAATGCCATCATTTAAATAGATGACTTCACTGTCTCACAGTCAAGCTCAGTCCATCAGGAGGCCTGCTAACACATGCTATGAAACATCAGCGGAGTGCCACGCTCATGTCGGATCCGTGGCCGGGGCAATGCCCAAGCACGTGTGTCTCTGCTGGACAGGACTGTGCGTCCGTGAGCCGAAGGTCCCGGGTTCGAGAAACACGGCTGGCAGAGTGATCGTATCACTACTGGACACCCAAGCCACATATGAAGACGTAAGAATTCCTACAAATATCTCTGCAAACTGAAGCATCATGATCAGATGGCTGAAATACACGCCAGTCACATCTCATTAAGCTGTTAAAATGAAAAAATAAACAAACAACTTTTATGTACTTTGCTGCATTTTCTAATCCTTTGTAGTGATGCATCCATCTCACATCAAGGGTTGCTGGTCAGTATCATGGTGGGGCTGGAGCCCATCCCAGACAACACAGGGCACAGTAACTATAGCCATGTTAGATATATATTTTTCCCTTTATCATTCCTTGTTTCACATTTTGTTTGGTGGATTCGATTCCAGCTAATGGCTTAAAAGCATCAGTTAAACATCACTAGCCATACTCAGCATGTACGGACTACAGGACATGGACTAGATAGTTTCAGAAATGTCATCACGGTACTCTGAGAGCTCAGCCAATGAAATGCAGGCTGGAGACAATCTGCTTCAAAAATAATGTTTAATATTCAGCACACTAATATGTCACTGTGACCCCAGATGCAGTTTTGGAACATGGATAGATGGATATTAAAATAGTGCAACTCATTTTGCAGGAAAAAAATACATACTGAGATTTGTATTTGGATACACCTATTATGTTGTTATACGGTTGTCAGGACATTAAATCAGGTGTTGTTTTTGTCAGAGAGCCATCTCAGTGCTCGATAATACTCATTTTATTTACTTCCACAACAGATAAGGTACTGACATCGGACACCCCAAACCAGTTGGCCCCACCCACAATGCTAGCTGGACACTAGTCCACAGCAGACAGGTAACCGTTGCAACTTGACCCCGCAGTGTGTGCTGGGATGAGTCTTAATAAGGGACCCAGCAACAAAAACCAGAAATGGCAGTCAGTACATGGGAAGGAGGAGAAACCCAAACAAGACTCTGACGTGATTGGTGGAGACCTTTGACAAACGGGCGTGATCAGTGCAGACTTCCAGCGAACCACTGTGACCAGGGCCGTCCTCAAGCTAACTGACTGGACTGTTATAGACCTCCCGGCTAACCAATGTTACCAGTGCAGACCTCTGGCTAACCGACACAATGACAGACCTCCAACTAAATTACACGATTGGTGCAGACATCTGCCTAACTGGTGCAACTGGTGGAGTCCTTTGGCTAACTGAATTGACCAGTGCAGACCTCCGGCTAACTTACACGATCGGTGCAGACCTCCAGTTAACTGACATGATTGGTACAGACCCCAGTCTAACTGGTGCAGATCTCTGGCTAACCAACCTGACGACAAGGACCCATGAACGACAACTTCAGAAATGACAATCGCACCGATAAAAACCTACAAAGTGGACATCAGAAAGAATCAAAGAAGCATAGAGGCTTTTCTTGAAGAGCGCAGAGTTGGTTGGGACGTGGTTCCCATACTTATTCTTGCATTTTGAAACCACAAGAATTAGATTTCTTAAAAGACCAAGGTCACGGTGAATTCAACGAACACCTACATGAAGCCTTATTAAGGGCATGTGCACTCATACAGGTGTGCACAGTGGTACGGGGGGTGGCTTGAGCTTGCCACCACGCAGATGGGTAGGTTACAAGCAATCATGGGATGGGAACGACTGCGGTTGGCAGCGGACCCCAGATCACCACTCGGAGGGAGGGAGTGCCAGGCACGACGCGCCGGGGATTAAAATAACTCCACGCTTTCTGTTCCCCTTCTCAGGAACGCCCCGTTCCACTACACAGCGTGCAGTGTGTGGGGGAGTGCCAAGGTGGGGGGGGGGAGGTACTCAATCTGAGAGAGGTTAGGTGTGATCTAATGACATGGGCTGGATATTTTTGGGGTTCCCAAAACTTTCAAAGAGCAGTGGCGGCTCTCGGTGTGTAGGTCACGCCCCCTTCCCCGCGAGCTCTGCTTGGAGTGACGTCACGTTAGGTTCCTTCCTCTTCTTCACTTCGACAGCTGCATCCTGTCATGCAGGAAGCCAGTGAATTGCAGCCGCCTCCCCCTCCACAGTGAAGGGCCACTGGTCATATTGGTCTACATGCTGTTACACTGATCAACTAGCCTGGAGTTCTTCCAGGTCATTCAAAAGGCCCCCAGTAGAGCAGACCTAGGCCTGCAGGGATCATTGTGGAAGCTTCGATTTGCCATGGATTTCTTTGAAACTGGTCAAAAGTGTCATCAGAAACAAAAAAAAATATATCGTGCGGTCGAATTCGAAACCAGCAGAAATAAGAAATCTCTCGGCATTACACAACTGTCCGGCACGCAACAAACGGCAGCCGCTCAGAAAAGCAGCCGCTGTGCTTTATACTATCTAGAAAGGACTTACTTAGAGACCTGACTGGTGGATTAAAGGATATCAGAAACAGCATTCAGGACTCAGAGATAAATGTCTGGGACTGGCCCCATTCGCTGGGCTTCCAGACTGAGAGGGGCCCCTCCATTGGCCCCGTTCGGCTGGCCTTTTACTCGCCTGCTGTTTGCTGCAGTGCAAAAGATAGCCATGGCAACAGAAAATGGCTAGTCACATGGGGGAAGTGTCGGGGCTCCGCCCTCACCAGCCAAGTCGCTGCTGTTCGTGCGAAAATCCGATTATCTTAAATGAGTGAGACCAGCTGGTGACTTCATTATTTACTAGCGTGTTAAGTACTCAGGCAGATGTTTGTGATTGTTTAGCAAAATAATAAGCTGTGTTTACCCGGGCGTCCATGTCTGTCCATTACCGTATAATTGATTTCATTCCTACCATATTAGCAAGTAATACAAAAACAGCTCAAATTAAAAATGACGAAAGTGTGAGTGCTAATTACGTGCCACTGTGACTATGTCCCTCGCCGGGATTTGCCTCATTTGTATTTTGCTTTGGACAAAAGCATCTGCTAAATAAAATAAATGCAACATTAACAGAGTGGGGAGGGGCGGTGGGGCGGCCGGGTTGCCAATTCTCACGCATCCAGTGAGACACTGGCTTTCTGACTTTCACACTCACGCAAACAATCTTACGGGCAAACTATATTTTTCCATTATTAACCTAAAATTAGCTAAATGAAAAGTGTTTTGGCGTAGTCTGCAAATCTCATGCCACCCAGTTGACCAAAGTTTGCAACCCTGGGATGGCCTGCTTTGTGGTTTGCACCTCAGACCCCCGCTTGCAGCAGGATAACGGGGTGGCATCTACAGCCGACCACAGTGGCATCCCCCGCTAAGCCAGCTGGGCCTCGGAGGACCCCGGCCTGCAAGGCTACTGATTACTGAGACCTTCACAGGGGACAGTGGCACCTGCAGGCCCTGCTGACTGGATCATCATTTTCTCAGCAGTCAATTTGTTCCTGATTTATTCCTTATTATATCTATAAGGAAAATGCGTGAATTTGAGTTATATGGGATCTATAAAGCTAGCTAGCAGCAGGCAGGCGTAGTGAGGGGCATGCAGCTGTGTACATGGCCCCTCTCAAAGGCGTATTCTCCACGACTGACATTCTTTATTTCTTTAGCTCGTAGATAGTTGGGAACAATCGCCGTTTTGTACAGAAGTGTCCCGAAAGCGATCTGGGTGTCTACCACACGCTGGTCTCGTCTATCTCCAGGAGCTACACACGCACAGAACCGGAACCGGCAGTGGTGACCGGGGCCCAAAAGAATTGACATAACAGAGGACTACAGTGTCGGGTATATAGTATAACTTCAGCTGCATGGATGACTCATTATACATTGCTGTGTAGTATTAGCTTTCAACAATCATATACGCATTATGGAAAACATTCCTACAGCAACAACAATACTGACAACACCCTTAGACACTTAACCATACGCTGGACCACTCACAGTAAAACTCTATCTAGGACGTTGGAATCTCTGCACCACAACAGTGGCGGCCATTTTCAGTCAGGACTATTTTTTGATGGCGCAGTGAGAATGAAAGCAGGCACAGAGGAGCATCAGAAAGCACATGGTGGCCGGCACAGCGCTGGGCTCCCACATCCCGACAGAACCTCTCAAAACCGCCGAAATAAAATAAGTTGTAACTGAGGGTTTAAAATGCATTCTTCCACAACAAAGCTAAGCTAATGTGTCCTCCGGGCTAATACAAACGAATCAGAAAAAAACGTTCAGATTAGACTTCGGAATCCAAATGGGCATTTTACCAAAGTCATAGAGCAGAGGCGTACAGCCCGACATACAGCCAGCAGCTAGTACTGAATAATGTGTTCATTCATGACTCCACAGGGGCAGATGATGCACCAGCATTTAGGATCTAGCTAAAGTTATCTTGGCACCAAAGTTTGCGACACAAGGACACCTATAACCTTAAAAAAAAAAACACCTCAAAATCCCATCGTCCATGACACTTTATGTTGGGCTGAATGCCCCCATTGTCACATCTCCCCTGATGAATGAAAGTCATTAATCATTGTTCAGAGCTCGTTCTCAAAATATCCCACTGGACCCTGAACACATGGCCATTTCATGAGGGGCCACTATACAATTCGCAACTGAAAAAAAACCTCTAATCATATTTGAATGACTAATTCTGAATTTCTCCTAATATTGCAAAATGGAAAAAAGGCAAGACCTTCGAAAATACCGAGAGTCTGCAGTGTTTTTTTCCATGAGTTGGGATTTCATAACACAGCCTACATGACAACAGCAAGTTCCTTAATGTAGTGCAGACAGAAGAAAATCTAGCCTGGTGTCCCTGATGATGCCACACTTTTGTTGGCCTACATCTAGAAACAAACAGACCTGAAGGGCAATCTACCTGTCAGGGAAGACACCAGAAACAAACAAAGGCTGATCTTGAAACGAACCAGCCATTAACAGCATGTCCCATAACCCTCTCAACTATTTCTCTGGAAGTGGGAACTATTTACTTAACCCTTACATTTTGAATGTATTGACAGGATACAATGGCAGACTTTACTATTTTTCCCTAAAAAAGATCTGCAAGGTGACAAGGTGACACGCTTTCAGCAAAGTCCGAGTGTTTGCAGTCACCTCTTTGATAGTTGACTCTATAATACTGGCACTACAGGAGTGTCCTTAACTATACAAATGGCTGCCCGGTTTATTTAACAACAGGGAGCAACAGAAGCACTGACAGTCCACCCCTATCCAAACAAAACTGGTGGCCTATATTTGTTTAATAACTTTCTATAGACTATCCCCGACACAGGTTAACTAGTTAAGAAGAAGCACAGAACTTCCTAAGACCTCAAAGTCAACAAATATCCATTGACTGACCTTTGATGAGTGCAATGCATGTATTTCAAAAGATACATAACCAGCTATGTTTCGTTTCACTTTTACTTACATTTTAAAACTGCTCCCAAGTGAAGTCCACAACTCAGCACAGCAAACCTAGTCAACGGGTTGAGCTGGTATTCTCAGCAACCAAGAAACACCAAGAAAGGCCCCTTAGCAGTAGGTCATCGGCTTGGAGGGAGCACAATTTATTTGCAATATACCACCAATGGTGAGAAAACCCCATACATCATTAACCCCCGCCCCCCCGAAATTGCGAACCAGAAGCACAGACCAACCCTCATGACCCGAAATCACTTCAGAGTCACAGGGAAGACCTCAGTCACGGACCGCCCTGATGACTATGCTACTTCTGGACTGAGTACTTCCTCTTGGTTGAGCAGAAGTGTCATCATTCCTTCAGCTCATTGACAAGGAGCCAATGGTTCATCAGATCCCCACTAAACCCCAACCAGGGCCACTGATGCCCAAGGACCAGGGCTGTGTAGTACATTTCACCAATAAATAAATTGCTTAGGTGGATCCCAAAACATACACTCCCTGCTACATGGATATGCACATGGGCCCTTCTGTGGGACTCTGGACAGTTTTAGGGAAGCTGCCTTATATGAACTCAAAAATATAAAAGATATTTAGGACTTGCTTTACTGATAGTCTAAAGACAGCTGGATGCCCCATATTCTGGGCCATTTGATATAAGATGTCTTACAGCACGAGACACCCTCTATCAGACAGAAAGAGATGCAAGATGTATGGAGAGCTTGGGCAGGGCCGAGTCAGGCGACAGTGATTAGCGGTAATTATTTAACTCATCTGCTCTCTACTCAAGAATGTTGCTTTTGCCAAAAATAACCAAACTTGAGACATGCAGAAGACTTGCTAAAGTGCCCATTGTGGTTCCTTTCATCCTGTTTCACCGACCAATAAAACGACAGCTTTATTCCTGTACATTTCCTGAGCCCTGCTGCTACGGACCTGCTACCTTCCAATCTCGAACCATGTGATTCCGTTCACTATGCCCACCCAATGTAGAACAGCTAAAGGCATCGCAGTGTGATGCCTATAAACATATAGGCATGTGTCCCCGGGAACAGTCAGGGTAAAGGTCGCGCAAAGTACTTCATGGTGTTTTGATCAATGCAGGCCAAGCAAAAAAAAATAAACAAAAACACAGAACATGGCTGACAGGCACAGTGGTGCTGGTCTCCTCCTTGTAGAATTCATAATATGAGAAGGGACTCAGCACAACTACCTCACATTATTGATTTAATTAAAAAACACCAAAACATTTTTTTATCTTCATTCTCTCTGTTTCATCGTTAATGACATTTCATGTCAACAAATGTGGCTCCTCCAACTGAAAGGTCCAGTTGAAGACAGTTCGATGGTGAACTAAAATTGCACTTTAATCTATGCTTTTTAATTAAGAGCTAAAGTGGAACAGAAACTTTGATAGTCAGCATTTTGTTTGGTCCAGGGTTGACATTCACCACTATATCATCTACTGTATATGGCTTCTGACTCATTCTACCAGGTCACAAGATAAAAGGAGAACATCACTGAGATGTTTCTTGTCCCGTGTTTAAACCCCATGTACATTGAAATGCAAACCGAGAAAATGGATCCCAAAATGTCCCACCAGCCTTGGGTGTTGTCCCAAACCACCATTCGTGCTACACTCACTAGGCGACACACCTGATATGTTGGCCAAAGAAGAAGGAACCCAGACCTAGTCATGCTAGGATGGTTGTGTTATTTATGTGTCCATCTGCTGATCATTTCACTCTGGACATTTCTGAAGGTCCCAGCCACAGACGAACCACATCAAAGTTTTCTTCTCCTAAATGAAACAGATATACTAACCAGTTTTGATATAGATAAGCATGAATCAAGAGAAGCTTGCCTCTTGGGGTTATGAAAGTCTACAGTCTCCATGACACTGCGTCATGCCGCCACAGGCCAGGAATTTTCTCATTCTTGCCAACTTCCTACAGGCCGGATCAGTGCCGGTAAACCCATGAGGTGACATAAGCGGGAGCCTTGGGCGTCATCTTCTGAGGGGGCAACTCAGTGGCGGCCAGTGCCACCCTGTAAGCTTTACCACCGGTGTCCAGTGGT
This sequence comes from Isichthys henryi, assembly GCA_026776945.1. Taxonomy (NCBI): domain Eukaryota; kingdom Metazoa; phylum Chordata; class Actinopteri; order Osteoglossiformes; family Mormyridae; genus Isichthys; species Isichthys henryi. Next base: position 8,717,976 of record JAODJX010000129.1, on the reverse strand, counting down.
GGGGTGGGGCTGGCGGTTAGGCTTTTCGGGGGAAGCCACATGGGTTGGCTTTGACTGGTCCTGGGCTGGATATGGCAGATACGGCGCTCTTCAGCTACAACAGGTGTTTGTTATTGAAACTCTCAAGGGTGTTTCCTCAGGGCAAATCCATCAAGTGCGATTGGATCGTGTTTAGAGGAGCAATATTGCGCCAGTAGATTCCCTCAGTTATATGAGCAAAGTAGATTAAAACAAGTTACGCCTAATTTCTTCGTTAATGGATTTAGCGAAAGAATAAAGACAACATTACCAAGCTTGCGAAAAATTCAGCATCATAAACCGTTACTGTAGGGGTAATTGTGAGAGTCCATAACTAAATAGCCAACGGGGTTAAAGACACTTCAGTGCGTCAGTGACTGCACATTCATTAAGGATTAGGTTCCTCATATGGAGCAGTTCTGACACGCATCCCTTCTGAGACACCTCCATGCTCCTTCTCCTCCATCCCAGCCAGGAGGCTCACTTTGAAGGCGAGTGTTTGATCGTCTGGACAGCCTCTGTCAATCCACTAAATAAGTAGCAGCAGGCCAACTCTGCAGACGGAGCAGTCAGTACTGCAGCTAGCTCTGTTTCTCTGTCTGCTTCAGCTGCCCACTGCAATGGGCGGGTGCCAGTTCCACGGCACACACACGCGCATGCGGCGTGAGTCAAAGCACTGTTTATCTTTTAGCTATGTACATAGTTTCTTGACTTAATCATCACTTCCTCAAAGCAGCATGCAGCCACATACACACACCTATGTAAGCAAGTATTACAAGGTGTGTATTATATGCGAGACATCTGCCATCTTACAATGCACTCTTGTATTCAGACATAGTTTTAATAAGTGCGTTTAAAACAATGATGTATTTCCATATTATCTTGGCATGGTCAAGGCTCTGAAACAAGTTCCCTTTTCTCTGGCCTGAGCAGCTACAATCCACTGCCCATGTAGGAGGTTCTACTTCTGTGAGAGAGATGCCGACATGCTGTTGAGAACGGTCCCTGGAGAACGGCACAGACGCGGGCTGGATTCTCCCCCCCCCCCCCCGCCGTACAGGCGAGGCGCCTGTCGTTTACGCAATGGGACTTTATCCGGGGAGAGGAAATCCACGGCGAGTGACGTCTCTGAGTTTGGCGGCATGAGGTTTCGGGGCTGTTTCTGGGTTAGGTGGTGACAGTAGTAGTGAAGAGACTCAGCTAGAGCGTTTCGCTGTGTGTTCTACCCTCTGGGAGTGTATCTCACTGGCCACAATTAAATCATAAACAGGGATTAGCGTTATTAGCAGGCGGGGCCCCGCAGATGCATGCTGCAAACCAGCCGTGCTGCATTCTTCTGCAGAGGAACCATGGATGCAGGTGTGAGTGTGGCCAGGTGCCAGGCATCTGGGGACAGGGTCAGGGATCGGATATGCCGGGCTGCACCCCCCAGGAACCATGCCCCATGGGATCAAGTGGGGTGACCTGTGGCAGCACCCTCAGATGCCCACTCTGCCAACGGGGCCCGACCAGGCTGACGGGGACCACATTTAGCCAGAAAGTTCGCACAGGAAATTAACTTACTGTCTTTACGCTGGCTCCACAGCACCAGCAGCTCGTTAATATCCTAAAACTGATCAACACTAGTCATTCGCTTAAGTAATGGTGCTGGTGCATGGCCCAGTCTTATCTACTTTCGTATTTGCTACATTTAAACTATAGCAGTATGCTTTGAAATACCTCCAATTAATGCACTTGTCTAGATTCATGCTCTTCTCCACAATGATGTATTGTGCCAAATTAAGAAAACATATTCCGACTTGTTTAGTTGCCGTGAGAATGCTATTTAATATCACCGCAGCACGGCAGTGTCACTGCAGTCGAGCCCCACTGTGGCCTGCAGCACTGCTAATCCTGTATGAAGAGTGTCCTGACAGTTCCTGTTCACATTTATGGCAACGCAGACCTCGGCGGGGGCATGGGTATTGTAACTCAGAGCAGGAAACAAAAGTGAAATTAGTCCTGGGGTTAGCAAAACAAAAAAACAAAACGAAAAAAAAAACCGGAGTCAATCACAGGTGAAGACAGGCTTGAAATATGCATGTAAGAAGGCGGTATGGCCTAAATGGTCTGATCTCTTTGGGATTTATTTGTGATTTTGTAAACAGTCTTAGTATTTTGTTTCACCGCCTTATCAGGAGCGGCTAATGAATCACTAATGAACAAGCTTTGGCAGTTCGAATAAGGAAGGCGGCCGAGTGTGGTGGGATGAGAAACCAGAAGCATACCTCCCCCCTTCCCATTACTACCACCAAGAGGAGAACTGCACGGCGGGGGGGGGGGCACAGCGGAATACCCATAACGCCACAGGACCAAGGAAACATGCCCTTCTGAATGAGACCACACACTGGACCCGTGAAACATGACAAGGATCTTCCCCTGACATTTACATTTGTTTATTTAGCAGACACTTTTATCCAAAGCAACGTCCAATTGGGATTAAGAGCCTTGCTTAAGGACCCAATGGCGAAATCGCTCTGCCCACCTTGGGATTCTAACGACCTTGTAAGTCTAACGCACAGAGTCACACCACTGCCCCAAAATATCTGATCTTTCAGTCAGGACAGAATCATCAACCCACACCTTGGCCCGCAAAAACACTTCAGCGGTTAGACAACTTAGTAATCCTTTTAACCACTCCCTTTAGTCGATTTACAAACCAAGGTCACATTTGGAGACCCCATACCGGCTGGAACTGGATCAGCCCCTGAACGGGTGACATATCCATGTTTCTCCAGCAGTAACTTTCTAAAGCAATGTTTCTCGACCCAGTCCTCAGGGGAGCCCCGAGACAGTCCACCTTTCCGCTCCCTCCCAGCTCCCAGCCAATCAAAAACACTGAACACCCAGTACAGGTGTGTCAAGAGCTGGGTGGGAGCAAAAAACGTGAAGACTCTGGGCAACGGCGTAAGAGTGAGTCTGATGTTGGGAAGGCACACTGCTCTAAAGGATTCCCTTCATTTTTGTGGAGGTACTAAGGATGGACTAAACTGGAAGGCTTTAGTCAGTCACGGTGCCTCTGCCTTCCGCAGCAGCCTCTGTTTCGGAGACATCGCTCACTATAGGGGTTGAGTGTTTGCTTGGTGCAGATGAGTGTGTCGAAGCCACCAACGGATAAAAGGTTAATGAAGCACAGGCCCTTCGATGCTGTGGAGTAAACAGGATGCTGTACTACGATACGCCACTTACCAGGCCCCGGGGCCAGGTGACTAAGGACCCACAACAGGCTATGCCGGTGCTGGACAGCCCACAGAGGTCATCAGGGGCACGACAGTCCGTGGCTGCGAAGCCACGTGCACGTTCACCAGGTGGGGTGCCACCGAGCAGTCAGCGAGGCATTTGGTTACGGTGTGGCTGAGACTCAGAACGACGATTCGGGAATGCAGATTCGCCCAGAACGTGGCCAGGAAATGAGCAGGGCGGCCGCACACAAGGTGGACGCACAAAAACATGCGATCTGCCCCAATCAGAGCACGGTGACCCACAGCTAGAGAGAATCCCCAGAGGGCAAAGCCCATTTGCTACCCAAATACACCAAACCTTTTCAGCCTCATGGAGACTGTATCCCTGCAGCAAAGGGGTTCTTCAAGCTCAGGCAGCCAGAAGCAAACTGCCACTTAGGGAGGAAGCTGCCCATTCAACTTTCGGGAGATGTATGACACTCATGGCCCAGATGTTTCGTTTCACGCCCGAGCGACGCTCCAAACCTCCACGCACCATCAAACTAGCATGTGGAGGGGGGGGGGGGGGGGCAGGGCAGGGAGGTGAGAGGGGGCCC
>JAODJX010000129.1:8690357-8713100 GCA_026776945.1 Isichthys henryi | reverse complement strand
GGTACGAGATACCTACAGCATTCAGAGGTACGAGATACCTACAGCATTCAGAGGTACGAGATACCTACAGCATTCAGAGGTACGAGATACCTACAGCATTCAGCGGTACGAAATACCTACAGCATTTGGCAGTACGAGATACCCATAGCATTTGGTGGTATAGTCACTAATTCCGAGTAAGTTTTTTGAAAAACACCTAGTAATTCCAATAGCTAATGCTATCTGATTTCAGTCACTAAGTAACATCAAAACAAACACACCTCTTGTCTTCTCTCTGGCTTTTCCAGATTCTGAACTCCTGCAAACTTAACAGATATAACAGAAAAAAATTAGCGCAATGCAGATATGACTGGACTCTGAACTTATGTCCTTAAAAGAGGAACAAAAACAAGGAGACCAATGGGCCTTCATCCGTAGCGCTCACCTCCAGATGGACTCCATTTGCTGGCACCTTAGTTTCACCTGAAGGCTTTTAACCGTAACGCGATCAGAAAAAACTACAAAGCCACAGGTCTATGATGGGCCCCAGTCTGTTTCACAGCCCAAAGGTCCTGGTCATATTGGGATGCCTCATCATTAAGCCATAACATTACACAATAGGTGTTGCGCTGTTTTGATAGATAATTCCTCTAAATTTAGATTTTCTCATGACCAAAACATCCCATTTAGTTTCAAAATGCAAACTTTCCGACTAGAGTGAAATCGTACTATATTATGCAAGATTTACGTCTAAGTTTTCTTTTCAATAGTTGCTTTGCTATAAATAATAAGTTCTGTATAGCTGGGGGCTTCTCTGCCATAATTCTTTTCAGTTTTCACCTTAGAATAACACAAATATTTTACGATATTGCTTTGTTTATTTGCCCCCATTCTACAAACTAATGTCAGGAATTAGTTTAAAAGAAACTTTTTTTAATCCACGCAATAATTAGGTAAAGTGCCAAAACCGTGACCTTTGAAACCTGATGGAAAGATAACGCGGTTTTACTTGGACATCTTGAGCACGGAGCAGAACCCGGAGCCGGCAGTTCCATTTAAAGTCCCCGTCCGGCGGAGTGATGTAAGCGGCTCAACCGAGCCTCTGTGCCGGCATTACAACTCAAAGCAAATAGAAACAGATCTATGGCCTCAGCTATGAAGTCATTTTCAGTGGCCATCTTGAGCGATGTTAAAAATAACTTGTTGGATATATTACGTTATGTGTGTAGAGGGAAAGCGGACCGGGCTGTCCGGTTCGGCGGTTCGGGTCGTACGTGTCCCAGGACTTTCGCGTCTTGCAGTAGTAATTAAATGCAGCACGTTAATCTCAAATAGCTTATATATTATGGTAGTGACACATGTAAAAAGTTTGCAAGCTGCTGGGGTGTCAGAATTACTATACATGGGTGTTTGCACCAGTACATATAACAAGAATTTCCTCAAAGAGAAAAATCACAGATTCGTTTTAATGCGAAATCTTATTCTAAGTGCGTATTTTGAGCTCAATGCTTGAATGAAATCGATATAAATTGACGAGTACATGAAACAAACTGTATAAAAAGATTTACTGACGGGCAATAAAAACAGCAGGTCAGCAATGCAGAACTATAACTAAGTTTAGTTATAGAAAATAGGAATGCAAGTAATTCATGCGCACTTTGTGCAGTTGCTACTTAATTAGCAACAGATGACTTTTACTTTATTGAACTCCGTAACGGTCGCCATCATCCTACTCGACTGCGATTTAATTTGCCTTTGATATTAAAGTCACTAAAAATAGACGTGGTCCCGCATTAGTTTACCGGTTAGCGAAACGCATAAGTAGGTAAAGCCGGCTGACCGGCCGTGTTACTCACCCGCTGAAGGTCAGAAAGTACGAAGGAAGCTCCGGTTCGGCTCGGTCCCGCTCGGCTCCGCGGTGCCGCCGCTCGCAACGACGCTTCTCCCCGGCTGCGGAATCTCCCGTAGGGACAGCGGACAAGCGTCTTTTTGTGGCTCCTTGACAGCTGGGACCGGCTTACCGACGCGACATGTCTGTAGCGCCGCCGTCGCAATTTGTTTTCTTGCAGCGCTCCCTGATGCTGTTACACTGCAACTTGTGCTCCAGTCACCTGTACGCGCTCATGACATTATCGCCCACCGATGACTGTGTTTAGGCTGCATTGTGGGAAATGTATTCCCCCCCACCCCACCCACTCACTCACTCCCTCCCTCCCTCACTCCAGACACACCACACACATGTATACACCCAGACGTATACACACACACACACACACACACACACACACACACACACACAGAACCAGACTCTCTCTCTCTCTCTCACACACACACACACACACACACAGAACCAGACTCCCTCTCTCACACACACACCACACACATATATGCACCCATATACAGATGTACTCACACACACAGAACCAGACTCTCACTCTCTCACACACACACACATACACAGAACTAGACTGTCTCTCTCTCACACACACACCACACACATATATACAACCAGACATATAGTTAGATACACACACACACAGAACTAGACTGTCTCTCTCTCTCTCTCTCTCTCTCTCACACACACACACACACACACACACACAGAACCAGACTCATTCTCTCTCACACACACCACACACATACATACACCCAGACATATAGATACACACACACACACACACACACACAACCAGACTCTCTCTCGCTCTCTCTGGAGTGTCCCGATTAAACTACTCTCTTAAAGTAGTTTCTCCCGTTCTGCAATTTGTGCAAACTACCCCCTCACCAAAGGCGCCCAGGTGCAACCTACCGGAAAGCTCATTCTGCCTGAAAGACACTTCATATGCTTACCAGAATTTATTTGCATCGATGAAAGTAAGGTGGCCTTGCAGTTAAGGTCACAGAAACCTTCTTTTGAGACTCCTTTTAACTAATGTTAATATGCGAGGCTATAGCACCGTGTGTATAATACAGTAATATAGATATTCAAAGTGTATTTTAAGTAACAAGTACTTGTATACACATGCGATATAGAACAGTAAATATTGTAATATAGTAGTGATGGAAGAACAGGTATAAAAAAGAGCAAGGTACGGAATTATGGTGTGCTGTCGATCACTGCCGGGTGATTGACAAGGCAGGACAGTCCCAGCCGTACGGCTGCTTCATATGCAGAAATATGTGCTTCTTTTCTCCACGTTTCTCCACACCAGGGTGCACATATCCATCTACATAAATACACAGAAAAGATTCTCATAAACCTGTGTTACGGCTTTCAGATCTCCTTCGCTCGGTGTTGGATGTGAACTCAGGCTTAGCAAAAAGCCTACGCAGTCAAAACCTCACAGGATGTAGGTGAATGACCCACAGGGTGTCTGTCTTTGTCCATTATTGCTTTGTTCTTATTACCCTTCCGTAAATCATACAAGCAATGACTCACCGATGCAGTTACAGCACCCACCACACTCCCCACTGAGCAGAAACACCGCCAAGCCTCCTTGTGTTACCAGGCGTCTCTGCAAAGCGTCTCAGGCTAACCGAAGGTGCCTGCACAGTATCACCTCCCCTTCACGTGTATATATGCGATTTTATTAGAAAATAAACAAGGACGCAGGTTTGGGTATGGACATGTCTGTACAAATATTGCAGGAATACCATGTGTTTTTTTGGGGGTGGGGGGGGAGCGGATTTGGTCCCTACCAATACTGAACACAAACCTACTCACCAGAAAAGGACCTGAATTATATTAACTCTGCTGTCATGTACTCATTGCAGCTAAATAATTCCCATATGCATGTGGCAGATAAGGTATAATGTGATCAGTGTATCTGTTGGTTCAGACGCATTGCCAGTCCTCCATACTCACAGCCTGTATAGCTAAATTAGACACACTTCCCTTTTTTTTTTTTTTTTTTTTACACGACAGATGGTGTTCATATCCTTACCGCCCTTTTGTTTTCGTCGACGACAAGTGGCTTGCGCCACACTTCTCCTGAGCATAAACTTCCACCGCCCGGCCGCCCTTTGGTAAGGGCGTCTCAGGCTCCCTCTGCTTATTTACACTGCCCTTGGCATCGTGGAAATTCCCAGCCAGCTTTTCCTGAAGGACACCCCAAGTACACGACGGCAATCACCGTGCATTCAAAATAAAAAATGTCCTGTTACGGCGACGGGGTTAAAAACAAGTTAAAATGTATCCAGGAGTAGAGTTTGCGAGGAATACATGAAGAACTTCCTACAGGGACTTCAAAAGATCTACCACGCTAACTGAAACAGGTCTTCTGTTTCTAATTGTGGAGAGTTCGAGCCACAGTTCATTCACCACTAAGACAATACGATGTCACAGAACTTCGATTTTATTCAGTGTTTCTGTGCACAACACATTTCAAGATCACACAAGTACACTGACAGAGTAAACCAGCCCTTTGTGGGGGGGGACAGTTATGACCAGTGGTCAAATAAGCAGCTTTTAACACAAAATTATTCAATCTGGAGGGCCAAAAAAATAAAAGGCAAGGGACCTGGAAACTCAGGGGGGTGGGGGCTGATCGCTCACTCTGGTCAAACATTCACCGCATTTCCTTTTTACGTGCGTTTTCCTCAGAAACAGAGTGGCAATCTGTATGGGAACAAAAAATCTGCAGAAATGGAGAAAACACTCAAATGAACCCAGAGCGGAGTTCAGCACAAACCCCACAAGATCAAAACCTGTTGAATGCACCCATATGCACCATACAGACAGCATGCATGATTTATTTTTTAAATCAAATTAACCCATTACTTCAGGATACTGAAGTAATGAATTTAAGGAACACAAAAACCCCGACACCAAAGAAAAATTCAGGCTTCAGTGCAAATTACAGCTCTGATACTGCAATTCATTTGTCCTCCCAATCAAACGGCAGCACCCTGAATCAGGGAATCGGGAGAATAAAAGCAATTAAATAATGGACCCACTAATTCCAAAGTAAAATCATTATTTCTGTGCCCCCCAGTAACTCCTCATTCTGCACTATTTGACAGGGATATTCAAAGCACATTGTACCTCACAAAACACAAGTAACTGTGGTTTTATTTCCACCTTTACTGCTCTCCCGAAAATCCCCCAGTATAGTCAATACAAAATGTACAGGAGCAAACCTAAAAAAATAAAACAGATAGCACTACTATAAAACCTGTCTCACCAAGCATTCCTGGATCTAACTATACATCGCAGCCAGATGGCGCTCTAGACTTAGATTTTGGCATCCCACGTTAACTCTAATGCTATTTGCTGCAGACAGACCTCATTTTCCTAAGGTTCTTGGGGCTTGCTTTAAATACTAAACTGCAGTCATTCTTAGCCATGCTTCACGTAACATTTAGCATTCTGCACGGAGCAGATTTAATCCCACATTGTGGGGGGGGGGGAGGGTGGTGTAAAACTGGCAGAGGGGAGGATGGGGGCTTAGGTGCTTGCGGAGGTGGGGTACTGTGGGTGCCACCAGTCGATGAGACGCACACTGTGCACCGGGTCCAGCACCACCTGGACACCCTGCTCCCCACGCAGCTTTTTCCCTTGGAGGACAGGGGAGTCCTGGAAGACCAGGCGCACGCGGTGGTGCCTCATGTCAGTGCTCACGTTGATCGTGAACTACCAGGAAGAGGAAGTGAGAGGAGAGCCTCAGTAGACATTCAGTTTCACAGCACATAGAGGGTTACGCAAAAGGAACAAATGGCTTTCAATACAGAGTATTTTTCTCCTCTTTCCAACATATTTACATACCAGGGAGAGTGTCATGCCCATGACAACAGAGGTGAAAATGAAGTTGAGCGTGGTGACTTGCAGGAGGTAGCAGTCTGAATCTGGGTTGGCGTGGACCTCTGCGTACTGCCTGGGCAGCGGAAGCACGGACCCACAGCCATTCTTACACTTGGTAGGCTGAAATGGAGAAAATCATTATGACTTCCATCTATATAAAGCATCCCCCAATAACCACTCATTCAGTACAGGGTCACAGTGAGCTTGGAGCCTATGCCAGGAAGCACGGGGGCCAGACCACACCCTCAAGCCAGGCACGCACACACACGCACAAGGTTACAATCACAAAAAAACTATAGATCCCAAATAACTGAACCATGTCTCTGAAATGCAGGGAAAAACCAAATATGGCGAGAACGTCACATGGACACAAGCGAATTCAATACTCCGCCAGGTCACACCTGAAATACCCACCTTTTTCTGAAACTTGAAATTAAATTCCCACATTGGTTCTGGTCTATTTCCAACAATCTTCTTGATCCAAAACAGTAAACACTAAAAGAATTGGGGGAGATCAAAATATGGTCATATTCATTAAAATTACACAGTACCAAAAATAGCTTTCAGGCTTTAAAAAACAAAAGCTGGCTTCCAGGCCCACCTTGGAATTGAGGAGTGTAGTGGGGGTGGACTCAGGGAGGGAGGGGCAGGCAGACACGCGGGAGCTGAAGGGCTCATACATGTGGAAAAGGGAGCGGATCACACAAGCACGGAGGCAACGCATCCTCCCAATGGAGTCTGGCTGCAGGCGGGAGGGCAGCTGCACATCCAGGGTGTAGTGCCTGGGGGACAGGAAAGGCGAGACCAACGGTTTTATATAATTGCAAAGTGATTTTATATATATATATATATACAGTGGTGTGAAAAACTGAGATCATAGTGTTTGCCATAAGTGTCACATTGAGTATCACGTTTTGCTTTGCAGGAAAGTTCTCTTGCAGTGACCTTGTACTTTTTTAAATGTTTGCACTACATTTTGTTGTAACTATGCAGTTCCTAAGCGCAACAAACTGCACCTACAGGGCACCAGTGACAATGTTCAAAGCAACCACAGGGCATTAATAATTTGTTCAGCTATTGGTGGGGACCCCTGCACGAGACTTGGATGGCTGTGAAATAAAGACCCCTAATTATCTCACCTCCTGTATAATCTGGTCCAGAAGGCAGCAGTGCAGGTCACAGTCCAAGCATTCTTGCAGATCAAAGCAAAAGTGCAGATATCCTCTGGACGGATGTACGATGCCAGTATCAGCCAGATGTCGATGGGATACTCTCGTCCTTCGCTACATCGCTGGCTCTCTGTCAGTGTACAGAGATCTGCTCTCAAAATGGGCAGTGCAGAATGGCCTCTGGGACTTAATCACCATCTAAGAGGCTGATCTCAGCTTATGGTACCCAAATCAACATTAGGCATTAAAAAGCAAGGGTCAGTGCAGGGCGCACTTTTGAACTTGCCTTTCAGTCTCTTGTTTTTCTTTTTGCGCGTCCGCTTAACGTCGCCGCCCCCATCCTCTGGCTCCGCCTCCTCACTGCTATCACAGGGCTGGCAGCTGACACTGACCACGGATGATAACACCTCACGCACGGGGCCCTGGGATGCTTCAAGCCCACAAAGCAATTTCACTGCGGGGTTAGAAAATAGCAGGGGTTACATGACAGGGACGGAAATCTAGCTTTTAATTATCAGATTTAAAGTGCAAACTGGATACACACATGTATTTGCCCTTTAACCTACTATAATAATGTGTGCATATTATACATACCCATATATTTAATACCTACCCCCCTACACACATGCATATTATATATATATACATAAACACACACACATCACTGTATAGATGTACATTATTTATTGCACAGTTATGTACATATTCTAGAGGTGTTTATAGTGCTTTTGGGCTATTTTGCATTTGATGTCAAAGTGTGTTTCACTGTCTGAGTACCTGTACATTTAGTGACAAAGCTGATTCTAATCTAATATTAGCGTAACTATGCCATGGAAATGAAAGTCAGCCTATTACAACTAACATCAGGTTCTCAAACCTAGTACAACACACAGCGCCGCCAGCTTATTACTTCTGTTTGGTTCAATTTACCTTCTTAATACAACCAGCTGCTAACAAAGTAAATAAATGACGCGTTTAATCGTTACCTTCTTTTTCAATTGCGTTAGCAACAGCTTTTTTCACTCTTCCGGACTTCACAATGGCTGGGTCGGAATTGGCATAGTCGGCCACAGTAACTGCAAGAGAACCAAGGCCGTTTGTATGTAACATAAGCTATAAAACTTATATAAACCCCATACACAAAAATAAACCCATAAAAAATGTATTAGGAAACGAACTTCTTTAAAAAAGAGGGCGTGTCCTTCAGCGAAACAGTACCGGCCAACCAATTAGCCGGCTAGCATGCTAACTAATACCTGATTCCGAGCAAACATCGTCGGGTCTGAATTTCAGCCGTTTTCGGTTCCCTTTCTTGGGCATGACGGCAGTGGGCATCTACGTCCGCTTATCGTGACCGCGGTTCCTGCCATGTCTCAAAGACAAGCAGAGATAAGCTGAAACGAAAGGAAATAAATGAGAGATTGAAATATGCTCCTCCGGGATCTTCAGCCATCATGGAACTGACGCCGCGACCTCGTGTCAGATCTCGCGAAATTTCCCCAACGCATTACGTCACCTCGAGAGCAGCCAATATTTATTAGACAAATTAGCCAAATAATGAAAACCATCACTTATTTAGACTTCCTAAAATGTATGTGCAGCTTTGTTTTTAGAAATTTCTTTTCGCTCGTAAGGAGCCTATTTAGCTTTACGATTTTGAAGAAAGCACACTAATGTTTAATTTATGATTTTTAGGGTAATGTTTGTAACATATCATCCATTATCTGCGTTACTTTCAATTTTACTGGCCTCAGTTTCCTTAAGCATCAAGGAGAGAATATATATGTTTTAATTAAATATCTAACAAGTTATGCACCCGTAATACAAGCTACATTTATTCAATTAGCATCAGAGTTGCCAACTGTCACGCACCTGGCGTGACACTCACTCCCTCAGACTGTCATACTCAGGCAAATCTTACAGTCAATCTATATTATTCCATTGAAAAAAAATTAATTAGCTACATTAAAAGCATTGGCGTAGTTTGCAATCCCCCCGGACTATTTGCAAGGTAATAAAACTGTTACATAGACCTATATGTAAATACGTGTGCAGGCTTGTCCCGAAATGAAAATCTCACTCTAGCCAGCAACCCCGTAACATATTAGATTTATATTTTACTTAAGTTTGGTCAATGTGCTTCTTCGCCACGTTTGTTTAAAGGAGTTATGTATTGAAATGTATATTGAAGTACTCTTGTAATACTTTGAATTTCAGTGAATACGTTGCCATAATCTATATATTAAAAGTTAAGTCCTTTAATGGAACGTGGTGAAGTAGAGCATTGGGCAAATTTATGCAAAACTGCAGAACACAACTCTAACTATATATATATATATATATATATAAAATTCGAAATACATTTATTTAAAAATACTGCCCTCTATTACCCCGCCCCCCATCCTTTGTATTTCGCAAAGATCACAAAACGTCATAGTGGGTCTCTGTGTATCTGTTGGCCTGTTGAGGTTGTTCTAGGCGCGCCCGTATTCGTCTAGTTTTAACAGCTGCCGATTTTATTGATTATTTTTTATTTTAAACCATTTACCGCCAGGGAGCGCTGCGTACGGTTCGCAGTCTGTGATGACTCTGCTCCACAGCTATGCCTGCGTGTGGTGCTGATGCGGGGACTCTCGCCGTGCACTCTCACCGCTGTCCGCGTGCTCGTTCCCGCGTCCCTTGCGCGCGTCCCGGCCGCGTGCGTGGCGTGCTCCGGATAGCAGGGAGCCGGGCGGCGTGTCGTGTCCGGGCCACACCGGTGAATCAAGCGCAGTAGATGGTGTCATTGTATGCAGCAGAGTCGCTGATTTCGTAAGCGCCGGTGACAGCGGCCAAAACGAGATCGTGAAGCGAGGGAGTGGTGTAGTTTTCGGCATGGGAAGGAGGGCTGGCTGAAGGATTTAGAGAGGACGCCGCAAAAAATATTCATAAAATAAGATTGCATTTCACCGTTTTATTAACAGACGCCTTAATTGCAACTGGTGGGTGTTTTCTGGAGGAAGATCTGGAGATCGGAGCACCCTAACCTGGAAAATGCTGTTTTCGGGGGGCTTGGCTGCACCCTCCGCTCCTAGACTGATAAACCCACATCAATCAGTTCAGTTTCTACTTACAAATGAGTGGAGGAGCGAAGCGCTGGGCGGGTGGGTTCGCTAAAACAGGAGTCCTTGCACTGGAATTAAGAGTCGTTTTCACAGCACTGAACGCCTCGATCGGCGCTGATTACGGGAGCGATGCTTTGATGCAAATTTCACGGCACCCTAGGGGAAGTTTTTTCTCGGATGGGCAGCGTTAATGGATTAGAGAGTTTAGTGCCCCCGGTAAAGCTACATCCAGCGCGATCTGGACGTTTTCCAGGATGATGTGTGAGGTGATGCCCACCATCAACGAGGGGGACGCCATGAGCTCCCAGGGGGTCTCCCAGAACTGCTCGGACCCGGACGCCAATTTTGAGCAGCTCATGGTCAACATGCTGGACGAGAGGGACAAGCTCTTGGAGTCGCTACGAGAGACCCAGGAGACCTTGATCCAGTCGCAGGCGAAGCTGCAGGACGCCCTGCACGAAAGGGACATCCTTCAGAGGCAGATCAACTCGGCTCTACCGCAGGTGAGCTGCGCTGCTCCGGCCGCTTTGGAGAGCCGCTCCTGATTAATGGCCCCATATTATCGGCTGACGTTGCAGGGTCGTTAATTTTTGCTGGAGACAATTTATATACATAAAGTTTCACTTTTTTTCTATTCTCAGTGATAAAATATATACTGCCACCGGGAAGATACAATATTTAATGTAAATCTAAACGTGGTATTTGTAATATAACCTGTGGCTCCGTGTAACTAAACTAACAGTAGTTAGATATGGAAAGGGTTGTGTCTGGAAGTTAAAACGGCAATAAATTCAAAATTAAGTTTTTTAGATTGTTGTTCGTTTTTTAAAAGTCAAGTCACTGGTATGTATATTTATGTATGCATGCTAATAAATTTTTTGCTGGTGTGTTAATTTCCAGGAGTCACCTGGAAGAATCTGTGGTCATTCGGTTTGTGTTGAATTTTCTTTAATGATGAAATGATGGATTGTGAACTTGGGTGGAAGTTGTCATGTTTTTTAAATGAGATGCTCCATCACTGAAACTGAAGGCACTTGGGTCCTTGTACTTGGGTCTGTCTCTTGCAGTTGTAGTCAACTTTGCTCATGCTGAATGATTCTGGACTCTCTCGACGTCCCCATTAGCATCTGTCACGCTTTGCAATGGAGGTCTTGGAAATTCTTGCTGATCATGCTTCCTGACGTCACGAGGCCCACGGAGCTCACGTCGTATGAATGATCTCGTCCTGGCTTTTCACAGCCGCTCCTCCCATGCGGGGCTTGAAGAGGCCCTGCCTGTTTTACTCGGAGACGGCCAGGGATAATAGAGATCCGCGTGCTGTGTTATTTTCGGAAGCACTTCGCATTGGCCCCTTTATGTAGAAGAAGTGAGCATTTCATTTTGGATGTACCATGCGTGAGTGGTAAAGGGGTTTAGGTATTTCTGTGCTGCACACTGTACGGAAGATTCAAGGTTCAAGAGTTTATTATCATAATCACAGTCAACAATCAATTATGCAATGAAAATCTTATTTACTTGCATGCCCTGCCGGCCACCAGTAAATGCAAACTGATCACAAAACACAAATAGAAATTAAGGTAGCGTGAATGACCCTTGTACATTTAAAACATGAGAATGATTTAAAATGATTAAAGCGGACAATAATGAGTGACAGTTGTGAGAGAAGCATTCAGTGGATGCCATCTTTATGAATCTTTGTGGAAGCTCTCGGTGTTGCCCTGCTACTTGTTTGTGAGGGGCTTCGGGGAAAGGATGACGGCTGATTAAAGCTCTGGATTGTGCTTCGCTGATCCTCCAGGCCCTGTGAACCCCCCCAGGTCACCTTCGCCTGGAAGACATCAGACACCCACATACTTGCCGGCCAGGTGTCATGCCTGCGGGTGTCTCGAGCTGTTAATTGTGACGCCTTTGGGCGACGAGGTTCCCCATGGTGGTATCTCCTTGGCAACGCACATGTGTTACCACAGCTCATGGCTGAATGCAAACTTCGCTAGCAGTGGGAAAAAAAGGTCCAGATAAAGGCGAAGTGCTCAGCCTCACATGGGTGAAATTATAGTTTCACATGTTATCTTTTGATTTTTCTGCAGTAGAGTACGATTCTGGGTGTCTCACGACAGCGCACACCATCTCTCGAGTAAGAATGGATTAGCGATTTGGTTACTAGAAGCCATCAGGCTGTAGTGAAGCAGGACGTTGTAGCTTGTGCTTAGGAAAGCAAGTCTGATAGTCCCTGGGGGTGCAGCAACAAAATGGCAAGCTGCAGAACCTCCCTTTAGGGTTAAACGGGAGCTTCTCACCGAGAAAGTGTCAGCTGTCACCTTTTCGAGGCACCCCAGCTAATGCAGCACAGCCTAAGCAGGCTAAAGGCCACAGATGGCTGGGAACGGCTCTGAACTGAAAAAAAAGCCTTATTAAACGAGGTTCACAGAGATGACGAGTCGGAATGGAGACGTGCAAATTCAAGAGTCTGTCAGAACAGATGGCAAGGCGATGTGACCCTTCATGTGCTTCGATTGTTCTAACATGGATACTAACCGGAAGTGTGCAGCTATCTCGCCTCAGCCTGCATCTTTAGGTGTCTGATCTCATCACGCTAACAGGTGCACCACACGCTACGCTCCATCTTTGATGGCTGACACAACTTCCCTCTCTTTAATCGCCCGCTTTAGCAAAAAGGCCTTAACACGGGGCGATGATTAATGCTCCTAAGTGAGGCGTCTCCTCCGGGTGGGAGAACACCAGCGAAACGCCGGTCATCACGTGGCTCTAGTAGCATGTTGAATTCTCATGACTGTGACCCAGAACTGTCGGCTCCCATGAACACGCTTAAGCCAGACACTGGTCTCTCTGGGAAGGCTTCAAAACTACAGGCTACATCCGGCGTTAAGCACGTTAATTAACGTGGAATATTCGTTCCTTTGTCCAGAAAACAAGAGCTTGTTGACGAATGTGTAATATGCTGGGTACTCGCGTCTTGATGAACACATCAGGGTCAAAGTTAAGCCCTCACAAACTCGACCATCAGCTTCCAGTACTCAAGGGCTGCTGGGATTACATTTCCATTTAATTTCCAAGCTCATGCATGTGGCAGCAGTAATTTATTTTTGGGCTGTAAATCTCATCGGCGGCCATAGGTGCGTGTCAGTCGCTAATTGAAAGCTATTTCCTGTAGCCCTTGAAGTCTGAGGTTCCCGCCTCCACCCCCCTTGGGTGTAGATATCATCTGGAGTAGGTCCCTCGTAGAGGCACCAGTGGTCCGCTTTGTCCCCCAGGCTCCTCTGCCCCAAGTGGGGCACTTCTGGAGCTGCCAGTGGGGCAGATTAGCAGAGTGGGTGAAACTCTGAGGTTCAGCCATTATCCCGGCATGCATTTTAAATAATGCAAAGCAGAAAGACTTTTAATGATGGGATTTAATTAGAGGGATGTAGCAGTGATCTACCATGTCTCTGCCGGCTGTGGAGTGTGCCGGAGTTGATCATTTTTCTTCGCATTTCTTCCAAGATTCTTATTTGAGCCTTTTTTGTGTGGCATTACCTAAAAGTGTCAATTTTTGTTTCATGTCTTTAAACAGTACTCCGCAAAAAGGGTAGTGCGAGGGTAGGGGCCGGTCTGTGTCGGGTTCGAAATCCGTGAGTGGGTTTGGAGGCATGCATGAGTGAACATGGCTGCAGGCCCAGGTAACTTAGAGCAGAATGACAGACGTTGCCTGTCCCCTGCCAGGAAGATAGGACGCTTAGGGTGAGGGTTAGGCTTAGGCTTAGATTTAGGCTTAGGCTTAGAGAGAGACTCTCCATTAAATCCCACAGGAATTACGGTGGATTTGTTTTTATCAATGAAGGTGCTCTAAATACAAAGTTGAAAATTTCATGCCATAAATGTAGAAGTCAAATTCAGCACTCGGAAGTGGCCCAACTGCCCGCATGTCACAGTGCTCTACCTTCTACTTGCTTGCCTCATCTGGCAGCCCGCAGGTCCTAGTGCCCACTAAGTTCCCTGCCTGCCAGGTCCTAGTGCCCCTACAGTCTACCTGCCTTGTCTAGCAGCCCGCGGGCTCTAGTGTCTCCCAGGTTCCTTGGGTACCTCATCCGGTGGTCCACTGGTCCTCGTGCCCCCTCCTGCTCCTCGTGTACCTTACCTGGCCTGCGGGTCCTAGTGCCCACCTAGTTCTTTGCTTGCTTCACCCTGTGGCCCACTGGTTCTAGTGAAAGTCAAAAATTTCATGCCATAAATATAAAAGTGAAAATCGGTACTCAATTGCCTGCTGGTCCTATTGCCCTCCCTTTTCTACACTTGCCTTGCCCAGCCGGTCGTAGTGCCCCTACCTTGTTTTTCACGTACCTCATTGGGCAGCCCAATGGATCCTGGTGCCCCCAAGTGCCTGACTTGCCTCGCTTGGCAGCCCCCAGGTCCTAGTGCTCCAACTTTGTTCCTCACTTACCTCACTGGGTGTTCCATGGTTCCTAGTGCCCTCAAGTTCCTGACTTGCCTCAGGTGGTGGTTGCCAGGTCTTAGAGCCCACCCCTGTTTCTCACATTCTTCACCTGGCAGGCTGCAGGTCCTAGTGCCCCCATAGTTTCTTGCTTGCCTTGCCTGGTGGCTTGTGGATCCTACCACCTCTCTTAGTTCATTGCTTGCCTTGCCCAGCTTCCCCAAGGTCCTCTTGCCTCACCAAGCGGCCTGTGGATCTTAGTGCTCCACTGTTGTCATTTGTGTTGCCCCCCTTACTTGCCTCTCCTGGGGGCCTGAAAGTCCCTTCAATTTCCTGACAATTTCCTGTCTCAGTGTCCCCCTCAGTCCCTCACTTGCTCCACCCAGAGGCCTGTGGGTCCTAGTTCCTTCCATGCCTTGCCGGTGCCCGTATGGTCCTAGTACCCCATGTTCCTCACTTGCCTCTCCCCGCAGTCCATGAGTCCTACATCCTCATGAAGAACTGCTAAGTGTTCGTTGTCCCGAGCATGTACTTCCCAGACACCAGGAGGCGTTTTCCTTTGACACGTAGCAATGTCACATGTGGGCGTAGCTTTCCTTAAAGGCTGTGCTAATTAAGATGGGGATGTTGGGATGATTACAGGCTGCCCCTCCCGTGCAATTCCGAGCACCCTGGAGGAGATGGGGGCTGTACTCTGGCCTTGGCGATGGGGGAGGGGGGCTTTCCATGATAAAAGTCATTCAGGTCATCAGCCAGAGTTACGTCAAAAGAGTCGGAGTCACTGATTCTGCTCTCAGTGTGTTATATTAAATGAGATAAGTAATTAAAATTGGGCTGCCGCGATTAGTTCACATAGTCGATGACGTCAACGCTCAAAATGCATCAACATCAATATTTTAAATAAACCCATGTTTTTCAAAATTATTCTAATAAAATTACCTTTTTGGTTTCTGAAATGCTTCAGTTCATTGTAACTAAGGTTTTCCTTTAATATCACTACGTAATTGTGGGAGTTTAACCACAACTTCGCCTCCTTAAGGTGCTGTGGTTGCTGAGCCGTCTCTCTTTCTTGACGTCAGTGCTTATCGCTTCCACGATTTACCAAAACAGTCACATGACGTGCTCCGCTAACTGAATTTAATAAACTTAAGGATACAGAATTAATACAGATTACTGACTTTTGGGTATCACAAGACGCCTCTCATTAATATTTTAGGCATATTACTAATCTGCTTACTGAATTGTGGGCATAGGTAAGGCACGTATAGAGCCAAGAAGTCGGCGTCCACTATCTAAAGCCCTGCAATGACACTGAGTTTGTTCTTGTCAAAAAATTACTAACTCACCCCCAGTCCCACTGTCTTTTGCTCCCGCAACTCTGTTGGTAACCAGAACCTAGCTTTCCAGCCCCACCCCCCACTCCCAAAAGACCTCAGTGCTGTGTTTGTTTATTGCTACCCCAGGAGGAGGATGGGGGGAGGGCAATTTGCTCTCCAGATCCTGCTGTCAGACTATATTTGTGCCCCTTTGTGCTGTGTCGCAGAGGTCTCTATGAATATTCTAGCAGTTCCTCCTTCAGTTATCAATATGATTAATAATTTATGATGCATCAGTGTTTCAGAATTTCTCCCCTTTGAGATCTGGTGCTGTTTGACATCCCATCTGATTGTAAAACTTCACCTCACCAGCATATCACGGGTTTGCAGCCCGCACGTCTGTTTTTTTTTGAGAGTCACCATGTGCAGCGTTCAGGCCAGCGGTGTTCCGGACGCCAGGAAAGTAAGAGGAGAGCTTCCTTCGCCTTTTCCATGCATCATACAGCGTCCGTGGGCTGGCATCGCTTTCCTTCGAGTGACACAGAGGTGTCCTCTGGAGGGACGCACCCCTTCCACTCCCCTCTCCGTTTCTGCACCACTCAGCACTACTCCGCCTTCAGGGGCCGCGCCGTCCGTGATAGATGAACGTGATCGATAGCGGCGGTTTCCTTCTGCCAGGCTCGTAGGGGGAGGGGCCATGGGAGCACCTGAGATGACATCATGCCTCACTTCTGCCTTTGGCTTGTTCTGGTACCATGGCCTGGCAAGGAAGTGAAACATCTCAAATAAAATAAAACATATAGCGCGAATTGCGACGGAAAACGTGCAGTTAAGTTTATTGGAATGAATTTTGCTCAGTAATGGCGGGTCAAAGGTCACCTTTCTGCTGTTTGACATCCCGTCTGACAAGTTAAGCTGTTAAACCTCCCAAGATGCTGTCGATCATAGCGTATTAATGCCATGTAGCCCTGAAATCGCATGACACATTTGCCGTGTGAAGGCCTTCCTGCCCCCTACCCTTTAACTCAGAGGCTTAAGTTTGACAGACCCTAATTATAACCCCCCCACCCCGCGCTTGGTGCATTTCCTACTTGTCACCCAGGACCTTGTCGCTTTATGCACTGTAGCATCCATTGCTGTTGTACGTTTATTTTAGTGTCAGAAATTGTTTAAGCCGCTTGATTGCATGTGTCCTGCAGGCCCGTGCGGTTTCCTGGGTTACAGAGTGACATCACAGGGGAAGGATACACTTGTCGGGGATCATGTGGCGGCTGCTCGACGCCCCCTTTCCGAAATAGCATGGCACGCCAGCCCCAAGGCGGCACAGGTGTCAAACGCCCCACTCGTTTGACCAGCTGTTTGGTAAATCTGGCCACTCCAGGGCAAGGCCCTGCCAAAACACCCCCCCACACCTGCCCACCCCCTCCTACCTTCAGTTTATTCAGCCCCCACACGTGTGCTGAGTGTGTGCATCCTTGGATTCCCCAGCATCCATTTCACTGTCAAAATATATACCGACAGGCTGTTTAGACGGGTGTCTGGTGTTGTGTGTGTGTGTGTGTGTGTAACTATCCTTATGGGGACACAAGGTCCGCATAACGTGATAAAAATCAGTTTTTTTCCCCTTATGGGGACTGGTTTCCTGGTCCCCATAAGGGAAAACTCTATTTTATAAAAATCAGTGACTGCTATGAGAAACCTAAAAAAAAAACAATTTTGCTTGGTTACTTATGGTTAGGGCAGGGTGGAGGTTAAGGTTGTCATAGTTAGCTTTAGCATTTTTCCCACAGAAGTGAATCAGTGGGCCCCATAAGGATAGGTATACCCTGCATGTGTGTGTATGTGTGTGTGTGTGTGTGTGTGTGTGTGCGCGCACAGGCTGCAGCCAGGGGTGGATTAATTGTTTAAGGGGCCCCACTATGAATACAACATACAAAGCTAATGAGTAGAGCCAGATGACCTAATTGGTTACCAGAACATGCTGCTTATATTTAGTGTAGTACTGTTTGTGGCCAGCAGGGAGCCCACAGACCTGAAGAGCCCCATGTAGATGCATGGTTTGATGGTTTCAAATGCTATCACTGGCTTTAGTACCGCTTCACAGGAGTATAGGGGGGGGGGGTAGACTTAAACCAAGAAGGAGAAAGACTCAGGTGTGTGAACAGCTTCTGTATTCTGTCTTTTGTGCACTTAGATGTGCCAGGGGTGCTTATTCCCTGAACGATAATCCTCAGATGTGTCGCGCTCACATTTGTAAGGCGTGGAATCGCTTAGGAAGTCCTGATGTCCTCTGAAGACCTTGCTCTCACAGCCACGCTGCTGCACTTTCGCAATGTCAGACCCAGCTGATTCCCACAGTAGCCTGGAAGCTCGTCAGTAAATGACAAGTACATTAGGTGCTCCGTTTTCAGGAGGGAGGGGTTAATCTCGCTTGGTGGTGTCAGAGAAACCGTACGGAGGTGCTTCCGTGGTGAAGATCGTGCCCCCGTGGTGATCTCAGCTACACATGAACCCCTGACAGCTCCTCTTGGCACGTGACAGGGGCTGTACGTTATGTTAGTGGGAGAGGTGGGTGGTCTAGCATTTTGAAGAACGTGGAACACCCTGGCTTCAGGCTCACGTGGGTCTTGACGTCCCACAAAAGGTCACAGCTGAGCCGCTGGTATCACCCAGCATTTTGAAAGAATAATGACTGCAATCCCAGAATTCCATAAGATGCCCGTCACTTTTTTACTGTGTTCTGGCCAGTTGGTCACCTGACCACCTCTCATGACACATTTAGCTGAAAGGCCCCGTTTATCTTTATTTCAGCAATGAAATCACATACCGGAAGACAATCTAAGGGATGAGAGTCTGATAGGATCTAAATCATTTTAACTTGTGGCTTCTGATGCTGAATCTAGCATATTAATCAACTGCCACTGGGGGATAATTTGGAGAATTTGTCGTTCCTGGATGTTGTGCCCATATTATGAAGTAGTCAAAGTGTAGCATTTCTCACCGGCTCTGAAAGCTGCCTGTTATATATGAGCTCCTCGGTGCTAATTAGGCCTTGGAGACAGATCACTCTTAGGAACATAGCACTGGCATTCAGCTCTGCAGCCTGACCTACAGTAAAGTTCTCGCTTAGACAAGATGGTCGAAGGTGTTTTTTCAGTCCAGCTCTGGGTACAGGAAGCACAGTTTGCTCAGCCAGCCTTGTTTGCTGCCAGTTTACAGTGGCTCCTTTTTTAAAGGGATACTGTAGTTTGGGTCAGACCACTATAAACTGAGGAAACGTTTCTGGCTGGACAGCCTGCCAGGGGATGTCCATTCAGATGGACAATAGATACTGGTTCAGCTTGCTTTTAATAATTACGCTACAATCATAGATGCATGTTAATAATACGAGGTATTAGGAATGCTTAGGGAGATTGTTGTTCCAGTCTCACCTTTTGTACCCTTCATAGCTTTCCCCAGCCCCCCCTCCCATCTTGTCAAACACAAGCAATGATAACCCTCCTGGACTGGAAACATATGCAATGACACACTGGGATGGGCGCACCTGCCCCGGTGCCCGGAGAAAGGGCCCCAGTGTTAATGACATTAGCATACGTGTCGTTGCCACGCAAGGGCTTGCTAACCCTGGGCAGACCTGCCAGGCCATCTGCCATCGCGGATCTGCACGCCGCATTTAGCACGTGAAGATGCCAGCCTGTCCCCCCCTGGCAAGCGGTGGGGAGGCAGGGGGATCTGATCAGGTTTGGGCGTGAGACCATGGAGGAAACACACAGATAGCTCTGTGGCGGGTTTGTGAAACCAGGGCTTGGAACTGTTTTTCTTGAATGTTCCTCGGGTGTCCATTGGGCAGCTGTTCAGTGTTGTTGTAATCCGCACACTTTTGTTGGGCAGTAACAGCATTTCGGGATCAGCGTTTCGGGATCAGCATTTCAGGATCAGCATTTCGGGATCAGCGTTTTTGGATCAGTGTTTCAGGATTAGTGGGATGCTGTCACTTGTTCTGTTATATAGGACCGAAATTCACACTTTTTTGTGATCGCAAGAGTGTTCTGATTTTTCTGTGGTTTCTCACAGACTTTGTACTCAAGACTTTAATTCCCGTAGCGTGACAACTGTCGGCAATGTGTGCTGCTACACTGGCCCCAACCTATGAGGAAAATTGCAGTGGTACTATTTTTCGTCAAATATTAAGTTTGTGCGGTTACATAATCACAGAATATATAAATCAATACCAACAGGCTTAATACTATCATGGGTTTCCTTCAAAGCCAGCAGTCTAAGGTGTCGCTCGTCCCTAGACCATCACCTGTTTTGTTCAGTGAGGGCTGCTAATTCCTTGGCGAAGAAAATAAACCCCCCCTCTTTGTGAATGGTTTGTTCCCCCATCCACCAAGATGCAGCAAGAGTCACCTTACAGAATGTTTATCTGTCAGAGTCCTTGGTTGGCAAGTCCAAATTCAGCCTCTTTAGGAAATGAAGCACTTCTGGGAATAATCAAATTTCAAGGGCCAATGGTGATAGGTGATACCAATCCTGGTCTCTCCCGTGGAAAACGGAGACAAGGGGGGAGGTAGTGTAGAGATTGGCGGGGATTAGGTGTCTTGAGTCTGGGCTTCAGCTTCAGTTGTCATCCGTAGGTGATATTTGGCAGACGAGATGTACAGCCATCTCTGACAGATATCCCACAATGCTTTGTTGTACACAGTGAAACTATCAGCGCTGCCAATGTCAACAGTAGAGCTGGTGAAGCAATTCTGCTCAGAAGGTCTTGTGTTTTCATTCATCGTTTTCCCATCGCGGTTCATTTATCAAGTCTAGCTTTAAAATTAAATTCAGTTTAATTACCGTTATGTAGACCCTTTTCCCCAGGTTGCCCCAAAGCATTTTACATCAGATATGAGAGCATATTACATTTAAGAGTGAAGTGATTCGTTTTAGATTTACAGATGGATTTAAAGGCGATGAAAGAGAGAGAGAGTAAGAGGATTCAAGGTCGAGGGCGAATAGAAAGAATTACAAGGACTGCGACTACATTGCTGCCCATTCAGTGAAATAATTCAAATTACATACAATTATAAGAGTCTTGCAGGGAGTGAGCGGCTGTGATGTACGAAAGCCAAGCTGGGATACTGATCGTGCCTGGAAGCACTGGAGTACCAGTACATCTGGGTTCCTGGGATGCAACACGTTAGACGTGATCCAAATGGCAGCCATGTTGGTGCTGCTGTTTCCGGCCGTCGGGGACATGGACGCTGTCACAGCTGGGGTGCAGTTGCACATAGAGGAGCTGGTTGAAGCAGACGGTGATCTTGTCTCCTTTAATCGTGCTGACAGAGTCGGATCTATGTGAGATCCCGGGAGATCATGGGATCTGTCTCAGCGAGACTCCATCAGCCTGCAAGCTGCAGGGATTCTGCTTGTTTTTGTTTTTGCGTTCATCTTGAAATGATGCTTGTGTGGCCCGTCCAGTCATGCTTGCTGAACCCAAGATAAAGGTAATACTTTTACTAATTTATGTGTTTATTTAGCAGACACTTTCATCCAAAACTACGTGCTTTTTGGAGAAATCATGGTCAGACAGTCCCTGAAGCAATTGGGGTTAAGATCCTTGCTTAGAGAACCTTTGGTGAACCTGGGGTTTGAATCAACAACCTTCTGATCACGGACACAGCATCCCAACCCACTAAGCTCTGCATACAGGTTGATTAATGGGTTCCTCTTCTGTTGCCTTTTGGAAAGTCCTCGGGTTAGAAGAAACACTGTCCCATGGTGTGCTTTTTCTCTCATGTCAGCCCCAGCATGCACTCCTTCCCTGCCCCAGCGTGACACTCTCCCGCTACAGGGGCGGGTATGTCCTTTCCGAGGCTCCCACTTAAAAAGTCACTTCAGTAACTTTTCTGTTAGAGTCTTTCTTTCTTTGATTTTCTCTCCTTAGGTGCACCGCTGGGATATGATCACTTTATGCTCGCCGGTAGGGTTGCAGTGGTACGCGGAATTCTTGGTTCGGTACAAACCATGGTTTCGGGTTCACGGCTCCATCATAACATACATACAATCATAATCATAACAACAAGATAACAATCATACTGAACAAAATTCTGTCTAAATCTGTGTTCTCTCTGCAATAAACACCCTTAGAGTCATAATTATTTTTCAGTCTGAATTTCCTGGTAAAAGCATCTTAAATGGCATGGAGATACCAATGATGGCATGGAGATACTCAGATGATGCTGTCTTGTAAGAGAGAGCTTGTTGGGTGCGTTTTCCAGCAACATATGCGAGATGGGATGGACGATCTTGGTTTTATCAACTACTTTCCACCCAGTTTTGGTGTAATTTATTGGGAAACCAAAATGTTCCCAAACTACTGATTTAAATGACATGAGGGGGTCTTTGAGTAACCAGCACACACCCACAATTAGCATAACGTTTTACGTGTTGAACACCTACTTGTGAATTTAGGTTCCGCCCATGGCCTGTGCATACTAAATGATGTACTGAACGGTAGACGATGAATACTTGTGCAGGTAACATTACCGTTAGCAAGCGAGTAGAGTCAGAGTATGGTAGCTAGCTAGCTGGTTAGCAGAACATGCCTCTTATAAGGAATCTGTTTAATATACACTCACCGGCCACATTATTAGGTACACCTTGCTAGTACCGGGTTGGACCCCTTTTGCCTTCAGAACTGCCTTAATCCTTCGTGGCATAGATTCAACAAGGTACTGGAAACATTCCTCAGAGACTCTGGTCCATATTGACATGATAGCATCACGCAGTTGCTAGGTAGGCTGTGGCGTTGCAACGATGATCAATTAGTACTAAGGGGCCCAAAGTGTGCCAAGAAAATGTCTCCCACACCATTACACCACCACCACCAGCCTGAACCGTTGATACAAGGCAGGATGGATCCATGCTTTCATGTTGTTGACGCCAAATTCTGACC
>JAODJX010000129.1:8661801-8678237 GCA_026776945.1 Isichthys henryi | reverse complement strand
GCCTGAGAGTCTGGGGAAGGCTGAGAGTCTGGGGAAGGCTGGGAGTCCTGGGGAGCCTGAGAGTCTGGGGAAGGCTGAGAGTCTGGGGAAGGCTGGGAGTCCTGGGGAGCCTGAGAGTCTGGGGAAGGCTGGGAGTCCTGGGGAGAATGAGAGTCTGGGGAAGGCTGGGAGTCCTGGGGAGCCTGAGACTCTAAGGAAGGCTGAGAGTCTGAGAAAGGCTGAAGGCCAAGTCATGATTCTCTTTTCCGCATGCACTTTCCTTTGCAGATGAAGGGACGTGACATAAATTTCATAATTGGTGGTTGGCTGAGGATGACAGCGGTTGGTGTGCATGAAGCCCAGATTTTTATGTCTAGTGGAAACCTTGCACATCCGTCCACATCGGCCAAACATGTGCAAGATAATTAATTAGGCATTTCCAGTACGTAGCAGCATGAACTTCCACTGGTCAGCGGTCAACGACGAAAGGGTAGAACAAGAATAGTTGTTGTTATACTATGGTGAGCAGCTGTATGATTAGGGTTGGAGGTACCTGCAACTATCCAGATATACTGAGGTATACGGTATTTTAAAAAGCAGCACTATTCCGACATTTTGAAATCTTGGTGATAAAATTCGCCGAGCAGACAGGGGGTTGGGGGTCCCAGCTAATTTTGTCGTAAGGATTTCAAAACTCTGTGGCATGCCTTATTTTTGTAATAATTCCCAAGCCTTAACTAATCACTTTAAAACTGCTAATAAAAATATAACCATCTTACTACACTGCTTATATTTGTGTTTGTACATCTGCCCTCTCCTGGTCTGGTGGAATACCACTGCTGTGTTCCTGCACCGACCACAAATGTAGAATGAACCGCAGCCCGATACGAAACAGATGCATAAAAGTGAAGTATGAACTAGCCTTAAGAGTGGGGAAGACTGAAGGTCTGAGGTAGGGCTCCCAAGGTTTTCTCACACACCGAGGGTGGGGGGTTTCCCTCAGGAAGTACTGCGCTCACTGTTCACTGTTCTGGTAAAATCGAAGCTGATGCGGTGAGTCATTGTGTTAAACGCCTTTCAATTATGGGTGTCTCTGTCACGCGTAGTCACTCGGGAAACGAGCCTCTCCATGGCGACCTGATGTTTCAGGTTAGACACTTGGATTAAAGTATGCTTCTGTGATAAAACACTGGTGAAAAAAGTCCCAATTTCTATAAACCAACCTCTTAGGGGTTCATAGAGCAGCTGCAGTCTTGGGTGGGTGGGGGGATGTCTCTGAGGATGAGCTGTGGGGTTTTTTTGGCTTGTGGTCTTTACCACGAGAAGACTCACAATCCTCCTTACATTTTATGCTCATCTTGGCAGTCACATGGATAAGGCAACCTCACACCAACACCGGGTTGGGGGGGAGGGGGGAGAGCCTCACGAGGAGTGAAGGTAGCTCCCCATTTTTGTCCTGAGGCAGAATTATGGGGTGGGGCTACTGGATGGGGCGGGGTCAGAATGAAGGGCTGGGCCACATCACAGCTGCATGTCAGGGTGTAGAATGGCTCCCCAACCTTGGCATCTGCCAGCCACGTTGGGGCTTAATGTGATGAGATTAGTCTAAATAGCATAGTGAGACTGGAGTGAGCGACGGTCTGCTATCCAGTCAGAGCCCGGCAGCTCCATGCAGCGAAGAGCCCCGGCACACGGACAGCATGGTGTACAGCCAGTGCCACTTTGTTACAGGCCCCGTCTCTCGTATTCTCCTCCAGCCTTTATTCACTGTTTATTCACTTTTCCCCTCGCCGGTCTGTTTGATCCGCTCTGCTGTAACAAGCCATAAGCCGTGATCTTTATTTTTTCTTCAGCTCTGATGAATCACATTTTTCTGTCCTTTTACGAGAAATGTAGAATTTCTGTAATGGGATGTGTTTTTCCTGTCCACACTCGGGAATAACTCTCTGACAAGTTTTGTGACACGCAAATGAAATCTGCCTGCGAACGTGACGGCAGACTCCTCAGGTTGTAACTTACAGCCATCTAGCAGGCCTGCATGCGGGCTGGGGTTCCGATCGCGCACGCCTAGCACCTCAGTCTGAGACTCACACGGTTGAATCCCAGGATACCTACAGCTCTTGGTGAGCAGTATTTCCATTATTACATCAGTATAAATCCTGAAATTTGGCTCCTTAAAATTAATGTTTCAGTAGTGCAGAGTTTTAAATCATCCCATTAAAAAGACTTTCTTGACATATAAATGTGCAAAACTATATCAGGAGGAACCTACACACTTTTTTGTTTATGGTTTGTTGATTTTGTTACGTTTTCTGAGGTTTTCTTCATTGTATTGTGTATTGCGTAATTGTGCTTCCTGACCACAAGAGGGCACTCGATCCATTACAGCTGACCCCAAGGGCATAAATTTGGGTTGAGCATTGAAGAGGTTGAGGTCTTCACCCAATTAAGAGGGTCCAGGGTGTTGCATTGGCCAGCTTTGATTATTGGGAGGGTTACAACCTCCTGTCCTCCCACAATTTACGCCCGTTGCTGATCCCTAGAGAGCAGTGACTGTCAAAGCGGGGGGGAGTCTGCAGAGACTTGTGTTTAATAAAAACTTCCAGGAGGCGGAGTTTGTGGGCCTTTCTTTGGATTTATATATCATGATTCATGTTAACAGAACTTTAATCTGAAAATGACCTTTCACAATAATTTTTGAAGTATGTTGCAAACAGTATTAACTACAGATGCCTGATACAATATCAGAACATTCATGTTTAGTTTGTTCGTGACGTTTTAACAGCCGTGGAATCCATTGGCACCACCTCTTTGCTTAATGGCCTATTTGATCTCATTAATGGCCTTTCGTTTGGTGGTGAGGCTAATGCTAAACGTGGGTGTAATTAAAGAACGTGCCTGTTCGATTAGCATTCATTTAATAGGGCTTTATCTGTGTGTGGCTTTGAAGAGACACACGGCTGTTAGGCTGCAACTCGAAGGTCCTGCTTGTGAATAGGGTGGCCCAGGACTTTCCTGTCTCACTGTAGCAGAACCACTGTCTTCAGCCCCAATGAAACATCTTAATTCCGGACACTCTTGTCTGCCGTGTCTTCCAAATGTTGGCGGGCCTCTTGTGCCTTATCTCTGCCCCGGGATGTCTTGTTTCCTTCTGGTGATCAAACTTGGATGCCTGACAGGAATTTATAGCTGTGGAGAGGATATGCTGGTCCTCAGCTCTCCAGCGCAGCTCTGAGGCTGAAACGGATCGTGTCGGATGGTTGCATTCGCCGCGGGTGGGAACAGAATTGCACCGTGGGAACTTGAGCAGAGTTCTGTGTTTAACGAGAGCATAATACAGACACAGGCATGCACCTTAGCAGCACTCGACCTATTCACCTATTCCCCTTGTCCTCCAGGTTCCTGGGGTTAAAGCTGCCACTTTTGTACTCCACAGAGCCAGTGGGGGGGGGGTATTAATTACGTGCCAGCGCCCGTCTGCCTCAGCGTCACCCAGAAAGACAGACACTGTTAGCGTGTGAGGCTAGTTGAGGCCGACGCAGGCAGAAGGTGCCCTGTCCCGGCCGTCACCCGACACCCCACCCACCCCCCCGCTGCGACATGGGGACGCCAATAGCCGATGCCCCGCGACAGCTGCTCTGGTCCAGATGCCCCGCGTGAGTGCAAATAAACAAAATGGCGGATTATCGCCGCCTTCCTCCCGTAATTTGACCCTGAGCGTTTATCTCCGTTTCTCTGTTTTGTTGCACTGAGCCACTAGAGGGCAGCTTTTCCATATATCTTTGTGTATCTTTGACTTGGAGAGGAAGCATCACAGATTTAAAGGCGGAAAAAGAGACAAACACAGACTGGATGTATCTGAACCGGTGACCGCGTGAACTGGGCCCCTGCCCTCAGCAGCTAAACGTGGCTAAGCTGGGCTTGCTTTTGGCCGTCCGCTGCACGTGGCCCCGTGTGATCGCAGAACGTCCCCAGTGCATTGGTCTTCTCAGCCATGTCAGTTTACGAGTTTGTCTTCTTTTAAAGTGGGAGCTGAACCTGTCGGTGGTGAGAGGTAGTCAGAATGCAGCCACAGAATGCTGAAGATGGAAATGGAGATATGTAGGCGCATACACACACACAGAGTATACGCAGGCACACACACACATAGCAGACATCACACATATAGCCCACACACACAGAGCAGACACAGCGTACACACACACACACACACAGGCTACATATCCTCATTGTCAGTTTGTGCTGAATTGTGCTGTACATTTTAAGCAAGCTTCAGCTTGTAGCTCCATCCATGGGGGCTGCTGTGTGGCCCAGCAGGTTGCAGAAGGTCACTGGTTAAAATTCCAGGGCTGGTAGAGTGATTTCACTGCTGGGGCTTTGAGCGAGGGCCTTAGCCTCAGGCCCTGTTCACACCCGCTATTAACATGCGTCCTGGGTGAACCAATCACAAGTGGACAGCGATAAATACCGTCCATCCACACCTGGCATTAACATGCATTTGCGCATGCGTATCGACTGGCCGCTGGTAACCGGATGTCATTTTCCCGCATTTTATTTAAATAAGCACGTAAATCACCTCCGTATGCAGAATCTTCCGAACATTAAAAGCAGAAGAAATCAAAAGCTATTGGCGTATTTCAGGGTAACCGAACTGCCTACGACCTTTGTAATGAAAGCCATAATACTGAAAATGAAATAAATATAAATAAACAAATGAATAAATAAATCTTTCAATAATTGATGTGTCTTTTTATTTAAAAAAAATCCCTAAAGGGTATTATATATTTCACACTAACGTTTATGTTCTACATTTAATCTTTAAATTGTAATAACGTTATTTTCATTTCAGTCATTTAAAATATTATTTCACATAATGCAAATGTGATTTCTTAAATAATTCAAACTATATTTCATAATGAAGTTCAACTTTTCACGTTGTAGGCATACATTTATATACCTCGCCAACACGATACAAATGTACATGTTAAAAGGGTCTTTCAGAACTTAGGTTCATATTTTTCTATACAAGAGCAAACGGTTCAGTATGCAATGCATTATGTTGCTTGCTATATGATATTGCTTTTGATTTAATATTTCGGCCTTTAATCATAACCGATGAAGCTCAAAATTTGTTTTGGCTGATACGTTGAATTATACGTTTGACTTACTCGGGTTACTCGGAGCAAGTAAAGTAAAAGGAGCAAAATAGTCAGGACTGGACTGGGACGGAATTTCTGACCGGGAGCTCCAGGACAGCCCGTACTATATATACAATCAGAATATTATTATATGTTTCTACTAACATATTCATTATATAAGCTACTGAAGGCGCATTCTTACCTACAGTACACACTTTAATTTTGCGTTCATGTCATTTTTACACGCACGTTTCACCGACATTAATAAAGCATGGACCAGCTTGGACGTAAAAAGGAAACTTTATCAAAGTGCACATTAAATATTTCATATGTGCAAATTTCAAAGCATCCTTAATAAATCACGTCTTATATAATTTATTTCCCCCGAATTTGCGCGGAATATTAATGGTGCGCACGTTGACAACGTTGCCATGCGAATGGATCGACACAATCCGACATTAAACCAACTTCCCAGTACATTCAAACTTATTTTTCGGTGTTGTATGGAAGGCTAAAAGAATGTGGCCATATGCGTCTCAGACCACCCCCGAATGTGGTTTGAGCGATCGGATCTCGATGCATTTTTACTCCGTTTTGGGTGCGTTCACACCTGTGTTTAGCGCTGTCCAGTTGTGATCTGATCAGACAGGTGGCATGTCAATACCGGGTGTAAACAGGGCCACAGTTGCTCCAAAGATAGTCTAATCTTGCTTTCACAAAATAATATGTTGTTTCGGATAAAATCATTGGCTAATTAAGTAAAATGTCTTCGGCTGATTCTGACATACATTCTGTGCCCCCCACACTTATAGCGGTTGGTTTATAGATCAGCAGCATATATCTAAGATAGGGAATCCCTGTTGTATTGCACTGTTATAGCGCTGATTGCCTAAAGCCTATAACCGTTGCTGTTCAGATGATCGTAGCAGATCACGTCTGCTGAAGCTGCTCCAGTTAGGTGCCAAACTCCAACCTACAAAGCCAAAGGTCCATAAACTGGATCCGGAGAACCATGTCTGTTGCCTTAACTCCGTTTCGGTGGCGACTTAATGCTGCACCTCGGTTGGACGTCCAAATGTAGCAGATTTTTTATATTCTTATGAAAGGAATCCATGCCCATTTTCTGTGATGACTGATCCGGCAGGCCATCTTGGTCATGGTCACGGTGATAATGCTGGAACATCACTGGGTCCCGCCTGGCCCCAGTTTGAATACTGACCAGGAGTTTGTGGTAGCTAACAACCCCGAGTCACATCAGAGGCCGGCAGTGACAGGAGGGGAACCCAAGGAGGCGGGACCACACTGCAGTGTTACTCTGGCAACAGCCTGTCAGGCATTGGGTGGGGAACTGTTTGCCCCACGCTGTCATATTGGGGGACATGAGCCTGGGGCAGTGCAGTGCCCTCATGTGGCCGGCACATGCAGCCACAGCTGAAACAGGTGGTCGGGGGGGTACAGACGGTAGCATCGGCCTGCTGCTCCGTCATGTGCCAGCTGACCCCTCACTACGCCGTGAGCCACATACCGTGGCACTAGCTCTCAGCCTTCCTCCCTGTCCTCCCTCCCTCTCTCTCTCTCTCTCCCCCTCTCTCTCTCTGTCCCCCCCCACCCCCACCTCGCCCTCCTGTCTCTCGTGGCACTCAGCTCACAGTCCGCCACGCTCTGGATTTCTCCGCGGACCCGGAAGGCCGCCCCTCAGCCGCCGCCACTCGCAGAGCCTAGGAATTTAATTTATTACCCAGCTTACTGTCATCCGTCGGGGATTTGGCGCTGGGGGGGGCGGGAGGCGGGGGGGGGTGCTCCTCATTCGCTGGCTGGCTCGCTCTCTCTCTCCCTCTCCCTCCCACTGTTTGTCTGCCGCCGTCCGGAGCGCTGGGGGGCTCGCCGATTTGGGCCGAGTTTGGACATGATCCTGTCGACATGAACCAGTCCTCCGTGAAGATCCAACTGCAGAATGGGGTCCACTTTAACACATACATGTACCAGGTAGGGTTGGGACTCTGCGGGGTGCGGATTAGGGACGGGGTGCCTGGGGGGGGGCTCACGTGCATGCAGTGCCCCCCCACTGCTTGTGCAGCTTATAGTTTCACTAAATTTAGGCAGGGGAGGGAGGTGTGTCCCATGGCAAAATGTTAAAGTTAGTCAGACACGCCGGCCACCCCCCCGCTCAGATGGCACCCCCAAGCAGGGTGTGTGACACAGTGCTGTTCACGCACCCCACAGGTTTGCATCCCCAGGGATTTTACCCCTGTTTTGGGGGGTGGGGGGGCTCTTCTTATCTCCTTACCTGTTCTGGCTATTCCAGCACTTTTAAATTGTGATAAATTGCGGTTCGTGTCTGTGACGTTCTTACTAATTAGTGATTTTTATTCTGCCCGTAACATCGCTTCTGTGAAGTGGGTCAGGGCATGGATGGGGAGGGGGGAGAGGTTATGTAAATGCGGTCTGAAACGAGTGAGATTCTCCCATCTCAAACTTTGATCGCCCGCTTATGACTGGGGGGGGGGGGCACTTTCTTCTCTTCGCGGTTTGTTCCTAAGCAGTGATGTGTGTGTGTGGTCCTGGGACTCGGGAAGATTCCGCAGTGGCTGACAGCGGTACCTTGATGTGACGCGCTCCCTGGCTGGCATCTGTCGCCCCCCCCGTCCTGCTGAACTTCTGAGGCGACGGTTCCCTCAGTTTCTCCATCTGGGTCCGAGACGGCGGGGGTGGGTCAGCTGGGGGTTACCCAGACTGGGTTCCTAAGGCTTGTTTCCAAGGTTCCTGTGTTTCTGAGTGACATCCTGATGCAGCGCCATCCTCCCGCACGCCGTTTAGCAGGAAGTTATATCGGTCATTGCATGAACATCCTAAATGTATCTGTGATGGGGTGGCTCAGTGAATATGGCCATGACCTGTTAATGCCTCATGCTCTGCCCGTGTGGGTTTAAATCCTTGTGGCCTTATTCCCATTGCATTACATTCATTACTTATTTGTTGTTTGCTTGTTCTTATACTGTGCTGTCTCTCGTCTTGCTTGTCTTGTCTTTTATTGCGCTTCTGTTTGTCAGATTCTCCCCCCATACTCCTGTCCCCTCCTCTGCAACTGTGGCATAGGAATTTCACTGTGTTCCTCTCATTCAACAAGATAACTTGAAAGCTGCAACTTGAATCATAGGGCCGTGCATAGCTCAGTGGGTTATGGATGTGTGTCAGAAGGTTGTTGGTTCTAATCCCACGTCACGATCAGGCATTTTCTCCTGGAGCCCAGTTTTGAGGTGTGTTGCAAGTGATTAGCAATAAAGCGTGCTGCATGCACATAATGAGGGCTGAACAGCATGGGTACAGCATGATACCGAGAGGCCCAGCTCCTGCAATCTCCGCATCAAAAGCAGAGGGGCGACATAGTGAACGGCCCTGATGCGTCTTTGAAGCTTCCGACGCCTTCCCCCTCACGAGGTCTCTGAGGAGAAGCTGTCGCCTTTGTTCCTCCATAAAAGGGGAGCTAGGATCCAGTTCTCCCCTTCACGAGGAATGCCTGATTTGGGAGTGGTATTTGGGCCGGGAGGTACTGGGCATGGGTGGGTTGGCCATCGATGGGCACAATTGTGCTTCAGAACTTTTTTACAGTCTGTCAGAAATGTGCCAGGGCTCCCAGGAGAGGACGCCGGCTCTGTCGTGGTCGGGAATTCACCCTAAGCAGTTCCCTTAGCTCATCTCATCGTGAATCTGAGCAGCCGGTGTCTGTGTGTCTTCCCGATTGCGATCCCTGAAAGTTCATGCCAGAACTTTGGTTTGCTGGTGCCTGAATGAGCCGGACGTTCCGATACCGGGTGACCGACAGCCTCTTCCGAATTTTCAGAGTGTCTCGCCCCTCGCTGCTCCTAAACCGGCCCCGTCCAGCCGGCTGCTCCATGTAGCATGCTCTGTGGGTTATCCGTATGCCCCAGTGGAACATTCCAGATTTAGTGGGGATTCTGGAGTGGCTACAGATGGCTGCCCCTGGACAGTCCTTTACCTATATGCAGCTCCAAAACGCTGCTCATCCGATAAGGGGAACCCTGAAACATTCCTGAAGAATTGTGAGCACTGTAGTAGACTGGCATCCTGTCCAGGGTATCCTCTGCCTTCTGATCCTTGCTTGCTGGATGCTTCCCCCGCACTGTCCCAGATGGAAAATGAACAGATGTTTCGGTGGATGTCTGTAACTCGTTGTGTTGGAGTGACACAATGTGCCGTGCCTGCCGCATTTACTGTGCATTTTCCACTGAATACCGCGCTAAATCTGCAGGACTGATCGCGCATCAGCCGTGACAGGAAGATGCTTGATGTCTGTGTCAATGGATCCTTCACGAGGGCTTCCAGGAAAGTGGAGGGTATCAGTGCAGCTGGAGTGGTTTGTACTTCTGATGCGTGTGAGCTTGGCAGGTGTACAGCTGGGGGCGGGTGGGGTAACACTACGTCCTTTAGGGCGGGTCGAGAACCACAGGCGCAATATGGTGATGCGCCTGCCTACACAGGGGATGTTTGGGCCCAGCTGGGGTGGGGGCCAGGCTCTGAGCTACTAACGAGCCCACCAGTCCCCCCATTGGACGCCGGTGATGACCCTCTGCATTAGGGTTGAGTATTGTTTGAATTTTATTAATTAAAATTCCGGTTCTGCTTATCGATTCCGGTTCTTATCAATTCCCCATTCCGATTCCATAAAGGTAAAAAAAGGAGGCCAGATGTTTAACAAAAATATATTTATTCTGAACATTCAGAATGTCCCGGCAGTAAAATGCTGCCTGCAAGTCATTCACAAATTCCTTCTTGTTTAATAAATAGAGAGCGACAACTTATTGTCTCTACCTGGGCAAACAGCTGTGGTCATGAATATGAATGATATTCAACTGGGGAACTCCCTGTACCCAAATCAGCCTGTCAATGGGCCTGTCTAATGCTGAGTGTCAGTGTGAATCAAGACAAAAGCAGATATAATTTGTAGTTTATATCTTTGTTGAAAGCAATAGGAACGGTAAGTATGGAAGAACGGGAGAGTTGCATGGTTTAGCATGAGTATGAACAAACAGCTTGTTTTGTGCAAAAAGAATTCTTCTTAAAATAATCCTCATCACTGTCACAATCTTCATCGGAAGATGAATTAATTTCATCACTGCTGTTGTGCCATTGTAAAAATAGCAAGTACAAACTGCCTGATGTCACGTGCAGTTCTCGGTCACTCTCATTCTCGGTTGGTGTTTCCATATGTGGTTTAACTCCACCCCTAATGACCTTGTTGGCATATCAATAGCTGCTCATGCCTGAGAGAAAAAAATTAAGGAGTATGTTGTGATTTGTATGCATTTTCTGAAAATGCCGATTTCTAATATTATTTGTGAGATAAAACATTTTAAAGTAGACGGATTAAGGTTTCTGACATATGCAACAATCACTGATGGAGATAACGACATTAGATTCACGCATTTAAAAACATATTCTGTGTCCTGTGTGGCCTGGGGGATCTGTGCATGTCAGTGCTGTGTAGCCCGGGGGTCTGTGCATGTCAGTGCTGTGTAGCCCGGGGGGTCTGTGCATGTCAGTGGTGTGTAGCTTGCTGGTTGCGTTCGAGTCAGTGCTGTGTAGCCTGGGGGGTGTGTGCATGCATGCGTGTCAGTGCTGTGTAGCCTGGGGGGTGTGTGCATGCGTGCGTGTCAGTGCTGTGTAGCCTGGGGAGTGCGTGCGTGTCAGTGCTGTGTAGCCTGGAGTTCTGAGGACGGCTCTTAGCCACTGAGCCAGGTTTCGTCCCATTGCTCATTCAGAACAACCATCTGCCAGCTTGGACTAAATAAATATGGGTCTATACATCCTGCTATTTTTGGGCTCATGTTCTCTCACTCGCTCTCTTTTCCCCTGCGATCTGTGCGTTGTACCCACGTTCACGTCTCTGTAGACACCCGGTGATGAGCAGCGTCCGCACAGAGCCCTGACGATTCAGGGACTGGCCTTCAGTGTCAGTGATCAGCCCTACTGACTGAGGCTGTCACTTTACTTACTTATTTAGCAGACGCGTTTACCTAAAGTGACATACGAAAGCAGGATCAGACAATTCCTGGAGCACTTGGGAACTAAGGACCCTGTCTAGGGGCCCAAAAGTGAACTCACTCTGCCGACTGTGGGATTTGAACCAGCAACGTTCTGATCGCAGACACAGTGCCTTGACTTGCTGAAGTGCGCTTTATAGCTCGTTGCCTCCCTCCCCCTGGACACTATCGCCCGAGCCCAGCCGCAGCTGCGGACACCCTCCGCTGTCACCTGACGCCCCCCCTTGGTTACACGGCAGGCCGCTGGCTTTAATCCCCCCCTTGTTCCAAGCGCTCAGATTAAGTCTTTGGTTGTCTGGTTATGAAGCCCCGGTTTGTACGCCCCCTCCTCGCGTCCCAGGGGCCGGGGGAGACAGCAGATGGGGCAGCATGCTGGGGGCAGCACGCCCATGGGATCCGAGTCACGTGACCTGCTGTGGGGGCGTCTGGGTTCGCGAGCCCCATAGTATGACACTCCTGGGGTGGCGTGTGATGAGAATGAAGAGCTCTCCCCCAACAGGAGTGATGGGGAAACCCTCCGATTACAGCGACAGTGTGGGTGCGAAGGCGAGAAACATGCACATTAATTTAAATGCATAACTTTATTTAAACATCTCGAGAAATGTGTAAATATGTTACGCATATGGATTCAGCTTTTTACAGCAATGTAAGTCACAGTGCTTTTTTTGGAGGGGGAGGGTAGCGTATTTCTGCTGTCTCACACAGTGTTCCACAGCACTGCAGTCATGCATGCTGTGACGGCGCCCCGGGTGACTGTGGCCTGTCGCGATCAGTCACGATGTAATCGCGTTTATATGGCGCATGCGCACGATCATCACCCGGGCTTTAGATGACAGATGAAACGTTTGTCCGGATGACGGCTATTCGGTACTATACCAAAACTTAGTGATCTGTATAAATTTGTTGTATTCTGATGTTTAATAAACGTGTCGTGGAGTATTATTTTTCTTCTTCTATGTTTTTTTTACCTTTATATTGTGAGAATCTTACCTCCTGAGTAAAACTGAGTTGTGTTTCCTAAACAAAAAGGTCACTCAACAGAGCTGACAGTCCTACAGAAACATTTGTGGCTGATTTGATTTTAAAGCCTGGCTGATTTTATGCTGCATTTTATACTGCACTGTGTATTTTGAACAGAAAAATAAAACACCAAAAATCAGTAGGAAACCTCTGAATGTACAGGCCAGAATACACCTAATTAGTCATCTTAATTAATTAAAGTGAGAAGATGCTTCTAGGGAATAAACATCTGATTAATTTTACTAGTTAACACTATTGGAAATTCTGCTCTTTTTTATGAAATTGGAGCAAAGGAATCATGTATAATTTGGTTTTAAAAGTATCCTAAAATAATCCTTAGTAGTTCATATGAGGGTTGCAGTTTTGTGGTTTTGCGGGAAGTCTACTAGGGATAAAGGCTGTCAAATGAGAGTGGGTTAAGGGGGGTAGACACCACAGTGACCCACACAGGTGATTTAAAGAGACAGGATGGGCTTCTCCTGCTCACATACGCGGCAGTGGTTTTAGACTCCCATTGGAGCAGGTCGAGAGCTCATCACGCCGACGCGCCGAGCCGGCGAGCTGTCAACCGGGTGTGGATCTTCTGAGGGGCTTTCAGACCTGGCTTGTCTTTTGGGTGGCGAGTCATGGTTAATGAACAGATTCCAAAAGCTTGCTGCTGTGAGCTTTGGGAGAAGGTCATGCAATTGTACCCTTGAATAAGCCATTTATTCAGAATAGCTTTAGTAATGGTATGGTGGCTTAGTAGTTGGTGCTGTTACCTTGTACCTCCTGGGCCGTGGGTTTCAGTCCCACCTTTGTGTGTGGAGTTTGCCTTTTGATCAAGATTCGTCTGGGTACTCCTTTTTCAAAGACAAGCAGTCAGCCTAATTGGTGTCTCTGAAATACCCATGGTGTATGATTCAGATGGACCGGCATGACATCCGGTGTGTGCCCCAGACGTGTGCCCAGTGCAGTCTGGGATGGGATCCAGGCTTCCCGTGAGCCTGAGAAGTTGGAAGATGGATGCTTCATTAAAAAAAGCTTCAGTCAGCTGTTTAAATGGCCTTTGGAATTCTCTCCTGGGGACTTTCTCATATGTGTGTCTGTACATATAGTATATAGCACAAAGAAATTGCCCTGAACCTCTGGCTTTTGCATTATTTAAGCTGCCATTTGCTATTTTAAAGATTCTAACCCTTTGTATAGTCTGTGCTTAATGGAGATGGAAATCGACAGCAATAGCTGGAATATTGTTCAAATCCATTCAAATGGGGATGTTATGAAGCTGCTGAATATGACTTTGCACAATCGATATTATTTACTACCTGATCTACTAAATGCTGCCACAGTTAGATACACAGTTATTGATGACGGATGGATGGATGGATGGATGGATGGGTGTTTTGCCATTCTTATATCAGCCAAATAAATAACTAAATATGTTTTCTTATGTAATCTTTTGATTATGGCACACTTTATGTGTTTGACATTTTAATGGAAGAGTTTTTACCCAGTTTAAAAATATCAAAATGAAGTAACAGGAGCTAATTTTACTCTTCTGTCCATCCATCCATCCATGCATCCATCCATCCATTTTCTAGCCACTCATCCTAATCAGAGTCACAGTTACACATTATGCCTAAATCAAGGCTGTACCAAGGATCAGATTCTGACTACAGAGAGTAGCTAGCAAATTCTGCTTCTTTGATACATTTTAAATTGTAATCTGTCATCAGAGGAGTCCTCAGCTGCCCCACTGGCCTCCTTCTTCTGTCATACTGTTTAGCAAGCCCCCACAGGCATATGT
Organism: Isichthys henryi; assembly: GCA_026776945.1. Classification (NCBI taxonomy): domain Eukaryota; kingdom Metazoa; phylum Chordata; class Actinopteri; order Osteoglossiformes; family Mormyridae; genus Isichthys; species Isichthys henryi. The sequence continues at coordinate 8,664,249 of JAODJX010000129.1, read as the reverse complement.
TCCTGCAGCATGGAGGTACGGACCCAAAGAGCAGCTCACTCCCATAATGTCAGCATTAGCATTTCAGGGAGCATTAGCATCTCGGCGAGCTTTAGCATCTTAGGGTGCGTTAGCAAGATTGTGGGTTGGGTTTGAACCCTGCACTAATTAACTGCTCCAGGGGTCCTGCCCAACCCCGCTGTCTATCCCCAAGCTTCTCTCACTTGTGCGACACTTTAGACAATAAATAAGCGTAAATTCCCTGAGTGAATGAAGCTGGCATGTACACACACAGTATCTATTTAAACCTCCAGCATCAACACCCCAGAAGAGCGACTCTGCTCCGCTCCTAGGCCCAGATGACAGCCACGGTTGGTTCTGTCTGCCTGCTGCCTCACATAGCAGGAGAAATGAAGTCAACTGAGGAGTCTGTGCCGCCATTTACGTGCATTAGGCGTGAAAGTCTAGCATTCCTGCAAGTTATAAATGAATTCGTTTAGAAAACAGCACCGTAATTGAGCCCTGTAATCCAGTCTGCGGCGCTCGTTATCTCTGTCTCGTGGTTGCCAGGGGAGAGAAGAGTTATGGACCTCAGGAGGTCCTGTGATTTGTGAAGGGATGGGATACAGCTCTGTGTGACTCCTTGTGCTGTTAATCATTGGTGATCATCTTAGTGGCACATGGTGAAAGTACATCGGTGTCTACCCAGGCGATACACCCAAAACGGCCTACCAGACATCCTCCTGGCACTCCTGCTGTTTGCCCAGGCGAGTTACTCCATTCCGGAATGTTTTTCCTCTAATGTGACGGATAAATCGGTCTTTGTGGCTGGATCTTACGGGTGATGATCTGGGGGGACCAAGGCACTGGAACACAATCCTAATTTCCAGTTGCACACTGTTTATGGATATGAATGATTATTATGTGTCCTGTTTCAGTCTTGGAGATAAGCAACCAAGCATTTCGCTACATATTGTACTGAGCATGACTGTGTATATGACGAATAAAATGTTGATGGGTAAATTGATTGATGGATGAGATTACGATGGTCAAGCCATGAGCCGGCTCTCAGCATTGTGTGAACTTGATGTAACTTGAAATGGATGAACGGATGGTATTGTCATTGCCAAAACCATATTTAATAAATAAAGGCTTTTTGGTACTGGTTTCTGTACAGCAGGGGTGGCCAATCTTACCCACAAAGGTCCGGTGTGTATGCAGGATTTTGGGATAACCTTCAGGTCAACTGTTCAAACACAGGTGTGACCCAATCAGTCCTCTAATTAATGACCTAATTAGGGAGTTGCAGCGAAAACCTGCATACACAGCGGCCCTTTCTGGATAAGATTGGCCACCCCTGCTATACAGAAATACAAAAGAGGTGTCCGTTCATATGCCTGTTCAGCCACCAATGATGTTTGGAGCTAAGAGCCAGGGTTTGGACATGTAGTTGGTTCAACTAGAACCAACTATATATGTTTACCTTTATTTTAGGTAGCAGATGCTTTTGTCCAAAATGATGTACAGGGGAGGCAAATACCACATTACAAACACACAGTTGTCAGGGAGTCAACATGAGTGCAGCTAGACTGAGTTTCCTAAGAATGTCCAGGTACAAGTGTAAGCAGTACTGGAGCAGGAGCTGTACAACTATCTTCCAATCAAAGCAAGAAACTAATAATACAAATATTCAAATGGTAGAAAGTGCATCACTATTTGCACTGAGGGAACGTGGGGTGGTAGTAGGGGTGTTCCTGGAATAGATGTGTCTTAAATTTTTACAAGATAGTGTAAAGAAAGATTACATCGAAAACCTGCTCAGAGCTCAGGACTGGAATCGCTCACTGTTGTGATGTGACAGTGATAAGCATGAGTGTGATGGGTGTGACCCTGCATTGGATAGTAGTGATGGATGGATGGTTGATTGGGCTTTAAAGGACCAGAGAAGAATATTGCAATGTAACCTGTTTTTCAAATCAAGTTTGAGTCTCATGAACTTTAAAACAGAAAGATTGACACCCAATGTAACTGACCTCTTTTAAATCTGGTATTGTAGTCCAGAGCACATCTTCATGGGTCATTGATTAAATCCTATGCTTTTTCCAGCAAGACATGCTGTATTAGCACAAACCACAGATGAGAGGGACACAGAGAGAGAGACAGACAGAGAGAGAGTTAGAGAGAGAGAGAGAGTGAGATTTGTTTACAGCCACTGGAGCTGTGATTGAAAGAGACCCAGAAAATGGGATTTACTTATTTTGGACAGACCACACGGCCCCTCCATAAAATGCGAACATGGTGCCTTCCGGAAGCCCATCCGGGATGTGGGTGGGGGGGGGGGCGGGGGTGAGCAGCTTCTCTTAAAAGTGATCACAGTGATGACAGATCCATGGCGGGCAGAGACTAGGCTGCTGTGCTGTTCTAGCCATGTGCTACTCTGCTCTGTCCTTGTGCATTTGGGGTCGGGGG
>JAODJX010000129.1:8627748-8649259 GCA_026776945.1 Isichthys henryi | reverse complement strand
CACGGTCTGATACTGCACCCCACAGATAGAGACAGAGGAACTGACCTGTTTTAGATACATTTCCACGGATTGATCTAAATATTTTCCGGATATGTAGCTCTTATGTGAGCATCCATCCAAAAATATATTTTTTATATTTCTTGAGTTCTGAGTTTTGCTCACTTTTAAATATTTATACATTTCTTTCCGCTCTGCAGATGTTTTTATGCAAACCAGCTTCCTGCTTTGTAAAAGGTCGTATTGCTAATTTTTCCATTTTCTAGGGCAGAAATACAACAAAAGCTGCGTAATATGAACTGTGTCAGCTGGGAAGGTGGCTGTGTAAACGCCGGGCTGAGAGTGTGTGAGGCGTCTGTCTGCCGCCAGGCCCCTCGGAACCAGTAACAGATCCTGGAATAAGCAGGACTAGGATCTGCTACTGTCTCATGACACGGAGCAGCTGGGTGACGTGATGCCATTCAGGGGTCCAAGCCTCCAGGCTCACTGTGTGTCCAGAAGATGTCGGAAGGAGATGAGGAGGAGGATGGAGAGGGAGGAGATTCTGGAGTATGTGATAGAGAAAAGGATGGTGGGAGGAGACCAGAAGATAAGAGAGGAGAGGCTGAAGGAGGTGACAGGGAGGGAAGGATAGGGAGGAGATGAGGAAGGAGAGAGAGGAGAGGCAGAAGGAGGTAACAAGGAGGGTAGGATGGGGAGGAGATGAGGAAGGAGAGAGAGGAGAGGTTGAAGGAGGTAACGGGAAAGGAAGGGTAGGGTGAAGAGATGAGGAGCAAAGAGAGCAGAGGATGAAGGAAGTGAAATGGATGGAAGGATAACCATGGATATGAAGAGGAGGAGGAATGAGAGAAAGGAGATGGGGGATGAGATGGAGGATGGGGGGCAGTGAAAGATGAGGTCCCCTGTGAGTGCTGCTGCTGCACTTTTGCATATGTATCTGTCTCCTTAAACGATGCTCTAAGCATTCACATTTAGGGCACGTCACAGAAAGCCTCATCATTCGATTATGCAGATGCACGGATCCTTCTAGAAGCCTGGGGTATTTCTCAGTGGGTTTGGATGATCCGTGCAACTCTTACTGAACCATCTGCCCCGGGCAGCCCTAGTTCAAACGCCCAGTAACACTGAGGTATATAAAAGGCACCTTCCTCTATTCATTACCTTGAGCGGGGGGTGCAGCGATAGGGCCAGGTATGAGTTACGCTCACGACGCCCAGCAGGGTTCACTGTGGTACCTGCTGTAGCCCTGAGATTTGGAGAACTGGCTGCTTCGTCCATGGATGGATTTTTTTCATGAAGTTTCTGATGGTTGCAGAAATGCAACATGTTACACACTAGGATCTTTAACAGATGTGTGTCAGTTTCAGGACACTAGCAACCACATTACCTACTGTAGCTGGTATTTTAATCACATTAGTGGCTACACTGATAGCTGATGACAATATGTGTGTGTTACGTTTGTGCATATAAAAGGAGGAGGTTTTTTTTCAGACATTTTAATGAATGAGCATTACAGCCAGTAGTTGATCATTCGTGTTGAAACAAAAGACTTACAAGCTCCATCCAGGCCTATTCGTATTTAAAGCTTTTAAGATGTTGCTAAGTGAAGCGCTTGAATTGTGTTTGTCATTTTTCATTTAACGTTTTATTGCTTTGAGTTATTTGCATCAGCATTTGTGGACTTTAAGCTTTGTCAATGAAAAACAAATCTTTCTCAGTTTGTTAATGCTACTTTTTCATTTAAGTCACTTGACATTATCCGAGTGTCACGTATTCTGCCTCATTAAGCAGTGAAATGATGTTGCTCTTATGCTTGACCGTTTGAATCCAGGTGCTTCTGAAGGAACAATCTGCTATAGAATAGACATAATGTCAAATGTATTTCTGTATTTTTAAAATACTGTAGTTTATTCTGATGTTTTCTTTGGTGGATGTATTTTGTAGTTTATTTTGATACACTTCCAAATAGGGTATTATCAAAATATCAAAATACATTTTGATGTATTTCTGTCCATCTCTGGTCACACTTGACCCCTGACCTCACATCGCTAACCATGTGATTAGTGTCTGACAAAGTAAAGTTTCAGTGTTTTGACATTTGTGGATATTTGGTCTCTATCATGACCTGAGAATATCCCTTGCAGTAAATGGCCGCCATTGACCGCAGTGGTTGACTGGTGTGTTCTCACAGGCCGAGGAACGTCACGGTAACATCGAAGAGCGTCTGCGACAGCTGGAGGCTCAGCTGGAGGAGAAGAACCAGGAATTGCTGAGGGTAAGAGGACGTGCACCTGAGGTTGTCAAGATTATGGGATGCCAGTATCTGCCCAGGGATTTACTCACACCACTGGGCTCATCCAGTGACCTTCTGATGACCTTGATAGTAAGGACACCCCTGAAGAGTTCAATAAATGATTTCAACAAGTTTCTGTGCTGAAGATAGACCTTCAGATGTAAAATAACGGATTAATTTTACAGAATGGGATCAAACCTGGGTTCAGATTGCTGTTGCATGTGTGCTGCATTTGTAGTAACTAAATTTAAATTGGGAAAAGTGTGGGGAGAGAGAGAGAGACAGTGTGGAACAGACAGCTGAAGAAAGTAAAGTCGACTTGCAGGTGGTGATGCGTCTCCTTTCTTATGCCTTGGTGTGTGATTGTGTGTGTGTGTGTGTGTGTGAGAGAGAGACAGAGAGAGAGAGATAGCGCTCCATACGCTTGGGTGTGTGTCTTGGGTGTGTGTCTTCTGAGACTTATACAGGGAGTGTGTGTTTTTGTGAGAGGTGTGTCTGTTAACATGCATGATGGGAAGGGGTGCCCGCGTTTGCGTGTGTGTGCGTGGGCATCTCAGGGGGCTTCAGCAGGTTAGGACTGTGCTCGTAAACAGGCCATCGCTGGTTGGAATCCTGGGGCTGGCAGACCAATACTATAATCGGGCCCTAGACCACCACCTCCCGGGCACTGCATGCTAGCTGACCCTGCACTGTGACCCCCAAGTTGACCTCTACTTATGCACATGTCTGTGAGTCTCACAGAGAGCATGATAGGATAGGCAGAAGGACTAAAGCATCACTATCCTGTTATGCAGTGTGTGGGTGAGGAGGAGCATGATTGGTGAGTGCCCCCCTGCCCCCCCAGGGATCTACGGCCTCCAGCAGTGACCCTGTCCCTGCTGAAGCCCCCTCTGCTGCTCGATCGGTAAACACAGGGGACCTCTGACCCCCTCCCCCCCAGCTGATACACATCCACCCGGTATATTTAGTCCTTTAATAATTCAGACGTGACAAATTTCTCTTTCCGCAAAGGGCGATTATGTGCACTGGGGGCGTCTAGCCTCCTGCGTCGTGTGTCCCACGTCGATTGAGGGACGACTTTGTACCTCACTGTGAATTTAGTCAGGCCCTTTTGTGAGTCTGCATTTCAGTCTTAAGAGAGCAATACCCCCCCACCCCAAAATCACTCCAGTACTCCAGACCACAGGGAAGATGTTTCTATGTTTGTTGCATGAAAATCAATCATAGGCAGAGCTGCATACATAGTGGACCCTTTGTCATACCGCACACATTATATATTCTCCATGTTGCTTGAATTTTTATCTATTTTTTTTACTTAATAAAACTGCAAATTAAAGTTCTCCATAAAGCAGCTGAAGGTTGAAAATGAATCAGATGACATTTATTACTAATCATGTGATAAGAACCTACCTTTTAGAGAGCGTGCTTTTCTTATGCCATTGCATGAATGTACGAAATATACGTGACTCACAGTGCATTTGTCAGTGTTTTTTATTTTTGCCGTGCCCTATAAAGTGAACCGAACAAAGATAAAAACTGTAGCATCAGCTTGCTGAAATCTTTCTGAGGAAAATGTCTGGGAGTCGTCTGGCCTTTAAGGTATTTTACAGCCCCTGGTACCCCTGTAGATTGCGTTGTTCACGGTGACAGTTGTCCACAGTAACAGCCATCCATGGTGACAGTCAGCCACATCATCATTTGTACTTAGAGAGACGTGGTGCCCTGTAAAGCCACTTGGTAATTTAGCGATTAAACCATTACAAGCCGTTTATTTGCTGGGACAGAAAGTGCCTTTTGCTGATACCCTCCTGTAATAGTTCTTGTTGCAATTTTAGATAAGACTGTAGAGTCTGCTATTTAGAGACCAGCTATTTTTTTCACCATGTTGACCAAGCTCAGATTGCAGTGCTACAGATCAAAGTAAAGGGTCCCTGAGTGAGGTCTTGCCCCACCTGCTGGTTTTCTGAGGATATATGTGCAAAGCACCATGGGTCGCCGTTCATCCTTAATCCACTTAGCACACTCCCATGCGGCGCAGCTCTCACAGGCAGTGTCTGGCAGCTCAAACCCAAAGTGGTGCATTTTGTCAACTTAGCTGTTGCTGGCATGCTTCTCCTTTGCGGTATGTGTGTTTTGGTTATTTAAATCAAAGAAGAGAGTGGAGAGGCCCCTTTGTGCCGAAGGAGAGCCCTACAAAACCACGTGAGCTAGGGACACTGACTCTGAGAGGGACATGAGAGGGACACCGACTCTGAGACGGACATGATAGGGACCCCGACTCTGAGAGGGACACTCACTCTGAGAGAAACAGGATATGGACCCCGACTCTGATAGGGACCCTGACTCTGAGAGGAACATGAGAGGGAGACCGACTCTGATAGGGACCCCACTCTGAGAGGGACACTTACTCTGAGAGGAACATAATACAGACCCTGACTCTGAGAGGGACATGAGAGGGACACCGACTCTGAGAGGGACATGAGGGGGACACCGACTCTGAGAGGAACATGAGGGGGACACTGACTCTGAGAGGGACATGATAAGGACCCCGACTATGATAGCGACACCGACTCTGAAAGGGACATGAGAGGGACACCGACTCTGAGAGGGACATGATAGGGACCCCGACTCTGATAGCGACACCAACTCTGAGAGGGACACTCACTCTGAGAGGGACATGATAGGGACCCCGACTCTGATAGCGACACCGACTCTGAGAGGGACATGAGAGGGACACTCACTCTGAGAGGGACATGAGAGGGACATGAGAGCGACACCGACTCTGAGAGGGACATGAGAGCGACACCGACTCTGAGAGGGACATGAGAGGAAGGCCTCCCCCGCTGCTCTTTTCTTATCCTCCCTCCTCCTGTCTTGCTTTTCTTCTTCCTCTTCCTGGTACACTGCTTTATGTTCTTATTTCACTTACTTGCTCTCACCTTCCCTTCCTTATCTCCTTCGTGGCTCCCATAATTTCCAGGCCCGGCAGCGGGAGAAGATGAATGAGGAGCACAACAAGCGTCTGTCAGACACAGTGGATCGCCTGCTGACCGAGTCCAATGAACGACTCCAGCTGCACCTGAAGGAGCGCATGGCGGCGCTCGATGATAAGGTAAGTTGCTGGCCCTGCCTTAGCCCCGCCCTGTCTCCGTTGGCCCATGACTGGCTCCACCCACCCACAAAACCAGGCTTTGTGGGCTGCTGACCCCATCTCAGCCCCACCCTATCGTGATTAGCATGTGACTGGCCCCATGCACTGGCCCCACACACCACCCTGTTTAGCTTGTCTTAAAGTTTGTTGATGTTTTGCAATATTGTAAATACAGCATTCTAAGCTCGAACTTCCTCCTCAAGTAAACTCAAATATTTAATTACACAAAACAGGAGATTTTTACCAATTATGTATTCATACAATTATTCTAAAATATACAAATTCCTTACACCATCCATGGATGGATTTTTTTTCTTTTTGCAGTCGCCTGGCTTTTTGAGGTTAATTAGCCTTTAATGAGTCCTTGAATTAAGCACAATCTTAAAATCACACAGTGAAAGAGTCCGTATAATTTCTCAGTTGCGTTCAATCAATTTTGTGTCAGCTGTGGAACACGATGGTCAAAGGAATAAAAAAAATGACATGTATTTATGCTAATAAAAAGTTTTATTGATGTTACCCTCGTGAATAAATTAGTTTTGCCATTAATCCTTAGTTTGTTGATCATAGCATTAGACATGTTGCATACATGCCGATCTATGCAAAAATATGAAGTACCGTCTGTAGGGGGCGGTAGAGTGGTGTAATGGGTAGCACTATTACCTCACAACTGCAGGTGGGGGTTCGATTCCCTCCTCCACCTGGCTGTGTGGAGTTTGCATGCTCCGTCTATGTGCTGTGCTGGATTCTTCCCAAACCTCCAAACAGATGCAATTGAGTGTCTGGAAATTGCCCGTAACGCGTGTGTGTGTGTGTGTTTATGTGCCCTGTGATGGCCCCCCCAAACTTTAACTGATTAAGCAACTCAGTGATGGTTGAAAAGAAGCATCTTTACCTGTCTTTTAGCTACCAGATATACGCTAAATGAAAAAAATGTCATCAATGATGACGCACGCTCTGCGTCCCATGTCCTGTTTTAGAACACACTTATCCGTGACCTGGAGAACTCGCAGAAGCAGCTGGAGGACTTCCAGCACACAAAGGTATGGAGGGATGGAAAATGGGTGGATGGATGGATAGATGGAATAAGGCAACTAATACTTGATTTTTGGGATGTTGGAAGAATTGTGTTTTTTTAGTTAATTAAAATGAAAATGTTTCTGTCTTTAGATTATCGTAAATATGCTTATATTACACAGTTCACAAGTTATACTGTTGGAACTTGTGTATTTTGCTGGCATGTTTGTTGGTCTGACCCCTTCCTTAAGGTTACTGTATCATCCTGGTGTTTCCTGGGCATCTCCATGACGTTTGCTGATGTTTGGTGTATCCTGTGAGCAGGAGAGGCTCCTGGCAGAGATCGAGAAGCTTCGGGCGGAGGTGGACCACCTGAAGAGGAGGAGCACCGCCTTTGGGGATGGCCTGCACCCACGGTGACCGCATTCTCACTGCTTGATGTAGCCATGGCAACCTGGGGTTTATTTCTGTACAGCTGATGGCTCTGGGCCTAGGGGACATACCGGTCAGCATGGTAGCAATAATTCACTCATTCTTCTACTTCTCCTCCACCTTCCTGTCCAGGCTGGCTGGCCTTGGTTATAACCAAAAGCCTATTCCAGTTTATCGAGTTGGGATTCATCTTTTGGGATTCAACCTCACATCCTTATTGCACACAGTCCCGACTAGCTACGCCCCACATCAGTGGGCTGACCTGCCCTCGGCCTTTTGGGATGACGATGATAGCAGGGGTTAACACTGCCTTGCGGCTGCTCCTGTCCCTGTCACCCTGCCCACATTCAGGTCCCGGGTTGGCAGTGCCACTGACCTGCACTTCTCCATGCTGGAATCCCCGGGGGACCACTATGGGACGGCGGGGGTCATCCGGCGGGCACAGAAGGGGCGGCTGGCAGCACTGCGGGATGAGCCCACCAAGGTGTCCCCCCTGTGTGCCCGTCCCTCTGCCCGTCTCCGTGTCTCTGTGTCTGTGTCAGACTGTGCTGTCCTTCTGTGTGTCTTCAAGCGTGTGCCTCCCTCCCATTGCTAGGAAACCTTCCATCCCCCTCCCCACCCCCTGTTGCTATTCACATGCATCAGTGCTCCTTGATGCTTGCACCATGTTTGGGAGCACGCTTAGCGCATGTAGCCGGTGGTCCCTGAAAGCCCCGTTCCTCTGTCTCGTCTCTGTCACTGGCATGTCCTCGCGACCATATGGGCCACTTATGTGAGTCAGGCACTCAGAACGAACATGCTTGTGGGATTAAGAACGATTCCTGGGAAGGAATACACTCACCTGACACGGACGCGTGGACAATGCTAACAGGACGTATCCCTGCTCGCTCCCAAAACACCCACCCTGCCCTGCCGCTTTCGCAGCTACTGTTATGACCAGCAAAAAGCCGGGGGCTTTTTAATGGGCCCCCCATCCTCTGCCCCCATCACCCACCCCAGTCACCCTGCCCGCACGGGTCACCCCGCCCGCTGTCACAATTCCGCTTAATCATGCCGGATGGGTGCCAGTCATCAGAATGTATCTGTCACTGAACTCTATCTCTTCTTCCTGCTTCACTGGAAACGTGTGATATGTAAGTTCTGCTTCTTCAGCGACATCTCAAAAAAAAAAAAAAAAGAAACAGAAAACCTGAACTCTCTTTCGCAGCGGTAAAATAGCAGATAAAATAAAGAGTAAGATTCTTAAAATAAGAATCTTAGGAAGAATTGCTTCTGGCATGAACTGCTCTCTGGAGACCAGCTAGCTGTCAAATGGCCGCCATTTTGCTAAGTTTAAACTTTTTAAAGTAAAATAAAAAAGCTTTAAGATGTGCAGCTACTTGTATTGTCTGTAGATTTTCTTGTTGAAGGGTTCAGAAGGAAAAGGTCAGGAATACAGGGTGACAAAAAAACACATCTGTACATGGCGTGTACAGCGTTGGTGTGTGCTGTCAGTAAGCGTGTACTGTGATTGAGTGTGTTATATCTGTACTGGATGTCGCTAAGAATGTCCAAGGCATATGAGGTAGTGTCCTTGACCCCACCCCCCTCTACTGTTCCCTGGGGCGGGTTTGTTGGTTCTGGGGCCGCACTCAAAAAGTCATTTTGCTTGCCCCCTCCAGATGTTTCAAAAGTTAAATTAATAGCTAGCCAGTCGAAAAATGGTAGCTAGCTATCTAGTTAGTAGAGCATGCTGCTTTAACATCTGTTAAATGAGGAATATGTTCATTTAATATGTACTGTAGTGACCATTATTGGCCAGTAAGGGGTCACATGTAGATACCTGTTTTGAGTAATGGTGAAGAGTGTCGCTGGCTTTCCCACCAGATCCTACCAATGGTGGAGCAGGACTGGGAGCGGCCCAGCATCCGGGCCGGCATGGCACACCTCGTAGATAGTGACCCCGAGCTGTCCGACTTGGACGATGAGGACCGCGAGACCATCTTCAGTTCTGGGGACCTGCTGTCACCCAGCGGACACTCGGACGCCCAGACGCTGGCGCTGATGCTGCAGGAGCAGCTGGACGCCATCAATGAGGAGATCCGGTGGGTGTCCCGTTTCACTCGCAGGTGCCATTGTGGGTAAAGACCTTTAATATGTCTCCAGCATGTATGTTGACCTAACCTTAACCCATGAATCCTGAGATCCGAAAGGTGCAAGGTAAACTTCAGGATGTTCCACTGGATCTCCTGTGCTCAGTCCCACTCTGTGTTACGGGTGTCTTCTCGTATAAACATGTTTTGTTGGCCAAAAAATTGAAAGATATCATTTTAAACAAAATCTTAAGCAAAACCAGGCAAAACAAACAAACGTAGTTAACATCTTGCCAAAATAAAATGTTTCTATGCTTTCAAAGGCAATGTTTAATGCCAGGCTAGCATGCTGGCTAATTTATTAAGACCGAAATAGATGACAGGTGATTTCTCACTAGACCATGGTTTCCCAATCCGGTCCTTGGCGACCTGCAGACAGTCCATGTTTTTGTTCCCTCCCAGCTCCTAGTAGTGAGTTGGGGGGGAGCAAAAAACCTGGACCATCTATGGGTCCCCGAGGACAGAGTTGGGAAATACTGCTCTAGGCATTTATTTTGTTTTTACAGTTAGAACAATGACTTGTCATCGAAGATTTATATTAAAGTTTTCCCTCTGTTGTCGGTCCAAAAGAATCTTTTTTCGTTTCATGCTTTTTGATCAGTTGGAGAAAATTGATATCCGCTGTCTTGGAGGCTCAAGTAGCCCAAGGAAAGAATTTGAAAACTAGGCAGTTTGCAGCAATCCAGCTTTCGGACACTGTCATGGCGATTCGGGTGCATTTCGGCTAGGATTGGCCTCACAGCCTGGTCCTGTAATGGAGCCTGCGTGTGAAGGACTATAAAATCGCCACAGTACTGAAAACATATTGACGTATCATGTCGTCATTCTCGTTCTGAGGGTAAATATGACACGTAACTGAATGCACAGCGACCAGACAATGATGAAACTAGGTGCAGCATGTAGTAATTAGATTGACTGCGCTGATGAGATTGACTGTGCTGATGAGATTGACTGCGCTGATGAGATTGACTGCGCTGATGAGATTGACTGCGCTGACATTTACACGCGCACCCCTTAACGTTTATCAGATTAAACAGTCAGAGGCTCTGTCAGGCAATGGTTCTGCATTTAACCTTTTCTATACAGTCATTTCACAAAAGCACTTATGAGGCTTCAGCAATATGGATGAGATTCACGTGCTGTGCTGCATGTGTATCACACTTTGTGTGAAATCCTGAAATCGCTGAGCCGCTGTTAGGCAGTATCTGTGTCAGTCACTGGTGGTGTTGTGGGTCATACTGTGGGCTGGTATCAACCCCAGGTGATTCGGCCCTGTGTTACACTGAGGTTGCTCTGTGTCTACGGCCTCTGCCAGAATGATACAGGTGGAGAAGGTGTCAGCAGAGCTGCGAGTGGATGAGATCGAGAGCCGCGTGACCAGCGGCAGTATGGATGGCCTGAACCTCAACTTCCGGCCTCACACCTCCATCCCCACCTCCATCACAGCCCTGTCCCTTGCTAGCTCCTCCCCTCCAGTTAGCGGGCGCTCCACACCCAAGCTGTCTGGCCGCTCCACCGCCCATGAGCTGGGCATCATGACCCTGGTGAGCCCATGTCACTTCAACTAATTGCTGAGTCTTGGTTGGATGTCATGAGTTTTGTTGTGAAGAACCAGACGTTGTAGAACTTCTGTTGAGGTTTAGGCTTATTCCAGTGTTTCTCAACCTGGTCCCCAGACACTAATCATCTAAATGACCTCTAAATCTCATACCCAGCTTTTGCTCCTCAAGTTGGATATGACGAGATTTCCCTGCCTTATTCAGGCCATCTAGTCCGGCAGCTGTAAGATTCTGTTACATGGAAACGCCTAGAAAGAAGGGGGCCATTTTGTGATTGGCTTAGTGTCATTATCTCCTGAAAATTCTTCCTTCCCCCAGCACTGTCCATACAGATGCTGAAGATGGTTGCTGTTAGAAGTTATGGAGCATTTTACCTGCTTGCGAGCGATCGTCATGGCGAGGGTTTTTTTCTTGGTGAAGGTGGCAGATTTCGGATGACTGATCATGCATAATTCGCCCTGTGTTTTTTCCCCCCTTAATGCCGTCAGCCTAGTGATTTAAGGAAACATCGACGGAAAGTTCAAGTAAGTGTTGCACTCTCTGCTCATGACAATTTGTACAGTGGAACAGGTTTCTAGCTTGGGGGTGTAGGAATCACCGGGGGTCTGTAAGATGGCACTGTGATGGGAGATAGTGGACTCTGATTGGCTGAGGGGTGGGGCTAATGATGGCTGGAGGCGGGGTTTCACGGTACCAACTCCTAATGTTCTGCTGTAGTCTCCAGTGTCGCGAGACGAGATGCGGGAGGACAAGGCCACCATCCGGTGCGAGACGTCGCCACCGGCATCGCCCCGCAGCCTCCGTTTGGAGCATGGCATATTTGCCCAGCTGACCGGCAGCCTGGATGATGGACGGGGGTAAAGGCCCTCCGCCTCTCCAGCCATCCTGGGATCTGCAGCCCCAGACACTCCATCTTCACTCCAACTACATGCTTCACCCCGCTCAGGCTCCTGTAACCTCCCAGTGTCATCTAGACCAGCCCAAAGCATTAGCCAGCTAAGCAGATGCTTAGAACCCAGCGGCCTCCAGCCGCCCCCCACCCTCCCCGTGTGTGTGTGTGTGTCTGTGTGTGTAGGTGTGTGGGGTTTTGTATATATTACATTGTGGGGACCTCAAACTCCCTCCATAATGTGCTAAAAACCTGTTATTTTGACATTGTGCGGACCATTTTTTTGGTCCCCACAAGGGAAAATTCAATCTTCCAAAAATCTGTGAATGCAATAAAAAAAACTAAAAATGTCAAAAGTCTTGTATTCTGTTTGATTATTTATGGTTAAGGTTAGGGCTGGGTGGGGGTTAAGGTTGTCATTGATGGGATTAGCAGTTTTCCCAGAGAAATGAATGGATGGTTCCCACAAAGATATGAAAACAAATGTGTGTGTGTGTGTGTGTGTGTGTGTTTGTGTGTATGTGTGTGTTAGGGCCCTGAAAGGCCTGGTGGACTCCACTTAGACCCACCCGGTTGCAGCCTGAACCTGATTGGTTAACCCACCCCCATCCCCTGCTCCCTGTTATATCAGGTCACACACATTCATGTCTTGCTCCCAGTTCTGACCCAAATGCCTCCTGTTCCACGATCCTACACGGGCTCTCTCTCTCTCTCTAGCTCTCCTCCTGGTTATGGGTTCAGGGGGCGGGGGTGGTCTCCATGGTTGCAGCTTATTATTGGCCATGCACATTGCTGTATGAAATCTAAGAGAAAGTGCTGTGGAAGCTGGTGAGTTCCCAGCATTCAGCGATGCCTCTCACAGAGCGAGTCAATTTTGTTTTTTAACGTAGCAGCTTCTTAAAGAGAAGCAGATTAAGGCTATAATGAAATGGAGGCATTGAGGGTAAACTGGGTTTTAAACGGTGAGAAAAATGTTGTGGTCTTAGTATGGTTACGGTGCGGTTGTGTTGTGGTCATGGTGCGGTTGTGTTGTGCTCATGTTGTGGTCATGGGCCTTTGGTGTCCCAAGCCAGTCAAGCTGGCCTGCAACAGAAAAAACAACCAGGACTCTCTGCACAGGGGCAACAAGAAGAAGGGCATCAAGTCATCCATTGGCCGCCTCTTTGGCAAGAAGGAGAAGGGGCGCTTCCTGCAGCAGATGGGGAAGGACGGTCAGCTGACCATGACTGTGGCTCCAGGTACCCTGGCCTTTGCGTTTCTGTGACTTTCATGGCAATAATACAGATGGATATTTTGGAATGAATTCCTCTGAGATTACACATATATGTACAAGCGTACAACAGAGATCCCCCCTCTCGGGACAGGCGGCCGTTTGTCAGAACTGTTGCCCCCCCTGCTGGCACCTGCTGGTATTAGTGATTATGCACTTACCTGGACCCAGCCACAGGCCTCCTGCATGGCAGGCAGGCATTTCACAGATGAATCACCAATGCACAGATGAACCGCTACCCGCTCACCTGCGAGTTCCTCCTCGGGCCGGGATCCAGGCGCAGGGAGCCAAATTGGTCTAGGTTTTGCCGTGCCAAGAATCCCTCCCGGAATCCGCCCACTGTTTCGCCACGGCCGCAGCCGGAGGTGTTCTCCGGTGATTCCGTAATGAGAACGGGCTTAGCAGCCCTCGGATAGGAAAGGGAGTTACCCGGAAGCAGGTAGCATGGTGTGTGTGTGTGTGTGTGTGTGTGTGTGTGTGTGTGTGTGTGTGGGGGTTAGAGGAGACACAGACTGTAGTGGTCCTTTAAAGTAATTCTGTTTTGTTGCTGTGAAGTATGATGGACACTTGGGTCACTTCTGTCCACATCACAGACTTGGAGATGGGCATTGGGGACACCATGACACTGAGCAAGCTGGGAACGCAGGCGGAACGGGACCGAAGAATGAAGAAGAAGTAGGTGCCCCCCACTTCCCTCTGCCTGCTTTCCCCGGCTCTCCGAGTACATCGAGGCTTATGGTGCTGGTGCCCCCATTCCCATACTGCTGCTATTTAATAAGCTTAACTTCATTTATATGCAGATCTACCAGGCTTCTCGGGACCCGGTGAATACTCACTGCCTCGCCTCTGTTCCCTGTCCCGTCTGTCCTAAAGAATACAGCTCGGTGCTTTTTCATTACTGCATTATTTCGAGCCTTCAAATTTAAGAGATCACCACGTCTCAGTAATGTCAAAAGCTTTCAAAAACACTGTAAGATTCTCGTCAGGAAGTCTTTATGCCTGACTCATGCCTGAGCTACAATCTTTCCCCTAGGATCTCTGAAAGTTTCTACGATTTTTTTCTATAAATAAGTACCCACTGATCCTTGCAGCGATCTGTGTAAGTGGCTGTGTATGACTCCTTAATTGATCTACATCCTGTTCCTATTTAGTCATAATTGAGAATGTCCTCACAAATTTTGTGAATTGAATTTATGCCGAACGGTGATTCCCCCCCCCCCCCCCGAAATTGCAGAGCCTATGTGATAAGCAATCTATAAAGGATTCCGTGCCATGTTTCTGCCTGTTAGCTGACAGTCCAGATACGAAGGCAGATCACATTCATCAGGGAATTTTCAGGGCTGACTGATCTCGCTGTCGGCACCCGGACAGTTAGATGAGAGAGGAAGTCCCAGCAGGAGCACAAGTGCAGGAGAAGTCCCACCAATTAATTGGACTGACATATGAGGGATCTTAATTAAACTGGGTGATCGTAATTAAACCATGAATTGAGGCCTCTTGTTAATCCTGCTGTCTGCCTTGCCTCTGATTGATGCTAACAATAAATTATCTTACCATTCGCTGCGAAAGGCCATAAAGGCTCATACATCAGGTCTTATTGTTCCATGGCAAGCTGTACTTCCCCATCTGTCTTCATGTTTGGGTGCAGCATGATGTGGGCGGGGCTACACTGCAGATTTGTTGATGTGCCGGAGCAACGACGGTGGTGACACATGCTGTCTCTTCTTCAGGCACGAGCTGCTGGAGGATGCCAGGAGGAAAGGCCTGCCTTTTGCCCATTGGGATGGTCCTACGGTGGTGTCCTGGCTAGAGGTAAGAGCCAAGAGAATTATCAACTCCTGTTGGGGCAGGGAAGAGAGAGTCATCCACTACTGGGGCAGGGAAGAGAGAGTCATCTACTTTTGGAACAGGAAAGAGAAAAGTCATCTACTTTTGGAGCAGGGAAGAGAAAAGTCATCTTCCCTAGGAGCTGAGAAGAGAATAGTCATCTCGCATTGGAGTAAGGAAGAGAATAGTTATCTACTGTTGGGGCAGAAAAGAGAATAATCATCTGTTGGGGCATAGAAGAGAATAGTCATCTGCTATTGGGGTAGGGAACAGAATAGTTATCTCCTTCTGATGTGGAAGAACTGGGCTCCTGGAAAGCAGGAATGAGATCTATGAGAACTACCGTAATTCGGATGCCTGTTTATTCTTCAAATGAACTCATGCCAGACTGTTGACTTCTAGCACTGCTGTTCTTCGTAGCTGCTGCTAACGTAATGTCTTTGAGAGAACAGTACTGCAGTATGGCCACCCATTTCCCTCCGCAGCTGTGGGTGGGCATGCCCGCCTGGTACGTGGCTGCCTGCCGTGCCAATGTGAAGAGCGGTGCCATCATGTCGGCGCTATCCGACACTGAGATCCAGCGGGAGATCGGCATCAGCAACCCACTACACCGGCTCAAGCTGCGACTGGCCATCCAGGAGATGGTGTCCCTCACCAGCCCTTCGGCACCCTTAACCTCACGCACGGTGAGTCTAGGATGGGCTGGGCCCTCTTCTCCCACAATGCACCACACAGTTCAGGTCTCGTCTCTGTATTTTCCTCATTTTTACTTTCAATTTATTTAGCAGTTGAGAAAGCAGAGTCAGTCAGCCAGTCCCAGGAGCAATTTGGGGTTAAGGGCCTTGCTCAGGGGCCCAACAGTGAAATTGCTCTGCTGACCTTGCTGATTTGAAAAGGCAACCTGCCAATCACAAGCATAGCATCCTAACCCACTGAGCCTTATGCTGGATGTTAAATAGTTAGACTCCGCCTCTTGAAGCAGATCCCACCTATTTATTTCTGATATTATCAAATGAATCACAAGCCTTGCCCATCCTCACAGGCTCCGCCCATCTTCCAGGCTCCGCCTTCATTCCACCTTCCAGGTGTCATTTCCCTGGCATGTCACATATCCACTGCACATCACATTGCTCTGCTTGGTTAGGCAGTGCCTTTAAATCCCTGGGTTACAGAGTTGCCCCCCCCCCCACCCCAATGTAAATGAGGCAACAATGTTTCCTCACCGACCTGCTAGCTAACGGGGCGTCGCTCTCCTCCTCTCTGCGCAGTCCTCCGGAAACGTGTGGGTGACTCACGAAGAGATGGAGACCATGGCAACATCCACCAAAGCGGTCAGTGCCATCTGGGTGACACCCCCGCCGGGCGTGCATATGGCACACTTCCGAGTCCGTTTGTGGTGTGTGTGCGCCATGAGCATCTGTGTGCGTGTGTGTGCGCGTGTGTGGCTGTTAGCGTATGATGTAGGTGTGTGCGTATGTATGTACACATGTGCGCTTAATAGCGTTTGGTGTGTCTGTGTGTGTTTATGTGTGCGGCCATTAGTGTGTGACATATATGTGTGTGTGCGCTGTACCACTCTCTTCCACTCCCCACGTGTCTCTGCACTCCGTGATAGTGAGCTCCCTCCCTTCTTCCCTTGCCTCCTCTCTCCCTCCCTCTCTCTCTTGCACCATCCACCCGCCGCAGCTTCCGGGAGCTTGTGGGTGGGGCCGGGCTGGGTCTGGCGGGGGCGGGGCCACTGCACCCTCACTAACGGTTTCTGTTGTGTGCGTTAACATGCTGTCAGGAGAGTGAGGAGGGCAGCTGGGCACAGGTGAGAGCCGCCCATCAACACGCACCATCGCCATCCCCCTCCCCACTGATATGCTGTGGTGGGGGGAGCTCGTGTTTTTCATTTTTCCCACCACCCTGCTGGTCTTTGCCTTGGCACTCAGAGTGGAAAATTAAAAATTAGCAACTTTTGTCCCCACAGTCCCTCCACCCCCGACTTGGTACTGCAGCCAGGTGGCGCTGTGGCATTCTGGTTACTAAACTGTCAGAATCCACTCCACTCCCCAATTTGGAAGTGTAAAAAAAATGTCTCTGGAAGCCTCTGAACGTGTATTTGTATCACAGTTGATATTCTGTTGCATTGTGGGAAAAGCACGCGTTTGCGCATAACCCACTGCCACCCCGGCAGACCCTGGCGTACGGGGACATGAACCACGAATGGATCGGCAACGAGTGGCTGCCCAGCCTGGGCCTGCCGCAGTATCGCAGCTACTTCATGGAGTGTCTGGTGGACGCCCGCATGCTGGACCACCTCACCAAGAAGGACCTGCGTACCCATGTTAAGATGGTGGACAGCTTCCACCGGTGAGGGGGGGAAGTGAGGCACATGGAGCTAAGGATGCGGGGTCGTCAAAGGGCCTGCATGTTTATTGCCTACTGGAGGTCACTGCATAGGCCAGTTGTACGCCATAGAGTACTGAGAAACACCGTAATAAGACATTTTATTAGGTCTATTCAAAGTCCTTTAGAACCATATGCTACTCCACAGGAAAATGACTGTATTACTGCTCTTAATGTTACCCTTATCCTGCGGTTATTTTGCATGGCCATATGTGCTGTAAGCAGACAGGCTGTTACACAAAATGTGCATTATGTGTTTTTTTGACAAATTATTTTGTCTCACACAGGGCCAGTTTACAGTACGGCATAATGTGCTTGAAGCGACTGAATTATGATAGAAAAGATCTGGAGCGCAGGAGAGAGGAGTGCCAGCACGAAATCAAAGGTTGGCCTGTGTTAATCTCCTTTTATCTGGGCTCTGTCAGATGGTGCCACCCAGTGGGCATTAGAGGAACTGCACATATGGGGGTATATGATGATGAGTCATGCGATTGCACTGAGCATGAAGCCTTACTGCATGTGTGTGGGGCTGCACAGACATTGTGGTGTGGACCAACGACCGGGTGATACACTGGGTACAGTCCATCGGCCTGAAGGAGTACAGCAACAATTTGCTGGAGAGTGGCGTGCATGGTTCCCTCATCGCCCTGGACGAGAACTTTGACTACAGCAGCCTGGCCCTCATCCTGCAAATCCCCATGCAGAACACTCAGGTGAGGGAGGGCAGGCGGGTGGCAGTCAGCCTCCGAGACCTTAGGCACTATGAAAGACTCACTGCTGTTCAGTTAATATTTATATTTTGTTTATATAGCTAGATTTTATTCAAAGTCACTGCAATTTAGAAAGCAGGGTCAGACAGTGCTGACAATTAGGGTTAAAGGCTTTGCTTAGAGGCCCAACAGTGGAATTATTTTGCTGAGCCTGGGATTTGAACCGGTAACCTTCTAATCATAGGCACATCATCATAAGTAAACCTAAGAATGGCTCAGATGGCAGAAATCAAACAGAAATGAGAAATATACTTTAAAAAGGTTCGTAACTTGAAGAGGCCCAGAGGAGGGCAGTCAGCATGAATTCTTCCATCTGAACCCTTTTCATGCCTCTCTGGCGCCTCCTACCGAAAGCCAGGGTGAATCGAGGTGTTCAGAGTACACTGGCCAATGGCTTTATCGGATCACTTTGGTCTGCCACTTTGAGAGATGGTGATGGTATCAGCCAGTTCACACTGCGTTTCTTGCTGTTCTCAATGTCAGATAGATTACAGTGAGCTTGTTATGGTATTAGCAGCATCATAAATCTCAGTCTGAGAAAACGGCCTCCTCTAGCTATGTGAGATACCGGAAAGAGTAAGGACCAGTGTCCCCCCACTCCATCCAACAGTTCAGTAACTTATGGACGTTTGAGTTTGTTTATGGATTAGCAGCTAGTGTGATGCAACCTGCTCATGAATATACAGGCAGATGGCAGGGGTGCCCTTGACTGGCACCAGGTTGGCTGACAGTTACAGCCAGCAGCCTGCTGGTAAATCCAGCGTAACGGTGGACTGAGACCGTCTGCAGGCACGTGACCCATTTGGCTCACTCGGGAAGGCGCTGGGGACAGTAAGATGCCTTGGATTCTTTGAGAAGCAGTTGCAGCTAACTGGGTTAGGCTTCTGTGACAATGATTGGAAGGTTGTCGGTTTGAATCCCGCGGCTGGCAGACTGATGTTGCTGCTGGGTCATTAAGCTGAAATGTAATGTTTCCCTGGGGTACACTTGTATCTGTTCCACAGGCCAGGCAAGTTCTGGAACGGGAGTTTAGCAACCTACTGGCGCTGGGAACTGACCGCAGGCTGGATGAGGTGAGTAGGGTAGGGGTGGGGCACACAGTTACTTAAAATAAATGCGTGGTATTTTTTTAAATACTATATTCAAAATAGTGGAGATCACGTCTGAACTCTGGATTTTATTAGAACCCCCCTCCCCACCATGGGTTTCACACAAATGAAGGCATAGCACAGAAATGTGTGAAACCCAAGGGGGTGGCGGGCTGCAATGAAACAGTCATCAGATTTCCGACCCAACCTCCAATTTTTTGAATATCTAACAGTGTCTACAAACCAATGGTATTTATCAGATGGACAGGTGCAGTGTTGGATTCTGCTTTTTTCCCCCCAAAAAACTGCTGTACTAGAATCAACAAAGTACTGAGCATTTATGAAAAGCAGTTCTCTAAATAGGATGTTCATATTTAGAAGTGGTGTTCGATAATACACATAAGTATATGAACACCTCACATCGAATCACTGCCCTTTATCCGGATCGGTGAAGAGTGATGACAAGTCCTTCCGGAGGTCTCCATCGTGGAGGAAGCGCTTTCGGCCGCGGGAGGGCCAGGGCTTGGTCACCATGCCGGGCTCCATTGAGACGCTGCCGGCTGGCTTCCGCCTCACCTCCATGTCAGTGCCACTGTCGGTGCCCGGTGTGCCCAAGAGGCTGCAGCCCGAAGGTAGGCCCCCCCAACCCCCCATCGCCACCTACACTGCTCCCCTCACACATACTCACTATGGCGCTCACAGTGCGCCCTGCTAACATCTCTACTAATGGGGGGGGGGGGGACTTGGGAAACTGAAGAGGGAAGAGGGTGTCTTTCCCCAGGATACTTGCTGGGCTCAGGTTTGTCGGGGGGCGAGCAGGAAAGTGAAGCAGCATGTGAAGGTGGGTCCAGTCCGCCAGCCCAGGCCCCCCCTCTGGCCCAGTGCCCTCGTGTCTGCCTTCGCTGCCGCCGCTCACTGTCAGACATTTCCTCTCTGTCCTGCACCCCCCACTAGCCGGACCCCCCCCCTCGCCGAGGTTAGACCCCTCCGCTGTGCGGACTTACTCTTGTTAACTCCGTTCCGCAGGTGGCAGGTGAGTCTCATCGGGCACTTTGGGGTTGGCGGGGGTGTCTGCATTGGTCATACCCTGAAGCTTTCTCTTCCTGTCGCTTCATGATGCCCTCCCCCAACCCCCGACTCCTGACTCTGCTGAATCTCTGTCTATTTCCAGCACTCAGGTTGTCGCCCCCCCCCCATGCTATCCTATGATGGTCGATCTCCAGGGCCAGCCTACCCCTTTTTGGAGCCCTAAGCTCAATTTGATTGACCGAGTTGACCCCCCAAAAAAAAGCTGTCAGCATCAGACCTCAAAGGTAGATTAGTATATTTCCAGGGACGATTCTGGGATACTGTGGGGCATACCTTATCATTAGCCAATCATATGCTTTGAAGTGGGGACTGACAGGGGAGGGGGCACTCTGGGAGCTAATCAGCATTCAGCTAGGGCCAGTGTCATTTTTCATCTTCCTTCCCATTCTGAAAGGCTCATCAGATGGGGACCCCCCCCCCCGGTGGCCGTTGGGCTCTAAGCCCCTTCTTATTTTGTATATACCTTGGGCTGGCCCTGTCTATGTTCCCTCCCCTTGTCATATCATGCAGAGTGTCTTCTCCTACTTGAAGGCCGCTTGTTCCACAACACTGTCGAGTGTAGAAGATGTAAAATGCCTGCTCGATGGTCACCCAGGTTCACCTTGAGAGAAGCTGTTGTTCTGGAGTGATTCCCCACCTTGCAGTGTTAAGGCTGCAATGGATGCTTAGAGTACAGGTATAATGGAGTGTCATACCAAGATGGTGCTTTTAATAATTTATGCACTAATATGTTACTAAAAATACTAAAACTCTCCAGTTAATGCTCTCCAGGTGAAGCCAGGTGTCAGATGGAAGCTTGTAAGCCAGTGTTTCCCAGCCCGGTACTCAGGGACCCAATGACAGGAGCTGGGGGGGAGCAAAAACGTGGACCATTAGTGGGCCCCCGAGGACCGGATTGGGAAACAATTCTGAGCTATCAGGTGCACTGAAAGCTTGACAGCAAAGCGGAAAGAGAGAGAGAATGAAAAAAAGCAGAATTTAGCCAGAGATGAAAGTCGAGGCTTAAAGTTTGAAAATCCGTTTTCGTTAGAAAGAATCGACACCAGGCTGTTTTTCTTTCCACTCGTCAGTATGATTACATTAGCTGTATATACGGCATTAGTAGCACAGGCCTCATATCACCTCCTCGGAATATTGTATCATCATCAGGACTGTCCTGTAGCTTCATATCGCTGAGAACTGATAGAAAACAAAATCAGAGATCAAAAATGTGGCCGCGCATCTCTCTGTATGTAACACGGAGGAAACAGCCAAGAGGACTTAAATATGTTAAGTTCACTAAACGCTTAAGTTTTGCCACATCAGAGGCCTGCCCAATGAATCGTAACAGAAATAGCTCATTAATAAAAGCAGAGGAAAAGTTTTTCTTAAAACAAAAAGCCAGTTTTCTGGTCGACCAGCTTTTAATAGACTTTTCTTAGAGCGTGTAGGAAATAACACGATCACTGCCTGTAATTGACAGGAATTCCCCCTGAGTTCTCCCCATGTGTGCCCCCCCATCCCCACTGTCCTCTCACATCAGAGATGGCAGTTTGCCCGAAAAGTTTGGTGGGGGCACCATTCTCTGCAGCTTCTTTACGCTCTGGTGCACCTCTTGGATGGGGAG
>JAODJX010000129.1:8612654-8627187 GCA_026776945.1 Isichthys henryi | reverse complement strand
TATAAATGGAATATTTACATTTTATAGAGATATATATAAATTATAAATTATACATATCAAATTTTAAAAATATGACTATTGTATCTAAACAGATGTTCTGTTATAGCTGGTGGCTGTGTGTGTGTGTGTTGGATCCCTGCTTTCCTTACTGGTGTCCATTTGGTCTCACTTTATGAAATGGCCCACGTGGGGTTTTTTCAGAGATGTCACTTTACAGAGGAGTGTTATGGTGCTAGAGCGGTATCACAATATTGCAATGATACTCGCCAAGTCGCTCATAAAACCTCAAAGAACCGACTTCCACTCTGCTGTCGCTGTATCCTTCCCTTTTTACGAACGGAATGGTGTGATCGATGTCGAACTGAGCGCTTGGATCCAAGGACGGATGTGGATGTGGGAGTTTGCGATCAAAGAACAGCAATACCCTACTCAGCTGCTGCATCTCCAAGTTGGGTTGTTGGGGAGCCTGGCCTGATTGGGCGCCTGAAGTCCATGAGGTCGCTGGATTGGATGCCCAGCATAGGCAATCAGGCGGGAACACATTTTGAGAACCCATCTCTCGTGCTTTGCTGGACTGCAACAACCAATGAAATCCCGCGTGTCTATGAAGAGGTAAAGAAATGTGTGTATGTGACGTGACGGAAACCAACGCTGCAAGACTTATTTTTAAGTGCTTTCTCACCTGTGATCACCTACAGACTGTGTTCTGGGGCGCTCTCCATTCCTCATCACAAATTCCCTCACAGAGATGAAGTATGAATCGTGTGTGTGTATATATAGTTTTTCTTTACAAACTGTAAAAGATGTTTTAACAATTGTAATGTGCTTTTTGTGGCATCTGTAAGTACTGTAAGTGTCTTTTATGCCAAGTGAATCGGAGCTGATAAATGAAGTTGTTTTTTTTGGTTATTAAAAGTGTGCTGCGTTACTTATATGCCAAATAACACCAAATAGCTTTTCCATTGAAAACTGAGTATCTACATGTCGATTCAGCTGTAAAACCTAGACCCTCCAGAAAGAATGTTTGATATCACCTCCCAATTCCCAATGTGACAAAATCCAAACCACTGAAGATTTTTTATTTGCTATTTGTATGAGGACACATACACTGGACTATGTTAGTGTTCATATATCCCGTCTTGCTCAAATTTAAGACACATATAGAGGTGAGAGTGAAGCTTGGGGTCTGAGTGCAGGGTCTGTCGTCCATTCATCCAGTGCCCCTAGAGCTTATTGATGATGAACTAAGTAGTTAATGCAGGCATCACTGGCATCCAGACTGACCAGGGAGGGGTGCCACAGAACTGTAACCCCCCCCCAAAAAAAAAGCTGTCAGCATCAGACCTCAAAGATAGATTAGTATATTTCCAGGGACGATTCTGGGATACTGTGGGGCATACCTTATCATTAGCCAATCAAATGCTTTGAAGTGGGGACTGACAGGGGAGGGGGCACTCTGTGGGCCAATCAGCATTCAGCTAGGGCCAGTGCCCCTGTGGCCCCGCCCCTGTGAGGTCTTTGGCTCATGGTAATCAGGAAGCCTCATCTGGGGATCTGCAGCTGAGGCGCCGACCTCCTGCCGTGGGCCATGCTGCATGTGCTGCAAAGGGACACACTGCAGTGACACGTCGTATTTCATGCACGAATGCATAAATTCCCTGCATAAATTCAAACCTGACACCAAGCATGCAGCCTTCTGGTCAACAACAACAACTCAGTGCCTAAATATGCTGTCGAAAGGTAGCATAAACCAATGCTTGGTCCTCTCTTCAGCTCTACTTTGTAATGTTTAATTGCTTAATATTACATATATCTTTGTTATTATGAGTAACTTGGAACATATTGACCTACAGTATATTTATGTGGTATATTTCTGAGTCAAAAAGGGCTGCCAGTCTGAAAGGGCTGCTGGTCTCAAAGGTCTCGTTACATTGCATTACTTTCATTTAGACGTCGACAATAAACTCCTGTATATACATTTACTGAATCAGAAAATCATTTCACACCCGGAGGATCTTCATCAAGTCAACTGGACTGAAAAATATCTGTCAGGGCTAAGACAACAAATCTGCATATAGGAAGAATTCAGACTTTCTGTATCGCTTTACCTAGAAGCATCTCTGCTTGACTATAACTACTGTTATTGTGCTCATGGTTATATTTTATTACAAAGTAAGAACCGGAAGAATCCACAGCCAATCAGACATGCCCATTAAAGTCACATGATACATGGGTGCCTAGGCTGAGAAAAGGTTGTAATAAAAGCTTAAGATGGCTGCTTTGTTATATATAATAATAAGAAATAGCAATATGTGAAATCTTTAACTTGTGTGTGTGTGTGTGTATCTATCCTTATGAGGACACAATGTCCCCATAACGTGATAAATATCCGTTTTTTTCCCCTTATGGGGACCGGTTTCCTGGTCCCCATAAGGGCAAACTCTATTTTAGAAAAATCGGTGACTGCTATGAAAAAACTAAAAATGCAAAAACTCTTGTATTTTGCTTGGCTACTTATGGTTATGATTAGGGCAGGGTGGGGGTTAAGGTTGTCATAGTTAGCGTTAGAATTTTTCCCATAGAAGTGAATGAGTGGTCCCCATAAGGATAGGTATACCCTATATGTGTGTGTGTGTGTGTGTTTGGGTTTGCATAGATCATATTTGGGGACCAAACTGTCCCTAAAGTGTAATAAAACCTGAAACTTCCTGCTTCTGGGAACATTATTTTCAGGTCCCCATTTAGATAATCTCAATTTTATAAAATTCTGTAAATGCAATCAAAAAAGTAAAAATGCCAAAAGTCTTGCATTTTGCTTGGTTACCTATAGTTAAGGTTAAGGCTGGGTTGCCATAGTTGGCATTAGGGCCGTGCCCATAGAAACATGGAGAGTCCCCACAAAGATATGAATACATGAACTGTGTGCATGTGTGCACACCCTGTAACGGGCTGGCATCCTGTCCCATATATTCCCCTCCCCTGTGCCATCTGGGTTTGGCTCCAGGTCACCACGTGCTTGGAATAATAGATACTGTTTTGAAATCCATGCACTGCATTGCGATCAGCGGAAGAAAATGCGTTGCATTTGAGATATGAATTTAATGAATTTACAAAATTGAATTAGAATATTATCTTCCATAACTGGTCACATGTTGCACCCATTGCAAAACTGTCTTTCCACAATCTCTTAGATCATTTATATATTCTGCTGAACTGGATGTTTCCAGAACATTCATCTTGTCAGTGAGAGGAGTGGGTCTGCTGTAACAGTTAGTGGTCTCCATAGTGATCTCCTTAGTAACAGAGCCCTGGCAGCAGGGCGATATGTCAGGCAGGTGTGTGTGTGTATCACAGTCTGTGTATTCCATAAGTCAATGTCATTACAGTCCCTCTCAGTCTTCAGCTGGTATCCTGGGCATTCAGGTGATTTTTTTTACCCAGTGTAGAGTTTTTCTTATTTGACTTTTTATCTGAGTTTTTACCCACCGAGCTGCATTTGGACCAGGGAGGTCAACTAAAGGTGAACTGGCTACGTTTATGCTGTGCTGTTACCATGGAGTGAGAGTACATATCTCACATTAACCAATTATTGTGAGTATAATCAATTTTTATTGTGATTTTAGATATTTTGGGACAGTGGTCTTCACCTGGTCGACCACAACAATTATCCCCCCCCCCTCCCCCAACCAGTCTTGGGCTGTTTTGGGAATGAAATTATGCAAGACAAAATAAGTACAGCAGTGATGTAGAAATACACAACAGTCTTTATTATAAAAGTCAAAATAAGTTAGCAAAAAATAAAAAATACAATAGCAAAAACCACTCTGTAGAAAAGGGAACATATTTACATCACTAGCTATCATATCTAGTTTAAATTACGTTGAACTTGGTCAAACTGCAGTGTTGAATATTGGCCCCACAAATTTACCCTCATTTTAAGCATAACAACACACGTGATTAATGAAAGAACGTAAAGGAAAATTTTGGAAAGGACAAAAGCTGTCAAATACATGTTAAGTACGGACAGTCTGGCTGTCTCGTGTTCATCCGACCCTCCGTGTACGAAGGGAAGTTTGTCATAATGTGGAACGTAGGTTCTGCCGGGAGAAAGTCTTGCCGGGCCTTTCCTGGTGATCTGGTCTTTTGGTAGTGCTACTTTTGCCCCTGAGGTGGCCTTGGTGAACCTCGGGGCTCATTTAGTGATGTCATCTGCGTACGCTACAGGACCGTCTTCTCCCGCCACGAGGCTGCCCATGATGGAGCTGAGGGTGCGTAAGTTGGGCTGCTCTGAGGAGTCATCACTGAGGAGATCTGGGGGGCACACAGGTGGGGTCAAAGTCATCTTGGGGAAGACATACTATTATAGCCTCTTTTGTTTTGGTTAAGATTTCAGTGAAAGAAAATGCCTTAGCATTAAGCTACATATATTTAGCCATAATTTTGCCACTGTCAGTGTTCTCAGTTTATAAAAATGATAGGGTGCCCTGGTTTATAGGGTGGGGGTCTGGTTGGTTTGTGGGGGTGGCCTGGTTTATAGGGTGGGGGTCCTTGTTTATAGGGTGGGTGGCCTGACTTATTGACCTTGTTTTTCCTGATGGGTGTTTGGTTCCAGCAGAAACTGTACATCTGAATAGCCAAAAGCAATCAAAGGTCAAAGCTGCTGCTGGTCACCTGACTGGGGGGGGTGCTGCTTACCCTCGGGGTTGGCTGGGTACGGGGGGGCGCAGGGCTCCGAGGCACTACTCCACTCGGGGCTGCTGCAGCAGGTGCTGCTTGTGCGCTGGCCTCTAGGAGAGGACACCTGTTACAGGAGGGGGGGGGCACAGAAAGGGGGCATATGTGTCACTGTCTGTCACGGCACGCTCCGACCTGCCGACTCCATGTGCGTGGGCATCCCCCCCGATAGAAAGGGGACCGGCAACTCCGTAACGCTGCTGTGGGCCGTTCGTCACCAGGCGGCAGCTGGTAGGAGCTCAGGACCCGGCCGTAGTACGACAACGAGGCTGCCGGAGCTCACCGACGAACTGCCTACCACGAAATGCAGACACGCCGGCATGCCGCCGGAGAAAACCACAGGGCTCATAGTGAGATGTGGTGGCCATGCCAGATGGATTAGTGCCGGTGCCGATGGTCACGGGTGGTGCTTTGTAATTGAGCAATTACATGGCCCTCGAGAAGGCATTGGTGGGGCAACGCTCCACCACTTCGCGGGGCGGGTGCTGCGGAGAGAATGCGCTTCAGCGTTCATGCTTCAGCAATCCCGTTAAAACGCTGTAATCTGGAAAAGCAGTGGTGTGATCACGCAGGCGTTTCCGAGGGCCGTCGCGATGTGTCGCTTTGCACACCTCACAGGCAGCTTTGTCTACTCCTACTCGCAGCTCTCAGGACGCCCCCCGGATAGAATTCCACGACTTACTAAAGGATACAGCAAGCTCACCATGCTATTATTCAAACCAATAACCTACTGGTGATTAGTCGAGTTTATTAAGTAATCACCATTATAAATAAAGGTAAACAGTGTTTGTAATTCCGTGATTCATCCATGTTCTTTCTTTTTTGTACTTTAAGATATTGTCGCAGCAGGTATGTTGACATGACGTGGGTGTTCAGTAATCTTTGCGACCCCCCGCAGCCCTGGCAAACTCACCACATGTCCCGCAGGGCCCTGGTACAGCAGGCCGGCCTGCTCACGCTCCTGCTGGTTGAGGGAGCTGACTAGAGCCTGCAACCTTTCGATGTACTGGATGGCGCTCCTCAGGATCTCCACTTTGGGCAGCCGTTGGTTGGGGTTGGTCAGGGTGCTGCGCTTGAGGGCCTCAAAGGCCTCGTTCACCTTCTTGAGGCGGCGCTTCTCTCGCAGCGTGGCAGCCCTCCGCCTGTCCACCGTCACCGAGCGGCGCTTGCAGACGCGGCAGGCCCAAGGCAGACACTGACCCGGACACTGCTCCTGAGATTGGGGCGGCCCTGGCGTAGTCGGTGACGACTTCTCCTCTGGACACACACCGGCGGACAGGAGCCCCGTGACGGGCCGCTCCGAGTAGGCGCCCTGGTCGTAGCTGGCGGGCAGCCTGGAGGGGTAGAAGGCATCCCCACCATCATAGAAGCGCTGGTCAGGGAAGAAGTATGGGTTGGTCTCAAACAGCTCCATGTTCCAGCAGGGATCTGCAGCCACAGTACGGTCCTGAGCTCCCTGAGCGGACGCTGAGGGGGATCTGTGGACGACAACTGCTCGCACCAACTGCCCGGTGGCATTTAAACCCTCTGCCTGCTGTTAGATCACTGGGTTAAATATAGCCAAGCCCAAAGAAACTCGATCCTCCCTTTAGCTGTTGCCTCACATCTAAACTTCACATCTCTGTTCGTTCTTCGTCTCCTGTGGGGAGGGGGGGGGCGGCTTCTCGCCCTTGTTGAATTCGAGAAGTCACTGTGATTCACTGGCGAGAAGGACCACGCAGCCTGATCCCAGTGAAGAATGGCTACCAAAATGTCAGCAAAAATGATCGCGGCCCGATGGGCTGGTCCTCATCAGCATCCCTGTCTATGGTTGGAATGCTGCCCACCAAGATGCGTGGCTGTGTTCACGATTCACGACAACTTGCCACAGCATCAGACAGCACTCCAGGCAATAAAAACAACCAATGAAAATCACAAAGCCAACATGAATACTTATTCTGAAGTTCCATCATTAAATTTAAGCAAATTGCCATATGTGGTGAATATAAATTGTATAAGGCTTTACTGAAGCTCTTCATATGAATCCTCTGGAGATTCACCAGGGACACATTTAGGGCCATTTCTCTGGCATCTTGAAAACCTTTTGGCCGGGAAACTTTCTGTGGCTCTCAGCCGGACATGTCCTACCTTTCATTTTAGCCTTTACCTGAGAGCTGTATGGGGACATATTAGCCCATAAGTGTAGGATGGGAGTGGGGAGCGGGGGGGGCAGCATCCTCCTGGGACGCCGTGTGCGGCATATTGGAGTTGGTGATTTTTACCATTCACAGTCTTGTCCTGTAGTCGATCCATCTGATTGGTAATCATGTCTCATTTGGACAGAGTTCCTGGGGACTTAATCACAATTCATCAGACCTGCAGTTCCATGTGTCTATATGGTTAGCGGCTAATAATAATAATTAGAAGAAGAATAACAATAGTAATAATCATGGTACAGTCATAGCCTGTCCCTGACTGGACTCCCTCCACAGCAGGTCGGAGCCAGGAAGCTCAGTTCTCTCTGTACGCCGCCCCCCGCCCCCCCCCCTGCCGGCTGGATTAAGTGACTCTGCTGTTGGCTGTCAGGTTAAAGTGTGATGGATGGCCACTGGTGTTGTGGGAGCACAAAGGAGTCAGTGTAGTGCTCTGTCATGTCCCAAAGTTGCCGGGTGCTTGAGGCAGCCACCATACCCTGAGGCCAGGTGCATGCTGGGAAGGCCATTTTCCTGTCTCAGGACAGAAGTGTGTGCTCTGCGATTTTACGGCACATGTGGGAAAGGCGAGTTCGCGTGCCAGCAGCCCATCACACATTATTACTTCTTAACAGCCACTTTTATACCCATCGATACTGCTGGATGTTATACTGAATGATCATGTTCGCTTACGGGTATGACCACATGATCTGCTGAATACCTCCTTAACCAGCACCCTACCTGTAGCTTTATGTGGTTATTAATTAACATTTCGCTTTGGATTTCATCCTCCTTTTTTAACATGCATAGTTTATGATTTTTGTTAATTAGGGTTATTTGTTGGCTAAAATACATAATCATTTGTTCTGTTCTTAAACTGCCAGTCACATTTATGGACCAACACTTTCATTAAATTGTCACATTAACATTCACTCGTGTGAAACTTCACCTTAACTGGATTTTCAGTCAGTCATATGATTGTGCCCCTATATTTGGTTTAAACTCCAAGTGTTTACACTTTTAAATCCATAATAGTTGGACATTTTCTTGAAGTCATTCAGATTAGATCTGCAATTCAACGAAGCTGGATCTAATGGCTAATCGCGATTATTTCGCTTCCAGTGCCTTGAAGGAGCTCAGCAACCTTTGAGATAAAAGGTGATGTCCTTCTCTACTACCTGCCCCTCACCAGCTCCTGCCTCCTTACTGGACAAGTTGTCTTCCTCTTTACAGATCCCTGCTTGGCACAGACATTAATAAAGCTGCTGCCTTCAAAATCTCATGCTGTGTCTTTTATGAAGTAATAACCCATCTTCCTGCCTCTTATTTTGGACACCATGACAGGGGACCTGGAGATACCAGCACATCGCAGGGCACGTACAACCAGCGATTCTGAGACACCAATCAGCCCAACTGCATGCTTTTGGAGCGGCAGGGAGAGAGCATGCAGAAACACACAAAGAGACAGCAGGTCTCAACCCCCTAAACCCCGGGGGCATGAAGTAAGTGCCCCAGACACTGAGTTGCTGTACTACTCAGAAAATTAATGTGTCTTTTACGGGACTTTACTTTTGACATCTTGAAGTAGGGGCTCTGTGGTGGTCTTAACAAGAAAAGTGTGAAACCAGCATCTATTAATCCTGTTTTTCAGAACACTGATTTTACACTGAGATTGGATACCGACTGTCAGACCCCGCTGCCACCTTTTTTATTATATAAACCATGAGCCATGACATTTTCTGTACTCTAGAATTGCTGACTAGCCAGCGTTGCTCAAACTATGGGTATCTTGGTAGTAGAGCACTGAGGACCTGAGAGACATCCAGTCACATCTTGTCCCAGGCCGGCTGCATTGCTGATGTCTGGGAGCAACTCGTGGGTCTGCTGGTGGTGGAACACAGCTAAGGTGCTGCCTCACTAGTATGTCACTGTAGACAAAAGTGACCATTAAATAAAATAAAAGTAAATGTGTAAATGTTCCATAGACATGTTAGCCAAAAGAATGTCGCCTGTTCTCTTGGGCTTGGCTCTGGACCCCACAAAATATCACATCCCACCCCCCGCCCCACCCCCCCGTTACAGTTCATGAGCGATGGCAGCTGTAGTGACGGCGACAGATGCTGGCCAAAGCCAAGTTCAGCACTTGCGCACCTTGGGCCACTACGGTGATTGTTGCCATGGGATTCTGGTTGCTATGGCGCTTGTGCCGTGTCCTTGGTTCTTTCCAGTGCTCCGATGGAGCCATAGCAGTGGAATTCGGTGGTATAAATGCGGAGTGTGTGTGGGTCCTTGCATTCTCCTCTCCTTCTATGTTCCCTCTCCTCCATGACCTCACTCCTTTTTCCCTCCAGGCCTTTGTCTCCTCAGCGTTGATTTACTCGGCACACATTAATGCACTGGTGACCTTCTTCACAACCGTCATTCATCTCAGTTGATAATGTCCACATCAATTTCTTGAATATCAATCTGCTGATCGCTGAGGTTTTAATAGTGGGCCAGCATCTATTGGCGTTAGAAGCGTCATCTGATATATCTATTACTCATTCGCTCTGGCTGCCAGCTTTGTTGCTAGAGAATAGTAGTTTTAAGATGGCTTAAATATAGTTTAACTACCAGAATCTTTCCATACCTCTATTTCTATTTAGTTGCCACTGCACGAAAGACACACTCTCCTTGTTTGTCTGCAATTCTGAATCACTTTTTTTTTTTTGCTTATGAAAGCCGGATTTGATTCTTTTTTTTCTTTGCCAAGATTGATTCTTTCAAGTTATTTCAAATTCGTCACACACGTCACTCACTCATCTTTCTGCTGGCAACATGGGCCTGATCTCCAATCGGTGACCATCCACAGCTGTCATTACATGTGGAAAGAGACTGATGTCGCTTGTCCATGATGAAGATGAGGTCTCTGCTTGAGACACACATGCTAATCCTGGCCTGGATCCATCACCGTGACCGCCTACGTCAAACCTATATCTGACTGGTTGCACGTATGCATCCAGGTATTTTAAACTAGTTAGTCCTTCTCAAAAGTGTCTTCTCATTTTGGAATCTGTATGAGATGACTCAGTGGTTCGTTTGGGTATCGTGATAATAGCCTGATAATGATAGGTTTCCATTCGTGACGCCCCTTTCATCTTTGATGACACCTCTGTTCTGTTCCCTCATTCGCGGCTAATCAGACTGATCCTCCCCTGCGGTTTTCTCAGTGAACACAGTTAGTCTAGAGTGTCTGTTTACGTGCAGGGAAATGGAGGTGACATGGGTCCCTTATAGAAAGTGACTGCTCCCCTTCGTCTGGCTTTAATGCTACACAACAAACAGAATGAGAGGCATGCGTGTGTGTGTGTGGGCGGACAGCTGTCAGTGCCTCACTGCATGTGGTGTCACGTTAAGTCACAGGAATGATCCAGGCCTCGCTGGGATTTTCCGAACCAGGCCCTGCCTCTCCCTCTCCAAGCATCCTGCACCATGTTAGTAAATAGTGCTGTCCCCATCTCCTCAGAAAAACTCTGCGCCATTCCCTGAAACAAACCCTCTCCATCAGACTTGTTGGCATTTAGACGAACTCCTTATAACAGAGCTGACACTTTCTCAAGACTCGATTCAAGATTCAAGAGTTCATTGTCATGCCCACAATCAGTTAAACTATGCAGTGAAAATTTTACCCCGCATGTCCTTCTGTGCATCAGTAAACGTAGATTTAACACAAAACAGGTCTACATTGTATCGTGAACCGTCTTTGACAAGCTGTAATCATTATGATGGACATTAGCTGTGTGTGACAGTGAGACACAGTAGCTGAGGATGGTGAGCTCTGCTCTGGGGTCACGCCCACTTTCCCTGGTTGCCCCCAGTGCAGAGACCATGTGGTGCACTCGTCAAAGCCCATCCTGACACCCTGAGTCTGATACATGACGGAGCAGCTGAAGGCACCATTTGCAGGCACAGAATAAAGGGCTTTCAATCAACGGGTCGTGAGGCGAGAAGCTGCTTGAGTGTGCAAGAGCTGCAGCAGAGCAGGAGCATTAGTAGCAGTTTTCTGACTGGGATGTAGATCTAGGATTTGTATATCCCCGGGTTACGAAGGGGTTACGTTCCACTCATAGTTCCACTCATTTGCACTCTACCAAGTGGAAAGTGATCATTTAAGTGATTTGATTTGTAGATGTTATAACTCATTCTAATCATTGAAGCTGAACTGAATTTTCTGGACTTTTACGCATGCCATGCAACTTTTTCCCACATGCATCCGTGGTTTGACTCTGTCCTGACCAGCTGACCTTTTGCCTCCCCAAGGCTGGGGGCCTGAAATAAGAACCAAACATGCCACATATCTGCAGGCTTTCTGGAGTGAAGGACAACCACAGTGCTTTGGCAGGAATTCTGGGAATGATGGAAAGGAGTGGCTTTCGGCTCGCAAAGGATGATTTATTCGTGTTCACTGAGTGAACGAAGTAGAAGGCATTGGAAAAACCAGAAGAGAGACACACTGTCACCTGGGCGCAACGTACGTTGTGGTTACGTTGGTTGAGGTCACTGGCATCGCACACAGCGTGTGTTCCTCATTCTCATTCAAATATTTCTGATTGGCTCCCACAGAAAGCCTGTCTGCCATGATTGGTCCTCTTAAATGGTTCTTCCTGAAGTGGTCCCATTTTTGCCTACAACCACTGGTCCTTCGTTGACTGGAGCTAGTTGATGGACTCGGTGAAAATGACAGAATCTCAGTTATATTCCATCACTGACCCAAACACTGCTGCTATGCATATATGTATCTGCTCAGATTTTATTATTATGTTGCAGAGAACCACGCAAGGTCTTTTTTTCAGATTTTACTATGCTTCTGGTTTTATCTAACGCACATCATAACATTTACACTATATTGCAAGTATTATAAGGCACAAGAGAAAACGGACCTCTGATGTGTGGCTCAGGCATTTTCCAGCTTCCTCGTGACTTGACTTTTATGACTGTGACACCTTGTGGTATCTTGTATAAAATTCATTCATGGAAAATATGTTTGCAATGCATTTTATTTTGTGTCTCGTCCAAATCGGGATTCCGGTTTGGATGCTGAGGAAACCAGACTCTGTGACCCCCCGCCACCACCACCACAGGCATTATCTCCCTAAATAAAAATACCGCCCATGTGGGTGGGGGGGGGGCACGTCTTGTCTTCCTGAGTTATATCGGGAGCCGTGTTGCACCGACCTTCTCCCATGTCAGAAGTCGGCGGAATTTGGCGGTTCGGAGTCTAGGGCAACCAAATAGCTGAGCAAATTTGTGGGGCAGAGGCCTAGTCATGGATACTGTTACAGGGGATGGGGGTGGGGAACGAGTCAGAACGTAAACAGGGCCGCGTGTCACAGACGGGTGACAGGGCATGGGAGGCCAGCGCTGTCTGAGCATTCACCTAAAGGCGGCCTGTGCCAGGGTATTAGACAGCGGCTCCCTGAAACTAGGTGACCCTGCGTTCCTGGAAATGGGCGACATTTCTTAAGCGGATTCATTGATGGGCGCGGGGAGCAGTCCCCGGATGTGCCGCATGCCAACATGTTGGAAGGCACGCCATCCCCCCACCCAGCCCAAACCCACACACGTGCCATAGCTTCCGGCGCACTGCTAATCTGTTTTTCCACCACTGCCCTGGTCACTGGGCCCGAAATAGCCCCCCAGGCCAGCCACCCTGACCCCTTCCCCCAGCATTGTCCACTCTTCACACTCTTCGGAGGAGGCGTGTTCACCTGTAGCAAGAACAACATACTACAACATACTACAACATACTGCAACATACTACAATGAAAGCCTTGTGTGCATTTTATACCCTGATGCCCTGCTTTTCCTGCTCGGTCTCACTTACAGCCTTGTAACTATTATTCAAAGAGAGAGATATTGATGTGTGACACATTTGTTTAATGTTTTCTGCCTCTTGTTAGGTCATTTGATAGCCTGTATAGTGTGATATACTGATTTGGAGATACTGTAGTGGGCAAGATCACACAGGTTTTTAAAAAGGGTTCAACCAAAACCAAGGATCGAAACAGACACGGTAGAGCCACCGATAGAGCCGTGGGCTGAGAAGGCGATAGGTGTACTGCGGCGATAGAGCCGTGGGTTGGGACGGTGGGAGGTGTACCGGGGTGATAGAGCCGTGGGCTGGGAAGGCGAGAGGCGTACCGGGGCGATACAGCCTTAGGCTGGGAAGGGGGAAGGCAGGAGGTGTACCGGGACGATAGAGCTGTGGCCTGGGAAGGGGGAAGGCGGGAGGCGTACCGGGGCAATAGAGCCGTGGGCTGGGAAGGGGGAAAGCAGGAGGCGTACCGGGGCGATAGAGCCGTGGGCTGGGAAGGGGGAAGGCAAGAGGCGTACCGGGGTGATACAGCCGTGGGCTGGGAAAGGGGAAGGCGGGAGGCGTACCGGGACGATACAGCCTTGGGCTGGGAAGGGGGAAGGCAGGAGGCGTACTGGGACGATAGAGCCTTGGCCTGGGAAGGGGGAAGGCGGGAGGCGTACTGGGGCGATAGAGCGAGTGGGCTGGGAAGGCGAGAGGCATACTGGGGTGGCAGTGCTCTCCGGCTCAGCACAGTGTGATTTACTGTATCTGACAGCTGCGAGTCTGATTTAAACTGGGTAGCAAAAATGTCTTGCATATCGGGGGGGTTCTTCACTGCTGCACCCACCTGCCAGGGTGACAGGAGGAGGGTCTTGGAGGGGTTGGGGTGGATGTTTTTAAAGACTGACAGGAAAGACTCTCTTTGTGCTACTGTCATACTCACCCACAAGCACGGGTGACAGATCTTTCCTGCTGCTAAGCTTCACAGGCTGACAGTGGTACCTCACATTCGGGACGGAGCGAGACAGTTGAAATCACTAGTGTATGTGTCATCGACGCCTGTGTGATGAAAGAGCAAAGAGACTCTTGGGATTGAATGGACCACCGAGTGTCAGTGCCCTCCCCTAAATATTTGGAGGGGGGGTCCGTAAAAGTGCAAATGTGGCAATACGACAGGGGTGGGCTTCTGCGCTCCCCCCAAAGTGATCATGGCCACGCGGCAGCACGCTCCCACTCGTATATGGGGCAAAGTTTCCGTTAAACAGCTGGAAACGGCAATTAGCGAAGAGAGCTGAGTGTTTGTGCCGTAACCTGAGGCAGAGCGAGGGGAGCGTGTACTACCATAGTAGGTAATCTGGGGGCAGGTGGCTGAGAAGGCTATGTCGAGAAGGAGACCCGAGCCAACAGCTGGCGGTGTCAAACAATGACTTGTTCTTTAACCCCCCTCCCCCATGGCACCTCGATCGGGAGACAGCAGCACACAGATACTGTATTGAGGCTGTGAGTACAGCCAGTGCCGCAGAATTCAGCCGTAATAATAAACACGTGTGTGACAAAATCCAGCAATCGCGGCCTTCATAAGCCGGGAAACACTGGTATAAGTCGGTCTGCCTGTATCTACTTGAGTATATTCCTGTTCTCTATTCATATTGATGTTTGTGCCCTTATATTTCAGAACTGACAGATTACAGTGATTTGTAGGCTTTTGATTAGTTATATCCATCCATCCATTTTCCAAACTGCTTATCCTTACTGGGTCGCGGGGGGTCCGGAGCCTATCCCGGAAGCAATG
>JAODJX010000129.1:8530430-8544980 GCA_026776945.1 Isichthys henryi | reverse complement strand
CAATGACCAACAAGGGAAACAGGCAAGACCAGGACTTAAAAGGACAGGACTGAGCAAATTAACTAGACAAAGCTGGACACAATCGGGGAATCACACGTGGGAAACCAGGGGGCGTGGCACACGGGAGGAGCGGACGAGTTGAGCATAACACTAACAATGAATTTTGTCATTGTGTAGTTGCATTGTGGTTTGCTGCATAAATTGCATATAATGACATCACCACCTACCACTATCAACATTACTATGTCAAGCCTAGTTCATACCGTTTCGGTCCATGCACAGTTGTGAGTGCAGACTCTTATATACATACTACATTTGTCTTGTGAACATTGATTATTGTGGTTGGTGTATGCCTACAGCATGATATTTCACCTAACCAGCAGACACCAGATATACTTCTTGTATTTGTAGCAATATTTTGAGATTAATAAACCTTTTGTTTGAGAGGGATAAAAAATTTTTTTTGACTGAGATCGAGAATTGTTAAAGTTGTTACTATGTTGCTAGACTTGGGTGGTAATATGGTGTACCATGATATTTTGAAATCTTGGCTACAAAATAACGCCCACGCCCCACATGTGCTTGGCAAGTTTTATCCCCAAGATTTCAAAACACTGGAATAGCATCGCTTTTGAAAATACTGTCAAAACGGTGTATAAAACAGTTTAACCCTTTAATTGCCTGCTCAACCAATGGGCCAACCATTTCAATGCTGGTGTCCCTATAAACATGCCGTGTATTCCATCATAATACTGAGCTGGGCAATCATTTCAATGCTTGGAGAGCATGCAATACTTGGAAAATACACCAAACAGGGTAACTACTTCGGTGATCGCGCACATAGAGGAAGAACTTTGAAGACTCCCTCCAAACTTTTGGATATTTCCTAATCAGCTTCAAAACCGGGTATTTTCGATAAAATATAGATTCAGAGGTGTTACTTAAGCAAACCCTTCCTCAAAAAAATTGATGATGCATGAATTAAAAAAAAACACTGCATCCAAAGGTAGAGATGCCAGTTTATGGGTAACTTACAAATGCTATTAAAAATATCGAAGGAAAGCAGTGTTTTCTGTTCATTTTGTTTATGTACATCAAGGGTCTCTAACTCTGGTCCTGGCGAGCTACTTTCCTGCAGGTGATTTTAGATGAGCCACACATGTTCCTGGTATTTACCTGAGAACAGGTGTGGCTCATCAGAAGCCAGGTATTATAGAAACATTTTAATATATAAAATTAATAATACTTAATATTTTAATAATATTTTCAGATATTTCATGAAAGCATCTCAATGTGTGTTGTTTTATGTATCATATAGATGGACACCAGGACACTCTATGGTAAAAGGGTACGTCCTATACTGGCACTAGTACCCGAAAGCCCTGCTATGTCTGATGCTGAAGAGTGCAGTGACAGTGGTGATGACAAAATAGTAGACCCAGATTTCATTCCCACACTGGCACATCACTCAAACTCTGATTTTGAGTCTTTGGACTATGACGAAGACCGAGACCCAGATATTGAACCACCACCACACAAAACAAAAAAGAAAATGGCTAAAAAACATAAAAACTCTCTAAAAACAGTCAATATGACAGAGGCAGAAGATGCATACAAATCAGGTCATGGAACGCCACCATTGAAAAAACAAGACATTAAGTCAATGCATGTTCCAGATTCCACATTTGATCCCCCAGACAAAATTAAAACTCCCCTACTGTACTTCAAGAAGCTGTCCACTGACAAGATGGTTCAACATATTTCTAACCACACTAATCTGTACTCTGTCCAGAAGATTCGAGAGCCCATACAGACCACCTCTCATGGAATTAAATGTTTCCTGGTCATTCTGTTGGGCAATTGAAAACTCCCATGTACATCCATAGACAATTACTGGCACCATCATTCGTGGTACAGCCTGGTACCTAATATTATGCCTCATCCAAGCCTACAATGAAAACATGGAGTTGTTGACAAATCTGATATGCTTGTGCACCTATACAAGACCCCCGTGAAATCAAGGAGGTGGAATTTTCCACTGTTCGGCTACATGCTTGACCCCTCTGTGTGAAATTCATGGCTTCTTTACAAGAGAGAATGTCAGCTGCTAAATGAGAAGCCACTGCTTCTGAAGAATTTTCATTTGAGTATTGCTTCCAGTCTGAAGCTCATCAACAAGCCCCGAATTGGCAGGCCACCATGTTCCTCACCTTCTGCTGAGGAACCAAAAAGCTGCAGTGCAAGACCTTCCCAACCAACGGCAGATGTACGATTTGATAATGTTGCACGTTGGCCCCCTCCACTCCGACAACCGGGGCAGTTGTAGCTTCTGTCCAGAAGGGTGTTCCTGTATATGACCATGAACCGAAATTGTTTCTTCATATACCACCAGAAAAAAAATAAGTGCCATACAGAAAGGTGAGTCATTGAAACACTAGAGCTACATGACATACAACATCTCCTTCTTCCCCTCACACAGGCTCAAGCACCATGTTCTGCAGCATGCCGTAACTTGTGAAAGGCTGCTCTCTCTCTCAGCTTTATCTTTTGGTAGACCTATTTTTCATGTTATTGTTACACTGTTTGCAGAATTATAAGGCAAGTTTCAGTTTTATCTTCTCAACTGACCAATACTTTGAGTCCAGATGAATCTCTAGTTAAAAATCAACTGTTTGAAAACAGCAAAATGTTCAGTATTTGGTCTGAATACTTTCTGTTTGGATAAAAACAGGAAAACATCGATACTTTCCGGTGGAGAATTATTAAGCAAATTATTATTGCTATTAAAATGGACCAAAGAGGACCTTACAGAGAGCATGAAAAAAACAAAGTAGTAAAATACCAGTCAGAGGGATGTAAAACGATCGACACTGCCACACTTTTGAAATGTGATCACTATACAATCAAGTGT
Organism: Isichthys henryi; assembly: GCA_026776945.1. NCBI lineage: Eukaryota > Metazoa > Chordata > Actinopteri > Osteoglossiformes > Mormyridae > Isichthys > Isichthys henryi. The sequence goes on along the minus strand of JAODJX010000129.1, from coordinate 8,542,069 downwards.
TTTGGTACCAACAGCCAAAGAGGACTGAAGAAGCATGTAGAGAGAAGATGACACACATAAACTGCCAAGGTTCGGTGTCAAATTAAAGGGGAGGCTTCCAGAAACTCTTGAGCATCAAATGCCATCATTTTTCAAAACTGCAATCTGAACAGAATCTCCAGACTTTCTAGGTGCAGTGTGCTGCATGACATTCCTAAGGTCATAAACGCTGAAACATGGCCTCCACTCAATAAGGCATGTAAGGTATAACATTGAGAATGGGCACGGACACATCTCGAGACTGATGGTACAAGGGTTTTGGGGACAGATGAGATGAAAGTGTCTCTTGATGGAGCAGATGGATGGGCCAGTGGATGAAGATCCTCTTCAAGCACCAACAAGGTGGTGAAGAGATGACGTGGACTGGAATTATCAGGGATGAACTTGTCATACCTTTTTGACTTGCAGATTGTGTAAAAATTAACCACAAGGTTTACTGCCAATTTCTAGAAGATACCTTCTTCAAACACTGGCACAAGAAGTCGTCAACAGCTTTCTAAAAGGTTATGATATTCGTGCAAGACAATGTCCTTCCCTATGCATCAAAGTATTTCATAGATTGACCTAGAAAGGTTTGAAACGTGACTGAATTATGGCCTGCCCCCCTTCATCACCTGACTCCACCCCATTGAGAAGTACTGGGCCTTCTCAAAGTGTGAGATTTTCATGATTGTCATTAAGAAGAAAGTTGGCCATACTGGCTAATAAAACTGGGTGAAGTGGGCTGTATAGAACGGCTGATAGCTTGTTATTCCTTATATATACTGAATAACAAAATTTGTTTATTTCTGTTGGTGGTGAAGAGAGAAAATGCACTTAGTTTCTGATTGCCTAATAATTCTGCACACTGATAATCAAGCGTCTTCCTTTTATTTTTGTTTATGAAAGTCACAGAGCTCGGAAGTGAAATTTTTTCCTGTGCTTTTTTCTGGATGTACCGCTTAAAGGAATAAAGTATAGTTCTTGATGCTTGTGATGACAACTGACTCTTCACACTCATGTGTCCCTATGTTCACTGTTGGTGCCCAGTCAGTGTTGCCTCTGTGGTACATAGTGGCTGGTTTACCTAAGGGCTGGTATTCACTCAACACTTGAAATGCATACGCTTACGCATCCTGTTGCTACGCAACCAGTGTTACTTGTGAAACCATCTTGGTCAGCTTCTAAAAATCTCAAATTATTTGACAAATTGTAAAATCAGCAGATTTAAAATTCACTTGCATTTGCTTTTCATAGAAAATGTTATGGAGTGACATTCCCCTAACCCTGTTTTTCCCATTGAACATATGTATTATACTATGCAATTTTTGTGTACGTGAAGTTTTTCAGGAAGGAATTGGTCGCGTTGTAGCAAGACTGACTGTATTTTCTCATACTACAATTGTGGAAAGTAAGCTAAGCAAAATGAGTATGTGGGGGAAAAAAACAGGTTAGGCTACTCCGAGTGTCTAAATGGCTCATATCTATAGCTAACCTTGCATTGTTGGGTGAATCCTTCAAATCTGAATGTTATCTTTTAAGTAGGTTTGCATGGCAGTCATGCTGTAGTCATATTTAAGTTCTGCTTTGCAATACTGACAGGCAACTGCATTTTCTTTTTCAAGTGCTTCCATACAACTGGTGCTTTCACGCTTTCTTTGGACTGTCATCCACTATGAGCCGTCATTCTTCCACCATATTACAGAATAATCAAGAAGGAAATTTTTAATTGATGCTTTTTAATAAGTCGTGAGGTTTAATTGCGTAACTGTAAAATATTGAGTACATCATTTAATTGAAAATATGTCATTATGTATCATTATTGGATTTTGAAATCCTTAAATATCAAAATCAGGATCAAATAATGCTATGTCGGTCTGGCTGGAGCACCAATATGATGGATGATCGCCTTTGCTTGGTGTGGATGGTATAGTGTAACATCACATGCAACCCTCCTATAGATAGTCTCCTCAGAGTGTCTGAATACTGTTATATATATCAGCCAAGTACTTTATCATGGGTAATTTTTGCTTTTGATTCAGCCCATCTGTCTACACAAGAAATACAATTAGCAATAAGTCTGTTTATCATTTATTATTGTAATTATTTCTACAATTAGCAATAATTACTGTTCATTCTCATAAATGTATATTTTATAGAAGGGCGAATAACATGACATACATATTTTTGTCTCTGAATCAATTATTTTATTTAATTCTTTAATACATAACATACCTATAAAAATCTAAATTAATGAAATGCACAACAGTACAGCAAATAGCAGTAGATACAAGCCATGGAATGAATTTAACATTATTGTGTAAAACCTCTTTAATATGAATATTTTCAATACATTCAAAAATAGTTTTGACATTTTTGTGATTCCAAATCCAAAAATGTCAGGTGGGTTATTCTCATGAACTGATGCAATCAGATGTCCAAGTATGGGGGGATTTTTTTTGTGTTTTATGATTGGTTCTCTTGTGAACACTTTTTCATGGGCTGTGGAAGGATTAGAGGTTACATGAAAAATCTCATTGCTGTAACATGCCATAACTCTAACTCCATTGAATAATTATAACATTTTAAAATAAAAAATGTATATGAAAATTACATTTTACTTATACCACAATACTGAGGATTTTGTTTGATAAAACCAGTTTTACAAAACTTGTTTAACTGATCTCAGAAAAACGGATACGTGACAAGAAATAAAAATTTTGTTTCTCATTACCGTAACGTCAAAAAACTGCATTAATACTATCAAGTTTTTTTTTCACCCATAATGCATCACAAAGAAGGGAAGATTAAAGATGGACATAAGGTGAGGCTTTGTCTCATTATGTTAAAATTTTAGGGATGTTTTACGGGGTGAATCTCCAGGAGTTCCCACTTTTTGAAAAACATTATTCAAAAAGTGAAATATTTTAATATATGGTCATCGTGATTGTCACGAGTTTTAGCAACATTAGCTTATATCTCATTACTGCGTAATTTTTTTGTCGCGGTGCTGAACTTTGTGGTAGAGATTTCATGCATTCAACTAAATATATTATGACCTGTAATAATGATAAATAACATTAATGGTACTTCAAAAACACAGTATATAGTTAAAGCATTACTCAGTGACGAGAGGTTTTTATTGTAGCCTATTTATTTTTCTTTGGATTTCAGGTATATGCTACTCAGAATGCAAATACTGATTTAGGAACAGAGGTAATTTTATGTGTCTCTTAAGTAGTGCTTTCTTTTTTTGCATGATATGCATGGTCCATGTAATATTGTGTATCCTTTTAAAGATCGACAGATAAGGAGAGAATGAAATCTTCAGTGAGTGCTAGGGTAAAGAAGCACAGAGAGAAAATATACAATGACCCGGAGCTTCTAGAGCAGCACAGGAGAAAGGAGAGAGAAAGGTACTACAGACACTTAGATTGGAACTTTAAAATTTTTGTTAATGGACTGAGGTTGACAATTAAAGGGGAATTATCATTATAGGGATGAAAAGTTTAAGCCTCAGTCTGCATTCCATTGAAACTGTAATGTTTAGAGAAAATGGAACATTATATTCCGGTGTATTTTTTTTCACTGTGTAAAAACAACCCTAATTTTGACATTAATGGCATGACAGGGAGTAAAAAATGAGAATGTCTTAGGTGATATATATAATAAAAATATATTTATTAATGGCACCAATATCATACTGTAGCTCTTATGCTTATCGAATGTCACCTAAGTGTATTATAGGAATCATAGTAGTTCCAATAAATTGTATCTGATTATTGTGTTTAATTTGCTTTGCCATAGATATAAGCAGCGAAAGGAAAAGGGTCTCCTGAAAACAGCTGCACAACTGACTCCTACACAACATGAAATGCAAAAGAAAAGGTGGAGAGAAAATACAGCAAAATATGCAGAACGGAAGAAAATACAGCAAGCATTACTCAATCTTACCCCTCCATTTTCATTTGTAGAAATTGACATATAACCACTGCAACAAAGTCCCCCTACCTCAGCACCCATATATTTTGATACCTGAACAATTGTGTTCATGCCATATTCATTCTTTTGGGATACACAGAGAGATGTATACAGACACACTCATTTCTTTGAGTGCTTTTCCATTGCATCAGGTACCCTACTTTCGCGCTATACAAAAATAAATTTGTTTGTTGTTGTTTCTGAGCCTTAGTATATTATCCAAAATATTTTTATTTCTTGTCATGTATCTGATCTTCTGACCACATGAGTTAAAGCTTGGATCCCCCCATTGTTCCATGCATCCACTATTATTACTTTAATAAGTATTATAACCTTAATAATTATTACTTTAATTGTTGTTTTCTGAGTTTGTGCTATTTGCATAACCAACAAGAAAATGTTTGCAAGTCACACCCTGAAGTATCAAAGTACCAAAAAAGTTCCCTAGCTGGACCAGTAGTTTAGGAACTGGGACTTTTGGTACTAGTACTTGAACGGAAGTTAATTGAAAAGAGAACACCACACCAAAAGTACAGCACCCGGTGCAGTGGAAAAGTTCCCTATATAAACTTGTTCTGGTTTATACTATATTTTTTTTATGTTATGAAATACCCTGCTGCGGCGCTCATTACCATTACTGTGTGAATCTACATTTTTCTCTGGCTCATAAAATTACTTTATAGACTCAAGTTATACAGCTTGTATAAATCTGGGGTGGTAAATTGGTTTTTATTAAATTACCATTTTTTCCCCTGTAATAATCAGAAGAATTTTGTCAAGTCCAGGTCAAGAGTTACGGTAATAAGACATTTTTTTTTCACAAAAATTGAACAAGATGTATATCTTATCATGCAAATTGTTTATTGGGGGTCACATGCAATTAAATTGGAGGATTTAAACATTAGTTTGTTTTATGTCACCTTAAAACTGTTACAGTAATGAGATGTAATGGTTAAAAATCAATTAATCAGACCAACAAATGTTGTACACAAAAACAAGCTCCATATTTCATTATAACATTAAAAAAAGTTCATGAGAAGAACTCTAAAATTTTGATTTTATAAATATATGTATAAACTCTATCAAGGACATAACTATTTGTGCAAGTCCAAGAAGATGCCTGTTTAAATTGAAATGAGCTTGAGAAACGAGGTGTCACATCTGCAGTTAATACAGGTATTTGCAATAAAAGCCCTCTGGTGAATTATCCATGTGCTACATGCTGTAGAGATCGGATAAATACTAAGTCAAAAAACGGTTGCTTTCATAAATGCTTGTTTCTAGTTTCCCAATTCTGAAAAACTTGCAGTAAGAATAGAATTTCTTTTTTCAGCAATTTCAAAATGATGGTTTATTGGATTTACACAACTTAAATTTCCATATTTATAATAAAATTGTGTTGAAAATGTGGCAAAAATGATACCTCAGGAATATCATGTATCTGTAAATCTGTCCATAAATCATAGTACTGGACATAATCAGTTGGATATTGCATTGGGTCACTTGCTAATCTTTTTTTAAATAATTTTCAATGCCTTGACTCTCAAACACTATGGTATGTTGAACAGGTCATAAAATTTACACTATGCAGCTTCCATGTTTTTTAGATTGCAAAAAAGTAGAGTTTTGAAGAATTTGTTGTGCATGATTAAGGGACATGGAGCAGTTGGGGGAGAATGGGGATGACGATGATGGCGACAGTGATGAGGAGGAATGGTGAAAGCTTACTCAGGAAAGCTCAGATAGTAGTGATGAGGAAAACTTGCAAGATGGCACTTCTATTACAATGGCCATAAAAGGACAGGTCAAGTATAGCAGACCTCTGAACCATGAACAGCATCCTCTAGTGTGCCTGCTGATGACATGAAGCTAGGCACTGATCGTTTTTCAATATGGGAATCCCAACACAGGTGGGGTACTGCACATGCAATCACTTCCCACATGTGTACTGTGGGAAATGTCCATCTTTGTCTGAATAAGGGCAGAAACTCTTCTTGCTTTCCACAATGCAAAATAAGATTTTCTTGCTATACGAATGCATGGTAATCTGACAACCCTCTGTGGTATGGTGTTGCCAGATGGCAACATATTTTACTTCTTTATTCTGAAATAAAGTTGAATTATTTGAATGAAAAGGGTAGGCCTTCAGGTAACCAGTTATGCGGTCACTCTCATAAGATACGTCAGAGTGCACCACTAAACAGATTTCTGTGCGTTACATGAGGGTATTTTTTGCATCATATTAGGTAAGTCAGATATTGTTCACTTTGTCTTTTTTACTGCATATTTAATAATTCATTTCAAAACATTGTTTTCTCTGCTTCAACAAATTTGTACTGGACCGTAAACTCATAATTACGGTCCGTACTGAACCATGATTTTTTTTTGCACTGTCACACCCCTAATTAATACATAACATAAATATGATTTATAGTTCTTCTGTTCATAAAAATGAGTTATGTTCTGTTTAAAGGACAAGAAGAAGGGTGGAATTAGCTCTTCCATACGCGTATGATGATAGTGAGGATGGGATGGGACAGTGACATGGATATCAATGGGATCAGTAAGGGAGAGTCTTCAAAGTCAGAGGCAGAAGTGACCAGTGCAGTCTTATCTACTGTGAGTGTGGGTGTGACAGATTTAGATTGAGATTCAGTTTGAATGTTGACTGCAGACAAGGGCAGTATTTACCCTTATAGTTATCATGCATTTTATTGCATGAGAATATGGCAAAGAAATGGTACTTTAATGTCATTTTCCACATACCAGACTTCACCACTGTGCCAGCATGGCGCCCAGAGGAAACCCCACATAGGACAAATGGTATAAAAGATTCTGAAAAATTTGAACAAAAAAGTTTATTGTACCAAAAAAAAAATCTATATTTTTCTGCTTTTAAGGGCAATATTGAAGGATAAATTGTAAGGACTCACTAATTTTATGATTGTAGGAATTCTAAGAGTACAAATATATCACTTTATTTATGAAATATTAATTTAAGTAGAATATAAATGGATAATTTCTAAGAAAAATACTTTGATTTAGTGGAGAAGCCGTGCTGTAGTGTTGGCGCTACATGGTAGAGAAATGGTTCCTCAGAGGAAAAGTGTCAGTGAAGGCAATGACAGCTACAACATATTTTCAAACATGGAAATATTGTGGATGAATAACGTAAAAAATCATCAGTGGTGTTAGTGGTACTTTGGCTGTTTTGACATGCAAACAACTGGTGCTCTGCAATAAAAACTATGGCAAAAGCTAGTGCGAAATAAAACTGCAAATACTGCAAAACTTATTTCACCATCTGAAGCGTTGCCATCCAGTAGAACATATGGAATGAAATGTCAAATGTCACAACTGTCCCCTTCAACAACCATCAAAGCAGTTGGAGCAATAACCGATACTGTTGGCATTCGATAGTGTTTCATCTTACGACAAAAGAAAAAGGCCCAGAGACATCGTGATGTTACTTTCAGGGTGTCACCATGCACCATGAACAAGTGGCTTCCAAATATATGGGTCATTTCATGTTCACTGGACTAAACTTTTTTTTGGTAATAAAAAGTATAATTTACGGCTGGGTTTCCCAAACCTTTTCATGTGACGGCCGACTTTCCCGATTCAAAAAGCAGCCCCGGCCCACATTACATATCACCACGCACGCACGCACACACACACACACGCACACACGCACACACACGCACACACACACACAAGTTTCATTGCATATTATTAGCAGTACATGCACCAGTCAGCAAGCATATCCAATCTGAATACAAATATCAACCTTCTTTGCACATTTGCAATGCTGTGGTGAAAATACTGCTTTGTTTTTTTCATAAAGATGCTCACTCACCAAATGAGAGGGGCTGGTGTTGTAATCCAAATGCCAAATGCTCACTGCTGTGCAGTAACCCTTCACATTCGCAAATGTGACATTCACGGTTTTAGTTGTTCACAAGCTGGCTGTAAACATTTGCACGGAAATATTTTCGAGAAAGGAAATCACAAAGCAATTTGACGTGCAAAGTGTGCAGTACAGCACTCTAATAAATAAACTGTTTTTCTTGTCGTTCAGGCTAGCAGACTTATAGGTTGAGCTTTGGGGTGAAAAGTATTATTTGTTAATTTTCACGCTGGTGGGGACTGACCTTCCCTAACCCTCTCAAAAGTGTATTTTCTCCTAACCTTTCATTGTAGTTTTAATGTCTCTGCTCTTCATTGGTTTCAAGTGATCCTGTTGAAAGCCATTGATCCGTTTTCTGGTGGTTTTAATTTGCTATGAAGCTTTTCACTAATTGTTCTACAAAAGCTTTGTGGAGACATTTAAAACACTTAAAAAACACTTAAAAACTGTACCAAAGTGAGTGGTACTTCTTGTTTTCTTATGCATGTTATATACACACAGTTCTCTCATCACAGTGACCTCACACACAGCTGGGTTGAGGTCAGGCTTTTTAATACTTTCATACTGTCCAAACATTATACCACGTTGTGCAGTATTTACAAAAATGTTATTTTGCAGTACAGTTCCAGTACTTTTAAATCTTGGTGATAAAATTTTCTGAAAGCAGGGGTGTTGAAGTTTCACTAAAACATTTTTATTTTGTCATAGGGAACAAAAATTCAGTAAGTTTTGCAATTTTAATGAGTGTTTCCTTTTCAGTATTACCTGGTGTATGTTTGAAGTCAGTTTTACGTCTGCTGCTTTTGCATGAGTTATGCATGCGCTCTCTGAGCCAATCATCTTTTTTATTTTTGCCGTTTAAATCATGCCTAGATGGCTTTTTTTGCTTCGTAAATATTGCAATATTTGTCAAAAAAAATCACTTGGCGATATTTAATTTCATGCAGACCTATACCACCCATATATAATATCATATCATATATCATAGCAAATCCTTTGTTATTTCTTTTCATGCCATCCACATCTTGTTGAATCTGTTCTTCCAGCCACATCAGTTAAACTTGGGTACATTTGACCATTGCGTCCATTACGATTTTTTTTCTTTGTTTACCATTGTTCATAACTATTCAAGATGGGCTGTATTCTGGGTTTTATAGGGATGTTATTAGCATAACCAGTCGAGAGTGAACAGTTTTGCGAGCCCCACCCTGAAGTTCCAAAGGAGTAACCCAGCTAGCTTGGTATTTCAGTACTGGTACTAGACTGGAAATCTACGGGAAAAAGTAGAGAGTACAGATTTTTTTCAGTAGCAAACGTTTGGTACCTGGTGCAGTAGAAAAGCACCCAAAGATGCTCCTGGATGAAAGCGCAGACCAGTTTGTGGTTTATGTTAACGAGGAAGCTGTGGGTCGAAGCCACACAGCAGATGCCAAAACGACTCCTAATCGATCCTTCGACAACAACAATCTAACAATTGCTCACACTCTCACCAGCTATCTTTGCTCAACCAATCAGATTCCTGAATGTACATAAAAGCCATTCTGTGTGCTTTAAGGTGGTCAGTACAGGCCATAGTATGAACTGTCAGGCTCGTAGTCTTACACAACCTCTATAGGCATTGATCAACTTCTGTCATGGTACGTAGCTCTGGCATGTGCCACAGAGAAGCATTAGAAGTGGGGACAAGCCTGGATTTTATGATGCCATATCATCCAAAACTTGACTATAGAATTATACAAAGTAAGCATCTGCATTGGTGATGACAGATCCATCACATAATCAAGGTGAGAAACAGAACCAAACCTAGCAAAAGATAACTGATCAATGTAATTGGTCTTGCTTTATGCTGGAAGCATATATCAGTAAATTTGTGACACGAAATACTAGTATCAGAACCGAACACAGAATCATTCTGAATACCAGATGAACAGGTGAGATCTAGAATATGACCCTTAGCATGGGTTGGAAAACTGTACTGTGTTGGAAAAATGCTGTACATACTGAAACAATCCAATGTAGAACCTAGATCATGAGCAAGCGAACAATCGGAATCTACATGAAAATCGATGATGTAACCCAACATCCTATTAGCCTTTTTGCTTCCCCACACTGGCGAGTGTGGGACATTCCCTATATTCAAATGATGAGACATGGTGCAAATCGATGATGATAGCCTTAAGACTGTGCCACAGCCAGACCACCACCCCTACCCTTCAAACAGGGTTTAGAAAAAAAGCTGTAACCACAGGGTGTAAGTAGGTTCAGATGTAGATAGTCATTGAGTCTCTGCCAGGTTTCAGCAAGCAACAGAATTCCCAGTTGTTTAGTGTTGATCAGGTCATGTGGAGAAGTAGCTTTGTCCATTAAAAGCAACAGTTCAAAAGTGCAGAATGAAAATCTAAATCGGAGTACCTCTCTTGAACAACTGATGGTGTTGCCCTCAGTAGGTGTCTCAACAAGCTACCAATTCTAGTTCAGTGTGTAGAAGATGGGCCTTGTAGACCACGTTGTAGAGAGGGTTACAGGAGAGATGTGGCTAATATCAAAATCATGTCTTGAAGAGCAGCAAATATATGATAATTTTTTCTTTAGCTTATTACAGTAGAATCTTGGAACTCGAATGTCTCTTAACTCAACCATCTCGGACATCGAACAGGTCTGTTGAATTTATTTTTACTTGTACCTCGACCTAAATCTTGGAACTTGACCGTTCTGGATAAAACTTATATGTGTAGATGTATTCAGCTCCACCAATTCGGACCTCAAATAGGTCAGTTGAGAAAAGGGAAGACTGCATCCAAGTGTTACAGGGAGAGAAAAAAGATGGCCGACGATGTTTCTGATCATACTCTATCTGCAGAAAACTAGAGGTTATGCAACTATTATGAAAAGAATTATGATATATGAATTAAATCCAACATTACTTTTTTTTACTTAATGGAAACCATTGTTGTACCTTATTCATTAATTTTTTGAGACAATACAAAATGGGTCTGGAGATTACATGAGCACTGGCAAAATGTGAAATAGAAGTAGGACAACTTACTATTAAAATATTATGCGCATTAAGGAAATGATTTACTATTAAGATTAATCAGTCGCACTGCATAACAGTTTTCAAGGGCATGGAGGGAAATCTTGGTGAAAAATCATTAAATTCATGTTTGTAGAAATTATTATGTACATAACAATCAAAATATTTGAACAGTGGCCAAAAATATACTCAATTGCCTTTTCCAAATACTAATCTGTGATTGATTGTGTGCTCCACAAATTATGCCACGAAATAGATTTCTGTACTTCTCTGTACATAAGTATTTTTGCCTCAAATAAGTCGTTCACAAATAAACTTTGTCTAACATAGTATGGCAAATCAAGGAACACCATGCTACATTTTCACCCCTAGGCGCCAAGTTACATTTTCTCCATGAAAGCATGAAGACGTCACTTTCTTTCGTGCACAAAAATCAAAAGCAATGATTCATTTTGTACACGGAATTGCATTTTGTGGACAGAAGCCTGAATTTATCTGATTACATGAATAAAAAATAATTTTGTTCACAAAATGCATTTTGTCAATGAAATAAATTCATTTTGTGTACAAACATGCATTTTGTGAATGAAAGAAAGTTATTTTGTAGATAATAGACAAACAGCCGGGGGCGGCATGGTGGTGCAGTGGTTAGCACTGTTGCCTCACACCTCTGGGACCCGGGTTCGAGTCTCCGCCTGG
>JAODJX010000129.1:8499725-8511628 GCA_026776945.1 Isichthys henryi | reverse complement strand
GTAACGATGAATCGTGAATCGGTTAAAAATCGATGTAAATGTATGACGATTTAAACCGGCTGATGTGGAAAATGAATCACTACTTCACAGTACTTTAATAGGAAAAACTGGTATAATATTACATTTGATTTCACAATGTCAGTTCGACGTCAGATGTCACTGTGTATTCACGTCAAAGTCGTACGTCGGTTTTTGGTTTTCACCGAACATGAGATGGTGAGTGAATTTGAAATTGAGGACATGCTGCCGGGTGGCGCAGTGGAGCAGTGGTGCAGTGGTTAGCGCTGCTGCCTCACAGCAAGAAAGCCCTGGGTTCAGTGCTGGGTCCTTTCTGTGTGGATGCTCCTGTGGGGTCGCACGCTCTCCCCATGTTCGTGTGTGTTTTCGCCGGGGGTCCGGTTTCCTTCCACAGTCCAAAAGCATGCAGGATAGGTTGATTGGTGAGTCTAAATTGCCCCTGTAGTTGTGTGAGTGTGTGCACCCTGTGGTATGCTGCCGATACATTTTTTTATTTTATTGTCAGTATTGGCGATGCCAACCTTGGCTTTAAAACGCAACGATAAAATTAAAAATAGAAACCACAAATTTTAGTTTATGCTCAATTTTATTCTATTTTAGTTAGTGTTGGAGTTTTTAAAATTTCAGTTTAGTTCTCATGCTTTTAATTTAATTCGTCAATGACAATAACCTTCCTGTGAACCGGACAGAGGCGTTGGATCATCGGACTGGTTATGTTTCCACCGACCAGTTGAGTTCTCTGTTGCTGTGACTCTTTATAAAGGTTGGTTGAAACCAAACTTAGGTCCGGATTTGTACTTTATGGACCTGAACTTTCCACCTCTGTAATGGATTGCTTTTGGGAGTAACTTCCCCAACACTACTAACCAGGGCCATGTCTGTTTAGGGGGGGCGGGGGGGCGGAAACATTTAGATTTTGGTTTCTAATTTTAATGCTTTCAGTTATTAAAGAAATAAATAATAACTTGTGTGATAAGTTCTGCTAATCTTCCTGCTTCCTGCCCCCAAGCCAATCTCCCGCTTCCTTGCTCCCCTCCCCCACGTCAAAAGGAAAAGTGGTTTCTATGGCTGCATTTGAAGACCGAATGTGTGACAGCAGTGTGACATGGCTGTCCCATTTCAAAGGCCCCATCAAATGTGGTCTAGAAATGCATCTTTATTTTGACAAGTGGTGAAATGCCCCCCCATGGATCCTTCACATCCCAAAAGTGGCGCTTTGCGATTCAAGGGTAAGAGTGGGAACAGCTAGTGATACAATATAAGAAATTAATTATTCGTAGACTGAACCATCCCATTTGACAATACTTTCTGTTCGACCTCGAATAATGCATCCTGCAAAGGCTTTGTAGACTGTGTCCTTCGAAGGATGCAGCCCCTGAATTTGGGCACAGGCACAGTATGCAGTCGGTGCCTTTTGCCAACCTTAAAGACAAAATGAAACCGAAACTAAAATTGGGATTTCAGAAGCCCAAAGACCGCAGAGAACTTCTTTCATAAAGCCTTTAGTGTCACACACACCTTTGCAGGGGGCCCCACATTTGTTGCTACAATCCTGGTACTAGAGGTTATTCTCTCCCTTCCTGGTGTTTATCTTGAAGGTGATTTTTAGTCAAGGCCCCTGTAGTGTGAATTGCTGGCTTTGTAGTGAGTAAATCCAGCTTTCCTCACGGATTCTTCCATGTACCATTAGGGAGTTTCTGACTGCCTCTAGCTCTCTGACTGCTGTCGGGTACCTTCGCCAGCATCGCTAAGCTTTTGTGACTTATGCTGGGATCTTGTATGGCCCAAGGCTGCATTCTGTTTATCGTTTTTAAAAATACCTTAGGAAAGTGTCTTCTAGATCAATAAATGTAAGCATTCTCAGGTTTTTGGACAAAGCAGACGTGGAATAGCCTTGTGCTGGTGGCCTGGTGGACAGTCCTGACCCTGTAAATGAAGGAAGACGAGATAGAGAAATCCATCCCCGCGTTGCTTTGCTGTACTGGGGTCAATGTACAGGGGAGAGTTTGTTTCCCCACTCAAAAAGTCACTCTGCCCCCTCCACCATCTGTGTTGTAAAGCTTGCTGGATCAGATGTTTCCTTGTTTGTGGTGAAGTAACTGGTAGCTTAGGCACTAATTCCATTATAGACTTCCTATTTTTCATTTTCTTTCTTTTCGTAGTGCCACTAGGATCGCAGCATTTCATGGCCACGCTTAACGTTACTGGTAGCTAGGGAGTAGAGTTAAAAGATGGTAGCTAGCTAGTTGGTTAGCAGAACATGCTGCTTCAGCATCTCCTAAATAATACAACATGTATTTTTGATATTTGGTTTAGTAACTGATTGTGACCAGTAGGGGGCTGAAACCACTGGGCCTCTATGACGTGGCCTTGTGCTTTGCATCATTGCCTTTATACACTGGGCCTGCTTGTTGTCTTTCATCACTGAGATTGTCTGGTTCAGGAGTTCTTTCCAACTTTTGTGATTCGAGTTACGTAGTGTGGGATGGCAGGATTAGGAGAGGATAGGGTCACTTTCAAAGAGTCACATGCTTAAATTTCAGTCTACAGCAGAAGTTGCTATGGCCCAGGGTCGGCGTCATGGGGGGACATTTGGGGGTCAAGCCCCCTACTTATTGCCAGCCATTAAGGACATTTTATTTCAATTCTATGTTTTAACAAAGGCATTCATCCAAAAACAAAAAAGTTGATCTGTCAATCTCTCTGTGGCTACAAATCATCTTATTATCTAACCTCTCCCCCCACCCCCATCAACAACAACAACTTTTACCCTCGCCTTGGGCTGGGGGGGCGGTATATTGAAGTTACTTTACAATATATGAATATATCAAAGCAAGATATAGGATAACACAATACCATGTATATCAATTTACTTTAATTGTGCTCTTTTAAATAGGAAACAAAAGTATTCCGTCCTGCTTGTAAACAACGCGAGAGCGCAACTAAAATCAAACAAATTCAGTTAGCATCTCTAACGGGAAGAATCAGTCTTACTTGGTTCATTAAATTTGATAACATTGACAAACGGACTCACGGGTTAAAAATATCACAGTTGCAATATTTGTTTTATTTTGTTGAAGAGGAACAGCTTGAAATGGGGTCTTTCCCATTCTCACTTTCAGTGGTTGTCAGGCTTCTGTTTTTAAAGCAATTTGCCAGATGGGTTTTAGATTTTAGAGTTTAGTATTTTTGCTCATAAACTGTCACCTTCTGTTTTAAGTCTATGCCATATTCTTACACATACACATATTGCCATATTGGTGTCCTGTTTATTAATTTTCATTCAAGCTGGATGAGTATATCAGCCAGGTTTACGTGTGTCACCAACCCGCTGCCCCCCCCCCCATGTAATCTTCGGCCTGTCCGTCAGATTTGATGTCAGCACTGCCGTAGCCCTAAAGTGATTGTGCAGTTTTAGGTGTTTTACACTAGAGGGCAGTATAGAATGAAATGATGTCTCTGTTTCCATTATCTTGTACTCCATTGCTTGGCCATAATCAGCTTTTGAGATATTGGACCTGACAACACTGTGAATTCAGTTGTCGGAGAACTATCATGGTTAGCCTTCAAAGTATTTTAGCAACATCAATTTCCTTTATGGACAGCAAATGGTTTTTTGGTGTTTGTCTTGCCCTGGCGCATACAAATGTCAAGACTGAGGGCCATTAGAGAAAAGTTCGCTCAGCCGAACAATGTAATATTGTGCAGTTGCCTTGAAAGCTTTTGTATAACCTTTACAAAGAGGCTTTTTATTAAGTTTCTATTAGAAAAGTATTATATTCTACGTCTATATTTGCAATTCTAAAAGGTATCTGCTAGATCAATGTTCTGGGCTATTTAGTGACCACAAAATGCCACATTCTGCAAAGGTTTATTAACATATATGATGGCTTTAATATAATTTGTACTTAAAACTTTCAAACTGAGGAAACCATTAAAGGAACCAGAGGCCTTTTCGATGTTGTCAATAAAATACATTTCAAAAACTGTGGCTCTATCGGCGTCCCGTTTCTTTCATTTTTATTCAGGCTGGTTATGTATTTTCACAAGTTTGAAAGCACTTGTGGTGAACTTGGGAACGTTCAGTAAATAGCACATAAATTCAGACCATTTACAGTTTGTGACTCCATGCTGTGACTGATTGGCTTTTGGGATAAACAATTATAGATTCCAGGCAAAATATATTGAAACAATTCTGCATACACTTTCGATTGTTTACCGGTTAGAGATAAACCTCTGAATTTTAATAATTCCTCATGAACACAGTGGGAGAGGTTTGTGGCTCTGTGAGTTTAGGACCCTGTGCTTGTAATCAGAAGGTCACCAGCCACTTTTGGGCTGTTGACCTCCAGTCTCTCCAGGGTTTGGCTGACCCTGCTATCTGGTGGCTGTCAGATGGTCTGGGCAGGCCATCGACTGGGGAAACAGCTTACCCCTGGCGGCACGGTCAAACGGGTCAGAGCTCAGTGACCAGTGATGCCGCTCTGGGTCTGTGGCATGCCGTTTGACCTGCTGAAAAATGGGGGGATGAGATCACAGGCATATTCACTACAGTGAATTCTGTGATCTTCTGTGCTGATTTAATTACTTTTTCCTTATATCCAAAAATAACGTTTAAAAACAATGACAACGATTACGTTTCCAATTTCCTTATCAGCAGAACCATATTTACATTTCCATTATGTTTCTCCCATAACTAATAATTAACTTTATACCATGGCAGTGCTGGTAATTAAAATTATTTTCTGCAAATTTTCCTTGTGACCGTACTTTTATGTTATGCTTGAGAGTTAATTTGTTTTATGTAAATAAGAAAATTTAGTAGGAAACCATAAAGGTCACTTAATACCTTTTTGCTGATGTACCTTTGAGATGGATTTTCTTGCTGTTGGTTGTGGGAAAACTACAGTTAAATGTAACATAGGTGTGTGATGCTGTTATAGCAAAACACGGAGAAATAACAGGGTTTTCTGAAGAACAAATTTTAATAAATTAATCTCGTAAAATAATAAGGATTTTTGTAGGAAACTAGCTAAACATTTTCTCAGCATGTTATCAAAAATAAGAGTTTTCCATGATTTTATGGTTAATGTGTTATTTTATAATGGTTTTCTCTTGCAATTGTTGCCATGGTGATGAGATGTTGCTTGGTGAAGTCAGTGGGCCTACTTATCTTGAGGGTAAAATCCTTCTCTGTTTTTAAGATTTGATATATATTTTGTACAGTGCTATAGTTTGCTTAATACAGTACAACGTACAATACAAACAGTCAATATTCTCATCTGATGTGGCAGTTTTCTCATTAAAAGAAGAATCGATTGGTATTCTGCTTTCCGGTGTTCTGTGAGTCCATGTGGATGCTTTCAATAGGATGCTCAGCATCATGTAGTAGGGAAGTAGGAACAGTGGAGGATGAGGGAGACATCTGCCCCCAATATGTAATTTGGCTTCATTCATACCCCCAATAAATTACCTTCTATTTCAATTATTAAGCTGTGCCCCCCCACAATTTCAAACTCTCTCCTACATCGTTGTCATGTAGGAATATCAATCAGGGTTGTGTCTGAGTCCACCTTAGTTATATCTGAGTGAAGACCATATGAGTCCAAACCAAGACCAAGTCACCTGTTCAGGTCAGACTCCGTTCCACAGCCACACCCCCACACCTGGTCTACCCCACTGCAATACTGACAGCTGTGCCCCTATGTAGTTTTGGTTTGCCTGACGTTTTTACACGGTCTACCCAGTTTCCTCAATGTGAGGAATTACCATGTTATTTTTACAATGTGCAAATATTGCCTTTAGTTTACAACTGTACCTATTTGTATTTATGTTTGCAGTTTTAATAACGAATTATTTAAAAACAAATTCAGTTTTCCCTGCTGTACCAAACTTGTAGCAAACTGTGAACTCAAAACTGAGATTTGTATTGAACTGCGAATTTTGTGTACTGTTACACCTCAATAGTTAATGATTTGCAATATCGGCATCCCACTTCATTTTACTGGATGCCTTGCACAGAAGCTCCTTTTGGTTAATGTACACGACATGGGTACAGTAATTCCTGATTTGGCAGACATGATGGGGATGTGAGTTAATCGCATGGGTACGTACACAACATCGAAAAAACATAGAAACTAGTATAAGGAATCCAGGGGCTGTAAACTCACTGCAAAATATGCTATGGACTCATACGCACAACAG
Organism: Isichthys henryi; assembly: GCA_026776945.1. Taxonomy (NCBI): domain Eukaryota; kingdom Metazoa; phylum Chordata; class Actinopteri; order Osteoglossiformes; family Mormyridae; genus Isichthys; species Isichthys henryi. The sequence continues at coordinate 8,505,406 of JAODJX010000129.1, read as the reverse complement.
ATAATGCTATGATGCTTTCAGTCTCGGGTGAATGAGTTCTAGTCTAGACCAAGTAAAAATGTGTGTGAAAAGGCCGCGTCCGTTCACATGTGAACTTGAGTACTACAGCTCTGATATCAGTCTTTACTTATTTTAGGCAAAATTAGCTGTTAATTTCTCTAATGCGCAAATGCTGCCTTTACCCCAAAGTGGTGCTTCTTAACCGCTTATGGGACACACAATCAGGAGAGAGAGTTTCTCCAGGTAGAAGGAGGGGAGCAAAGTTGCTCTTTTGCTCTTGGCTCAAGGCGCCTGCAAGTCCCAGCCACGGATCACTTAGGTACATGTTGTAGCTCATTGCTGCTGTATTCCTAATAATGCTATATTTCTCCATAAATGGAGAGTGAGACACTATGAGCAGAAGCAATTGACTGTCCTCTAAGGTCAATAAACCAAGATGGATATGGGTCAGGATATACACAGCAATAATCATTTCCATTTGTGCTGATGGCTTTGGGCACTCTATTACAATGTGATCTAATAGGCCTCTAAGGGGGCATCGTTGAGACTGTCTGGTGTCGCCTTACCTCTGACATTTACACTGCACAAGAACGAAATCATTCGCAAGCCGCACCACCCTGGTGCAGCGAGTCACACCACGACTCATGGACTCATCACCGTATCAGTATGCGTTTGTCCGTCCCTGACAAATTCTGCCATACCAGCATGGGCTTTCAAAGACCACGTGGATATACGGTACCCAGGGGTGTAGCCAGAAAGTCTGGGTCCCCTGAGAAAATGTCACCCTGCCTCCCCCAGTTAAATCTGAAGTAAGAGGGACACCATTCCTCAGGTCCCCCAGGGTAATATCTGCCGTACATGACATGTGTACTGAAATACTAAATAAACTGCGTCTTTTCGGCATTCCGGTTTTGAAATATGGGATATTTGCATAATATGCGATATAATATGTCTTTCTCCTGCCTAGTTTTTCATATACTCTTGCATCTTTGAGGCCTCTGTAAAATGCTGGGCCCCTGTAAAGTGCTGGGCCCCTGAATCTGCCAGGATATCTGTGCCCCTACTGTGCTCTTAATAGTATCTACATAAGTGGTTTCCAGCCCTTTAAACCCGGTTTGCACTTGTTCCACTAGGTGTCATTCCATGGACTGAAGTTCCATACATTCTTGCAGAACATCATTTCACCCTCATTAGAACAGTAGAAAATTCTAGTAGTACTGTAGTTCCTCCTTTATTCTCTACCAACTTCAATTACACAGAACTGATTCTGGCATTGTTCATATTTCATCGAGTAACTGTTAATGGATTTTATCCTGTTGTAGACAAAATGAACAGCATGTAAGTAAATCAAAATATGTTCTCGATAGGCCAATGAACAAGAACAAATGCTTATCTGACGGGGACAGCAAAGGCTGCAGCTGATAAAATAATCCGATTCGGCTCTGCCATATCCCTGCTTCTGCATCGAATGGCTGCCTGAGCTTTGTTTGCTGATGACATCGCTTAAATCCACTGCTATCACTCCAATCACCAGTCAGCTGTCTGTTTCCATTAACAAATGTGTGCTTTCAGCATGGCCGTTCGCACGGACAGCTGAATGATGGGAGATGGAATGCCAGCCAGAGGAAGAAAACACAGCGCTCTCATTAAGCGCGGAGAAAAAAAAACACTGCTTCAATCGCTTAGGTGTGGACCAGCCGGCTCCCCTCTCTCAGCGCATCGGGATAATGTCACCATCTGGCTCAGAGTAATCCTGCTTTTTATTATTTGCTGTGCAGATTCACCCAGCTGACATCTATGCTTCCGAGGATGACATCACGCTCATTTCGTTAACAGCATTACAACATCGTTAACTGCTCTCGTTCTGACTTAGAAACGGTATCGGCAGCAAACAGCACCAGATGGTTTGCGGTCCTGATCTCTCCTTCTCTTTCTCTATCATATTTTCCTAATGATCAAGCAGAGCGTGGCTGCTATTCAATCTTCCACTTACAGCAGAGCTCCCGCCTCACCTTCTCCAGTGGCATCAGCTCTTATTTGGTGCACCTCTAATCACAGAAGACTCTATATGAGGCGATTTCGCCTGTTTCTCTATTCCGCCCTGCACTGACATGGTGAGTTAATGCACCGTCCAGCTCAATGCCACAGAGGTCAAAGGATCAGCAGCAGCGGAGGAAAACCAAAGTGGGCACACAGATGCACGCACAGGGGAAGGATGTATCACACCTGATGTATCACACATGTGACTCAGTGCCATGAGGAGCACAGCATGCTGTCACGTTGCTGCACTCGCTCAAAGAACAACAATGGGCGTTCATCCCCGATCTAATTTCAGAAAAGCCATATTTCTGCCGGATTAGACTTCCACCATACATCAGCTTCTTAGCCCCCTGTGATGACAACAGTGCACGTTTTAAAGAACTTTGAAGGCTAAGGACTGTCATAAAAAAACAGCTAGTAAATAAGATAATATTCTTAAGTATCAAAAGATATATATACACTCACTGGCCACTTTATTAGGTACACCTTGCCAGTGCCAGGATGGACCCATATTTTAATTCTTCATGCCACAGATTCAACAAGGTGCTTGAAACATTATTCCAAGACTTTGGGCCGTGTTCATGTAGCTGCAGCAGGTTTGTTGGCTGCACTTTCGTGATGCAATCTTTTGTTCCACCACGTTCCATGGGTGATATCTGGTGACTGTGGAGGCCATTTCAGTACAGTGAACTCATTGTCATGTTCAAGAAACCAGTCTGAGATTATATGAGCTTTGTGACATGGCATGTTCTGGAAGTAGTCATTAGAAGCTGGGTACACTGTGGTCATAAAGGGATGGACATGGTCAGCAACAGTACTCAGGTAGGCTGTGGCATTTAAACGATGCTCCATTTGGACCAAGAAGATATCACCCATACATTTTCACTACCACTAACAGCCCAAATTGTTAGTACAAGGCAGGATGGATCCATACTTTCATGTTGTTTATGCCAAATTCTGACCCTAACATCTGAATGCCGCAGCAGAAATGTAGACTCATCTGACCAGGCAACATTTTTCCACGCACAACAGCAAAATGTGTTCTCTGCGTTTAACCCATATGTGACATCGTGACATAGCCGGGGGGCAGCTAATTCAGCGCTCGGGGAGCAGTGCTTGGGGGCGGTATCTTGCTCAGGGTACCTCAGTGGTGCCTTGCTGGTCAGGGATTCAAACCTGTAATCTTTCAATTACAAAATGCGCATCCCTAACCATTAAGCCACCACTGCCCACTGACAGTGGGCTGACAGGAGTGGTACCCAGTGTGGGCTTCTGCTGTTGTAGCCCATCTGCTTCAAGATTCAACGTTCTGTGCATTTAGAGATGCTTTTCTGCATACCTTGGTTGTAATGAGTGGTTATTTGAGTTACTGTTGCCTTCCTATCAGCTTGAACCAGTCTGGCCATTCTCCTCTGACCTCTGGCATCAACACGGCATTTTCTTTTTTGGACCATTCTCTGTAAACCCTAGAGATGGCTGTGCGTGAAAACCCCAGTAGATCAGCAGTTTCTGAAAGATCCATACCAGCCTGTCTGGCACCAGCAGCCAAGCCTTGTTCAAAGTCACTTAAATCACGTTTCTGCCCCATTCTGGTGTTTGATGTGAACATTAACTGAGGCTCCTGATCTGTACAGGCATTATTTTATACATTGTGCTGCTGACATGTGATTAGCTGATAAGGTATATGCTTCAACGTGCAGTGGAACAGGTGTACCTAATAAAGTGGCCAATGACTCTATTTTCCTCTCTGATGAGTCATCAGATCAGATATGTGCTATAATTAACCACGTGTTATATATGATGTCATGGTTTTTTTATCTGTTCCCAGGAAGCAGACCACCCTGAGCCAGGGAGTAGTTTCCTACACAGTGTTCATTTAACTTCTTCCGAAAGCTATCCTGAGGTTATATCTGGTCACTCATTGGAAGCTCAGCCTAGCAGCACTCATACCCGTTGGCTCCCAACACTCCAGTGCTTATTGAGTTTTATCTGCCTCACAAGTATATCCATTTGGATAAAGGCGTTTGCCAAATGCTTAAATGTAAAAGAGTATGAGATTTACGGTAAGGAGCAGTTCCTGTTAATGTCCACTATGCCTTATCTCTTGAGCAGTCCTGGGAAATACATGGCTTGCACTCCATATGCAGCCCTTAGTGCTATTTTTACTGAGCCAAAAAAAGAACGAATGAAGTTTTATGTTTAAAATGTTAGCAATAATGAATATATCATTAAATCTAACAAGTGTTATTGTAGCTTTACTCGGACATGAAACCAACCATGATAAAATGGTCCCTGTTGACATGGTGAAGCTCTGGTTTGGCCCTCGATGGGAAATAACTGCCCAGGCCTGCTGTACGAGAACCCATAGCCTGTTCTGCAAGAGTACCGCCCATCAGCATCTTCATCATCGACCTGCTCATCGCCTACTTCCAGAGTACCATCAAGGTCCTGCATCATAGGTGTAAATAGACGCAAACAAAGGGTCCCACTACACCATAGCACCTACCTGAAAGACTGATGTCATGTAGTCAGCGACAGCATAACCAAGCAAAAATGGTAAGACAGACAGGAGGGACAATGGACAGTTTCCATGGAGAACATATCAGCTGTTGTGATCACTCTTCTTCTCCCTTTCTCCTTTGTAAAATGGCACAATCAAACCGCTAACCCAGACAAACCAAGCGTCTGTGTGTCTGTAAGTGACCTTGGGTGACCATTGACTATCCGGTATCATCGGCTGTGAGGAACGGCTGTGGTCCTGGCTTGGAGACGGTAAAGCGAGCCGATCCACGAAGCACATGTAACTCAAGATGCTAAACGGCGTTAACAGGAAATCGCATTAATCAGCAGGATATGAGAATCGGCTTCCAGCAGACAGCTGAAAAGGGGCAATAGACCCCAGCGGTGTTGGCAAGAAGGTATCTCCTTTGGACTAGAGGAAACACACAGCTAACCCTGTCTGTCAGGTCTGCAGTTGCCAGCATGTAAAGACTGAAGTAAATGAATTACAGATATCTGCCAGTACCTAGTTAGCAATGCTCAACACCAGTGCTGCCATATTGTTTGACTAAACATTTCATAGATGCCTTGGTCCAAATCATTAAAATAGATCAGATGAACCAGTATACTGTCCAAAATAGCTCTTTCTCAAACACATGTGCAGCATTTTCAGGCTTGTGCATTTGTGCTTTACATTTGTGACCCATTACCACGAAATGAGTCTTATGGGTGTATTTCTACCAGTGCAACTTAAGACTCATTTCAGGGTGATGGGTCATTTTTGTAGTTATGGCAGCCCCCAGGGATGTCCGAGAAGCAGAAAGCGTTCGATGTAAGCAGCCGAATTTCCACAGCTTCTCCAGTCTCATTCAGAGAATCCCCGGGAACGTGTTTGAAAAACCTGTTCAGGATGAAAAACCAGGTGAAAATGGCACTAATTCAAATTCAACATATTCAAATAGAAGGATATTTCGATCACATCTATCATAGAAGAAAATGTTCTGCTCATAAAAAGCTCTTTACCACACGAATCAGAAACCAGAAAAAAAAAATCACAAGATGAATATTGTCACGATCACGGGTAGAGCGAGCGGCGATCGTGCGGGTTGGAGGGTAAGGAACAGGCAGCAGGCAGGAATACG
>JAODJX010000129.1:8478978-8490128 GCA_026776945.1 Isichthys henryi | reverse complement strand
GTGATGGGCTGGCCCCCCATCCTGGGTTGTTCCCTGCCTCGTGCCCATTGCTTCCGGGATAGGCTCCGGACCCCCCCACAACCCAGTAGGATAAGCGGTTTGGAAAATGGATGGATGGATGTTTATGAGTTGATGCTCTCAAGCGGTAAGTGTATCTATTACTCTCAATCGATGTCCATTATTACTGCTACTGCAGTTGATGAACTTTCAAACACATAGGAATGTTTACATAATTCTTAATATATTTTTAATTTGATGTGCATAATTAGAAGAGGGAGCGTAAAAAAGATGTCCTCCAAACCCGTTCGAAGGTACACTGACCGATGACCGAGGTGGTGATGACTGCCTTTCTCTGAACTATGAAAATATTATTTAATTGACTGAGGTCCTTTTCACTCAGTGGGAATCACCAATGTTGCTATCAGGAAACTGAAAGAGGCTTAAAAGCTTGTGCGCGACTGAGAGGAGTGATTCAGGAAATTATTTCTACCCTAGTACTCAATTTCCTATCAGGAGACACCAAAGCCTGAACCACCAAACTTATTAGCAGGTGATTGATCCAGGGATAAAAACGGCGCCGGCAGAGGAGCCCCTACAAGACAGAAAGGGAAACCCCCCATGGAGCTCCGAGGAAGGGCTGGTTATGTTTTGCATTGTTCATTTCATTTGTCTGTTTGTCTTCCATCATCCTGTTCTATTCATCGTGACATCTTATTTTTTCTGTAGAAAATCATCCTTTATGTTAAATCTGTCCTTTTCCTGTTGTGCTGTTTTGTTTATATTGTAATAAGCCCAGTTTTTATTTTTACACATTCTTTCTTCATCCTCTTTGATTGTTAAACTAACAACCCTGTCAGATTATAGGCCAGACGATATGCGTAACTCTGCTGTTGCTAAATATTAGCATCCAAATGTTGTTCAGTTATTCAAAAATATAGCATTTTAAAAAACGGCTTACAACGTCAGACGAACGTGTTATTCAAGACTGAATAAAGGGGGCAAAAGTGCAAATTCCCCAAACCAATTATATCTGAAATGGATGTTAAAGTGAAGTGGATTTAATACAAGCTGACATATTTCATTTTATGCCAAGAGCAGAATAGCGTAAGAGCTGCGGTTTGAAATGTGAATAAGAAAATGGACATGGTATTTTACACTCCACATAGTAATATACTTCAGTATATTTAGTTTTAAGTGGGGCACCCTGGTGTCCAGTTAAGCACTGGAACAGAATATAAAATGACAGTTCGATTTGTTACCTCAGTCAAGTTTTGCTTCCTGGCGTTTGTAAATTAACCATCCCTGTCAGAATCTTTGTCATTCTGTTTAATTCAGCAAATGACACTATTTTCACCATTCTATCATAGAATTTGTTCCAGAATGCACTACGATGCTGTTATGAGTCATATCTGGTCATTTGTATGCATTACGCCCATAAATTATTAGTAGTCTCTACCTCCCTATTTTATGCAAAGTTGTTACCAGGCAGAGATGGAGAATTTACCATTTCCAGGAAAATTCACCGCAAAACTGTGTCAGTCTTCCATCTCTTCCCTTCACTGTCTGATGCCGGTGGAGACGATCAGTAATGGCTTTCCTGTCCGAACGAATTCCTCGCCATACTGGGTCCGGCTCAAATCACCCCCTAATGGTTCCACAGTCCACACCTACTAAATCCAGTTTCTAAAAGTGAGACTGCTGTCGTTGCTGTGGGACATGTCCCTGCCGCCTATCCAACACTGCTCTACAAAAATGGATCATACACGATTTTCCATGCTGTATTTTTACATATAATGCTTTTTGTAATGTTTATAAGAAATTTACTGGAAATTTCTGTGCATTTGCGTGCTAAGGTAAAACAAATGTTATTCCTGGTGGTAATAAAGCCCCATTTACCCAGGGAGAGACTGAGCGAGGGACAGCGAGGGCAAAAAGCAGTGTGTCCAGAGGACAGAAAACAGACAGGCTCTGAATCGCAGCAGTAATTACCTTGTTTCACTGAATGCGAGAGGAGCAGTTTTCTAGCCAGCTAGTGCTCCTGCCGTGCACTTGACTCCCTCACGTTTTCGTTAAAGTGCTTCCTAGACGTCACAGCTACATTCCCGGCCTTTCAGAGCATTCTGAAAAGCGCAGGCCGGCAGGCTCTTAAGCACTGACGCCTTTTTTCATCTCGCTTTCTGCATGGAGCACCCTGAACAGTCAGTGCTTTTGTTTTGTGTCAGAAGAGGCTCCGTCCCACGTGTGACCGCCGCAGTGACCGGAAGCAGGAGAATGAAAAAGCAAGGGACAAAGCAGAGCGTCCTGTTTTTGCTTCTATTTTGGTGAAAAATGCTGTGAAGCTGAGGCTAACTTCCTGCTCGATGCAACAGCACCTTCACGCTCCCCTCTCTTTCTGATTACATAAAAGGTGTTTATTGAGCTTTTTACAATGCCTATTAAAGCAAAGCGTATCTCCCGTTTACAGTTAAAAGGCAGGCTAAAGGTCACCTATCCCCTGAATATGTTCTATTTCCCTTACTGACTTTTCATTAAAGTTTTGCAGCTTTGTAGCTAATGTAGCTATGCTGATGTAGTAAACATTTACATACACATAAAGCTCTTTGTCTGTCCCTCATGTACCTTTGCTGGCAGTCTGAAACTTAGCAGGGTTGGAGCTCTATGCCTCTGCCCGGATAAGATGGGAAGTGAACAAATTGTCATTTCTATCCAGTCTACCTTCTAGCCCATAGCTCCATGTCACAAAATGCAGTTTGTATTGCAACTGAGAAAGATTTTAATGTATTGACTGGCCAGGCTGATGATGAATCTTATCATCAAACACAGTGAGCTTTGACCTTGTTTAAATCGGTGTCGACGTCAACAAGACCTTCAGCTTTGATGTTTCAGGATTATCTATCACAGGTGCTCCTACTTTACATGGCTTACGTCCATTTTGCAGGCACCTTCATCACGGCAAACTCATGAAACTTGTAACCAGAACTTTGCCAAATGGCAAGTTTTCGGGGGTGCTGTGAGACTCCGTGTTCGGCATTAATCAGAAGGTTGCTTGTTCAAATCTCATGATTTGGAGAGTAGCCAAGACTTGATTCTTAATCGGACATGATTATGCAGTCAAAAGAGTGATTTCGCTGTTGGTGCCTGAAACGATGCCCTTACCACCTGGTTGCTACGGTGATTTTCTGACACTGCTTTCTCAATTGTACGTCATTTTGGATAAACGTTTCTGCTAAATAAATTAATGCAAATGACCGAGCCGAGTCGGGTGATGGGCGATGAGCCCCCTCTCTCTTCTCCTGTTTCTTCTTCCCAGTCTTCATGTAAGACTGAATTTCTGGTGTCTGGTGTCTCTGTGTATCGTTATCGTTCCTCCCCAACAGGTTTGCTAACCCCACCCTCACTCCCATCCCTAAATAGTGACCTTATCCCCCCCTCCCATGCTCACTTACTTTAAAGGGTTACAGAGTTACTTTAGTTTGACGTAGATAAGCCTCTGTTTATTCCACGTGTCCCTTCAGCAGTTATAATTAAGGACCATACCCAGGGCCCCCATGGCAAATGCCATTAGGGTACCAGCCTCGGGATTTCAACCCACATAAACGACAGCAATAGTGACACCTGCCCATATGAATAGATACATATAATTTATAGAGTTATGCTTTTATATTTCTTTTAATTCGTGACATTCAGCAAATTATGCACATACTTATATGTGCTTATGGGCATTACTATTTCAGTTAGTGCTCATTTAAACTGTTTTTTAGTTTTTTTCCTTGGGTTTGCTGAGACCATCGACATTAAGCACCTTCTTCAGGGTTACGCTCACTGTCCTTTTTCATTTGGATGCAAACATGGAAAAAGGTCCAGCTAATTGAGCTCTTAATCATTGTAAACACTAGTGTTACCCAAGGACTCATGAGTAAACTGTGAGTTGATGCACCTCCTCTGTTACTATAGTTATAGTATTCCTGCTGTTGTCTCGTGTCTGTGGGCTTTTGGGCTTTCATATAGGAGGTTTTATGGCAGCCCGCTAAGTATGAGCTGCCCATAAGTCGGACATTCTTAACCCGGGTAACTGCCCGTATCTGCCCTGCTTAATGCTGGCATCCTGTCTGATGTGCATCCCTAGGGTGCTGCCCTCCTAAATAAGTTCACAAGAAGCACCCAGGCATGTTTGACACCTTTCCACACATACTGTAGTCAACTACTGTCTGACTTCTGTCCTCTCATTGGCCTTATAAGCTTATTGGCACATTTCCCACAGCTGTTTGTACCCTACATCTGGTTGTCTCGCCTTTAGTTCAAAATCAACATGTTTATTTATCATTTGCACATCTCTGTTCTGTTTCTGCCACTATTTTTGTTCCATTTATTGTTTTGTGTATTTTTGTCTTGATTGCATGCTGAATAGTGCCCTTCATGCCAGCACCTGCGCCAAAACAAATCTCTTGTACATTTTGTACTTGCTAAGTAAAAGGATTCTGATTCTGATGCTGTGATGCTAGGGATTGCCTTTGCTCCCCACTCCTCATGACTAAGGATTGGATACGGGGTCGGGGGATGGACAGGTGCATATATGGCCTCTATTCCAAGTAACACTGGTAGCTTAAAGCAGTTTTTAAGTATTCAGCCGAGGTTTTCTTTTGCTACAGCCCCCCAGATTAAGAGCCCTGCTGAAGGTAATAACAGCTCTTCCCTTTTACAAGGAGGTTGATTAGCCACTGCACCTCCTAGTGCCCGGCGTTGGCTCTGAGGTTGGCTCTGCTGGGCCACAGGGTCAAACCAGAGCCCATGTCTCCACTTCAGTGCTTTTCGACACCTCTGAAGGCACCGTCCCGTGGCCGCCTGTCACTCTATCCCCGACGCGCACAGTGGGAATGTGAAAAAAGCAGGTCTCATGGCGCGGGAAGACCGGCGAGGCGGAGGAGAAGCTCGCGTTTGAGCATTGCATTAAAGCCAAAGATAACAGAGAACGGAGCCTCATCCATCACTGTCACGGGTGTCACTGCGGGGAGGAGCCTCTCTCATGCTATGTGGTGACTCCGTTTCTGCCACAGACATTTGTTTGAAGAATATTTTTTTCTCAGTATGATTACTATTAGGCATCGCTATTATTATTATTATTATCGTTGCTGCTGCTTAACATAACCACGGCACCTGACTGGTCAGCTATTGCGTCTCCATGGCGATTGATTAACCACATACTCACGAACACTGTAGGTAATCTTGATTGGACCACTTCATTAGTACTTCAAGAGGACCATTTTGTAGGATTTCAGATGGAGTTGAGAGAGATGGAGGCTTGTTCCTTGGGACAGAGGTGCTGTTTTCTCTTTATTGGGTTTTTATCTGGGGGGGGAGGGGTGTTTTTGGGGTTGTGGATTTTTAGCTTTTTTTCAGAATGCCTTTCGTTTTGTATACTACAAGCCTAATTACCTTCAAGCAAATTGCCTTTTGCTGTGTTGACCATCGAACCAACATTCTTGCCTAATTGTACAATTCCATTATCCATCTTATCTGAGCTGTCGGAAACGTGCAGGCCTAGTAGCCCTTATTCACTCTTTACAACATCTGTCATTTTTGCATCTGTCAATGATTACTACATGTTCTTTATAGGAAGGATGCAACCCCAACATTTAATGGCCCTCATGCTGGCTCCACAGTCCAGCTTCAAGCCATGGACCATAAGATACCCACAATGCACTGTGACACATCAATAAAGCTTCGTGAAAATGAGTCCGATAGCCTTCCAGCAGAGTATGATCATGCTCCCAAATTAAGTGCGCTTCGGATTCAACGTGAAAAGCCGCGGGCGGGCCTCCGAGTCCACTTCACTGGTCACGCTGGTTAGAAGATGGAGACCTGGTGGCTTTTGGATAGGCGCATGCTAATGATTTTAGCATATCTTTAGCATATTTTATTTCAGTGAAATAATATCTACCCAGATTACATACATACCCAGGGATGTGTCTTGTGTGGATGTTCTTTATTAAGGCCATATTAATATTCTCCCCACCATCATTTTGCCACAATAAGATCTTCTTCCCTAAAGTGTTTCCTTCTGTAGCTAATGTTACAGCAGCAGTGGTCTATGCTGCCCTGGAATTTGAAGCAGTGACTTTTCAATCACAGACACAGGGGCCTGTTCAATAACAGAGTACTTCTACAAAAGTAAGAATTGGTTCATCTTGCACTAAGCATGTAGAAGCAATGTCTTTCCTGAAAAGGAGTCAGCAGATGACGAAGTGAATCTTTGGCCAGATTGAAGGTTAAATTCTAACAGAGATATCTGTGCCATTTGTAAGGGTCATTATCAACAAGATTCTGGTCAACACCAACCCATGCCCGTAAAAATTAAAAACGCCCAATGTATGTGTCACGATCGGTCCTTTCGCTGGTGAAGCGGGCGATCGTGCGTGCTGGCGAGCGAGCAAGAACCAGGCAGGCAAGCAGAATACGGGGGAAAAACAGGTCTTTACTAGGACAACGAGTACTAACGCTCACAAACATCAATGACAGACAGGGAACTGAAGCAAGACACGGACTGAAATACACAGGACTAAAGCAAAGTAATCAGATACAGCTGGAGACAATCGGGGAATCACACGTGGGTAACCAGGGGGCGTGGCACACACGAGGATCGGACGAGCGGGGCATGACCGTATGTGAGATCGCTTTAAATATAACAGCGCAATCGGAACTTTATCATGATTATCACTGCTTTGATTTTTAAGACTGCAATATAAATCAAAGCCTAATTGTTTACAATTTAGCTTATTCCACTGGGGTTCATACGTGTCAACAGCTGGGCTCCGGCGAAGACAAACACCAGATGGTTAAAGGCTAAGGGCTTCATTGCCATAGAGATGAATTAGCCTTCCAGCACAAAATACCTTCTCTTCTTTATCTCCAAAAATGCAGCAGCATTTCAATCTGGCCACAGTGTGATGCCAGTGAATTTATGGCAGCTGAAATGTTTTGATTATTGGTTTATGATATTTTAAGCTTTTCACGATTATCATGAACATCCATCTTTTAATGATCATGTGGCAGCCTGGAGCCCATACCAGGCAGCAGAGGGCACAAGCACAAGGTGGCGCTACACTTTGGATCAGGTGCTAGTGAGTAATAATCCATCATCCATCCATCCATCCATCCATCCATCCTTTGCTGCTTATCCAGAGCCAGGTTACGGGGGTTTTCTGCTGCTTGTATCCGTGATTTAATCCATTCGGTCACAACCCAGAGCTCATGACTATAGGTGAGTGTAGGAACATAGATTGATCTTTGCCTTCCTGCTCAGCTCTTTCTTTACTCCGACTGAACAGTACAAACTGCTAACACTGCACTGTGATAAGGGGAAAAAAAATAAAATAATAGTAATGCGAAAGCCTTAGGCAGTCAAAAATATGTTTAAAGCTATTTTTCTGGATAATAAGTATATATCACTCTAAAAAAAAAAAAACACGGTTTAACATGTATACAAATTAGCACAATATATGCTAGAAAAAATGGCATCTGTTCTCCAAACAGTTTATCATCATCTTGGATGGCTAGATGAACATCGCTTCAGTTCCAGAACCACTGACTCATTTAATTAATTAATTAGTTTAAAAGGTCGATCGGGTATTGATTAGCCATATGAGTTGTGCTAGTGAACGAAAAATACATGGAGCATTGGATTCTTCCTACAAATTCTGGGGTGATTTCAGGAAAGGTTTTGAAATGGTTGACACACTTTGACAGATATAATATAATAGCTATGCAACAACTGATCTTTTAAGCATAACTTTCTTTGACCGCCAAAGAATTTAAACCACACAATATATATGCAATATACACACTGTATGGACAAAAGTACTGGGACACACCTCCTAATCACTGAATTCAGGTGTTTCATTCAGACCCATTGCCACATGTGCATAAAATTAAACAACAAGCCTTGCAGTCAGGTTTACGAACAGTGTTGAAAGAATGGGGCATTATGAAGAGCTCAGTAAATTTTCAAGTGTGGTACTGTCATAGGATGTCAGCTTTGTAATAAGTCAGTTCGTGAAATTTCTTCGCTGCTAGATATTCCATGGTCAACTGTAAGTATTATTATTGCAAAGTGGAAGTGATTAGGAAAGACAGAAACTCAGCCACGAAGTGGCAAATCATATAAAGTAACAGAGCGGGGTCGGCAGGTGCTGAGGCGCATAGTGTGTAAGAGTTGTCAATGCTCTGTTGATTCAAATTTCCTTTGGCATTAACCCCAGCACATAAACTCTGCGCCAGGAGCTTCCATGACCAAGCAGCTGCTTGCAAGCCTCACATCACCAAGTGTAATGCCCATCGTCAGATGGAGTGGTATAAAGCACACCACCACTGGACTTTGGAGGAGTGGAAAGGTGTTCTGTGGACTGGGGAATCACACTTCCCTGTCTTTGCACTCCAAAATCTTGTGGAAAACCTTCCCAGAAGAGTGGCAGCTGTTATAGCTGCAAAGGGGGGGGGGACCAACTCCATGTTGATGCCTATGGATTTAGAATGGGATTTCCTGTAGGGGTGATGGCCAGGTGTTCCAATACTTTTGTGCGTGTTTGTGTGTGCTTTGGGCAGGAAGTGGAATTGCTGTAGATGCAACTTCCTCAGAAAATAAAAAAATAAAACAACCATCCCAGATAAACATTTCTGACTGTATAACTGCCCAACAGCAACTTGACTAACAGTGTAGCAGTAGTTTACTGTGATTGGTTTTTCCTTTCACAAAAACAGTATGGGCTATTGCATTTGAGAAATAAATATTTTTAATGAGTAACAACTGAAATGTAGTGAAATCAAAAGTATAATATTTGTCTTTCAAATGTAGTGGAGAAAAACTAATAATTTTCCAATAAAATAATACTCAAGTAATGTACAGATACTCGAAAAAGTACAGATGCTACTTTACTTACGAACGAGTTACGTTCCGAATAGCCGTTCATAACTTGAAACGTTCGCAAGTCGTTAGTAAACATCATTTTAAGGATATACGTAAGTACAAAGAACTAGGATGCTGGGAGTAGCGGCCAGAAGTCATACTAGGCGGAATTGGCGCATAGAAAAAAAAATTATGTTGCGGACAGGAAACGGGAGCCCAAGGAACACAATTTGAACGTACAGTTCAAACTTATGGTTTTTGGCAACTAACTGGTCTATATTTAGACAAATGAACTGGTGCAGCTACCGGCGGGCAGATACTCATCGAAAATGAGAAGATCCACCAGAAGATTAACTTGGCTTGTAAAACAGCAGAAAGTGTAGCTTTCAAACTTGTTCAAAATGGTATTTTACATATATTTAGTAGGTGTCTTGTTTAAATTTTATAATTACACATTTATCTTGGAAAGAGAAGTATTGAAAGACCATTATTCAAGTATTATTCAAGAACTGAGGTCTTATTCAAGAACTGAGGTGTTAAATACAATGACTGTGAGTTGGAATTTTTAAGTTTCTTGTGGGAAATTTCAACTGGAATGCCCCCTGAAGTTGGAGTTCCAACTTGGAAAGTCAGAGCAACCGCTCTAACCCCGACCTCAGAATTCAAGATGGCTGCACTCTTCAACAACAGAAATGAAAGCCGTACTGTTGTACTGCAAAGCGTTTAACTCAGGTATGACATCATTCTCAGGTCTGACTTCCAACCTCCAAGGTAAATGGGGTGCAGCATTAGTTACCTTAGTGAGAGCTAATCTAATCAATCTCAGACTGATGAGAGGCATCACCACTTGTATGGCTGACCAAGGAAAATGGAAGGAACGGTTCAAGTCTACTTGTCAAGAAATACACAGTTTCATTGAGCTCAAGGAATTAATTTTCTTGAATGCCATAGTATTTTCCGTCGCCTCCTTGACAAGGAACCTTCTACTGAGAGGACAGCTGTAAGGCTACCGCACTGAACAGCAGTAGCCCCAATAGCACATAAGCAGAAACCCAGCATCCAAGGGTCACGGGCTCCAACAAATAGACGAAAGGTAAAGCAGGTGTTCTAATATAAAACTGGTCCTTTCCAGGCCCCTTTCAAGACATGAAAACACTAATCATGAAATCATTCCAAGGCATCCGAAACCCCATTCCTTTAGGACTTTGAGGACACATTTTACTCACAGCAGCATCAGACCTGTGTGCCGCACCAATGAAGTAATGCTAAAATATAGCTGATGAAAATTGCCGATAAAAATCCCACTGCTTCATCATTTTCCAAAAGAGTTCTGACAAAGTTTGCCGTCGTTAGTTGATAAGAAACAATCTGTGCCAGGGTAAGCACAATTAAATACAATATATACAAATCAATTACTGGCTGTTGAGCGACCATGAAAATACCAAAGATTGGTTTATGATTAATTTTAAAGGAGACAAGAATGAATTTTTTAAAGAACGTACATAAAAGTTATTATTTACAGAACAGACAAGACAGCCCTCTTTCCAAAGATCTGAAAAAAGAGCTTTTATGCCTCTTTAAATATTGTTTCTCAGGCCACCTCATTAAATAAACAAAATATAAAATTAGCTACTTCTGGACGTGCACTGCTGAATCCTCTTTAATTGTGGCCCAGCCCTTGAGCAGTGGCCTGGAAAGTAATGCCAGCTGGAAATTTTTTGTCCAATTATATTTGTTAACCATCTCCATTTAGAAAATGTGTTGCACACCCTAATGATGGGGAATAATAGCAAGAGACAGGCGCGTCTCCAGAGCTGTTATGTAAACTGAAGATTGATTTCTACAGAGCCCATTGATTATGCAATGATAACCTCGGTTTGGAGGGAGGGTTCACGTTTGTTGTTACCAAAAGGAAACAGTATAACTTTGTTAATTGCAGCAGACTGGCAATAATTGGACTGACTAATAGTGTGTCTTCCGTGATTCTGTGAAGGTCTTCAGCTTCTGGAAAAGATGATCCTGAAAAATATAAATTTTGCATAAAACTCATATGATTGAAAGGTCGCTGGTTCAAATCCCACGGCCAGCAGAGCAATTTTATTGATGGGCACCTGAGTAAGGCCATGAACCTCAATTTTACTAGTGAATGTTTGACCTTCATCTCTAAATTGATTATGAGAGAGAGAGAGAGAGAGAGAGAGAGAGAGAGAGAGAGAGAGAGAGAGAGAGAGAGAGAGAGAGAGAGAGAGAG
>JAODJX010000129.1:8464834-8478045 GCA_026776945.1 Isichthys henryi | reverse complement strand
AGAACATGCAAACTCCGCACACATGTGACCCAGGCGGAGACTCGAACCCTGGTCCCAGAGGTGTGAGGCAACAGTGCACCACCAACAGTGCGTTATTACATCAAAACCCGTTTTAGAAGACTTGAATTAAGGTAATTTCCACAAAATTTCTGATGCACATGCTCACTATAACAAACTCAGGGTCCAGTTCTGACACTGACGTACCCAATTTAGGTGTTTTTGGTGGGGGACAGGAGTCAGCATACTGTAGGCACTCTGACTGGTCTGCAGCTGTGTAACCCCATATGCAGCAAGCTGCAATGCACTGGTGTTCAGAACCAAGATCCATCTCTATTTCCAAGCACTGCTCATAGTCTCAGTGTACACTGCAGCAGTAAACACGTCACACTGCATAAAGCCTTTCCCAGCCTTCCACTGCAGTCAGATCCCGGAACATTACACTTTACTGGAAGGCTGACTAATAGCGAGTGCAGAGGCCTCAGAACACATTTCCAATCTGGAACGACTCTCGAAAAACAATGATCTAACAAAAGAAAAGTTAAAAGGATAACACACCTAAATATCAAGTGTACTGTAAGCCTGGATTATTATTACATTTAGTTATTTTAGCTGGCACTGGCGAAATCTGACTAAGAAAGCAGGAGCTCCTCTGTGTAATTGGATGTTAAGGGCCTTGCTCAAGCATCCAGTGGTGAAACCATTCAGGCAAACACAGGATTTGAAGCAGTACCCTTCCAGTTACCGCATCCGAACATGCTGAGCCACACGCTGTCCGAGATATGGGGTTCAGATAGAGATGCATGTTGAATGAGGTGACAGTGGTGTTCCTCTAGTTGTTTTACATGATCTATACAAAACCCATGGTTGTCCTGTAAGGTCGTTCACAGGAAGACCTGGTAAGGAGAGTCCCCTGCCAGGAATTCCAGAGAAGCTTTTGGACGCAGACACAAGCCAGCATCTCAACATTTATATTTTTAATTCCAAGGGGTTTACAATCAACAAACCACTTTGGGGAGCATCTTTCTTTTGCCGTATTATGGTATTTTGTTCCTTGTTCCTAATGACCTCAAATTGCTGTATGACCACTGCCCCCCACCCCTTGGATGGTGTAAGATTTCCTGAGGGGGGTTGGTGACTACCATGATCGCAGCCCACACATACACTCCTCAACATATCACTTAAGACGCTGAAGCCTGAAGCGTATCACTTTTTCATTACAGGCTAAGTGAGAAGGCTGTTGGCCAGGGAAATGAGTTTTGAAATGGTCCTAATTGTGTTCAGTCACCTAGCACATCAAGCTCCCAACGACGATGTCTTCTGAACCCAGCCATAGGCTCGAGAAGATCGTCTTACCTGTTCCCGGTGCTGAAAGCTCTGTGACACCCTGGCTGAACAGGTGTACCTGTCACCTTAACCACCATCTCGATTGCAGCAGGACAGTAACATTAATCCTAATCAGTATACTAGTGATGAGGGTGGGTGAACAAATGATTTAATGTTAACGTTAGCTGCCATGGTCCACACCACAAGCCTGCACGTTCCCAGGCTGAAACTTGGTCCCACACCAGCTCTGACCCTAACGGGACAACAGAGTGAGCATTTTTATGGGTGGATCATATACCCTGTGCTGCCTGGGACAGGCTCCTGGCTTCCTGCGACCAGTTACAACTGGTAACTGGTAAATAAACGATAAAGTAAATGGTTTATTTAAATTCCGTTTTGCACTAAAAAGACATTTTTTTCCTTCAGTTTTAATATTCGTTTTCATTAGCAGCTCTGACCAGACATTCATTTCTCGATTGAATGAGACATTCCTACATGATGCCTTAATTCCTGTGTAGTTTTATTGTATTTTGACTTATTTTACTTACCGTGCTGCCACCCAAACTTCACTTACTAGCTAGACTCTGCTAGAGGTAAGACGTGTGCAAGGAGCAATCCGTGAATAACTTGATATTTTAATGCATTTTCATAGGAAGATTTCAGAAGAATAAGCAGGAGTATTTAGTGATACATCATTTGGATGCATTTTTAAGTTTGTTGTACATGTTATGTTTAAAAAAATTCAAATACTATTTAACTACGTGATAAGTACAATACCTATATAAAACAAAATTTTTTGATCACATTTTTAAATGCATTTTGTATTGATTAACATGCACATTTAAATACAGTGGAACTCACTTATTGTCAGGATCCGTGAAAACGGGTGAGGCGAACGGGCAGGCGAGCAGGCAGGAAGCAGGCAGACAGGCGGAATTCAGGGTATACTAGGGGTTTATTAAACGAACTCGGGGCAGGAATCATCAGACACTGACTAACATCAATGACAGACCCTGAACTGAGGCAAGACAGGGACTGAAATAGACAAGACAGATCAAAACAACAAGACACAGCTGGGTACGATCAGGGAAGCACACGTGGATAATCAGGGGGGCGTGGCACACACGAGGATCGTACGAGCTGGGCGTGACACTTATAGTGATTTTTTTTTTTTTACTCTACTAGTCCTACTTTGCCTTCCGGTAACCCGCCTGCATCAGCTAGCTAGCAGAGGCTAATGCTATGTACACAGGGAGGAAGAGAGGTAAGGAGCATGCACTGATTACAGTGCGATGCCACACCCACCACACAGCAAACCACCTCAGGGATGAGAACCTGAGTGCAGCCATGCGGCGGGTGATACCTCAGCACCACACTAGCCCCAGCATCACACCACACTTATTCCCTGTAAGTTGGAGGACCTCTTTATAGGGCTGGATGTAGATTAACATCATACTCAAGACGAAGCAATTGCATGTTAAGGGCCTTATTCATGGACCCAACAGAGTAGAACCACTCTGGCCATTCATGGGATTCAAACCAGCACGCTTCCAGTTGCTGGCACAGATCCCTAGCCTCAGAGCCACCACTCCATCTACATGCACAGAAAATGTTAAAAAAGAAGGCAATTTTCTCTCAATGACAAATGCACATGATAACTAACATACAGAATGGCTTAATCAGATTTCTCTCCCACCCCCCTCCCGCCCCCAACAAGCCTGGTGACATTCGTTTCACTTTTCAAGATAGTAGAGTTAAGCATTCCCTTGAGTATTTAGGGAGTTAAAGAGCTTTGCTCAGGGGGCAAATAGTAAAATTACTCAGCTGACAGTGGGATTTTACCTGGTGACCTTCCAATCACAGACACATTATCCTAACCTGCCATGGCTTACATCACCCCTGTTCTAGGAAAGAGACATTTCAGTTGCACTTCTACAGATTCTCCAGTTGCACTTATACAGACAACAGTCTATGCAGCAGAGTGAGTCATCATAAGGGGTTCAGGTAGTGTATCTCCAGATGGACACCAGACTGGGCAGGAAACTCACCCATTCCCCATGACCAGCACTGAGTCACCCGCATTATGCGCGGCAATGCTATCCACTGAAAGGCAGGTCCGCTCTCTCTGTGCTCCCTCTCCGTGTACGTCATCCTAAAGGTCTTGGATCCATCATTCCTTCAACATGACACATTTAATGACAAACGGGTCCAATGCTGTCATTTAGAGAGGACAGTGTTCCTTCCCTAGAGCCATTCCCACTGAGTCATGGGCTTAGATTTCCATCAATTAATCTTAATTTGTTGAATATGCTTTTCCTGTTTTCTAAAATCATTAATTTGACCTATTTGATGACAAATTCTGTCCAGGACCATCACAGAATCAATAAATGCCAGAATGGGTAGCAACAAGTCTGTGTCCTTGAATTTCAATACTTTAAAGTAAGATTTATAAAAGCTGCATTTTATGAGTTAGCATTCATAACCAAGGAACCATTGGTGTCCCTGCTAAACTTTTATTTGTACATGTAAATACAGTGGAAACCGCTTATAGTAATTTTTTTTTTAACTTTACTTTACTTTGGTAAGCCTACTTCGCCTTGCAGTAACTCACCTGCTTCTGCTATAGCTACCTAAGGCTAATGCTGCGAGCACAGATTTTCTCACAATAACAAATACGGACTCATCGAAGCTTATGATAAACCACCAAAAACTAGCCACCAAGATGCAACGGTAAACCTACGATAAGTTATATTTTAGGTATAGAAGCGCCGAGCAGACAGAGGAATCAGGTTAGCGGCGAATGAAAGCCAGAGACGGACTGACACGAAGTCTTATATTACTCCTTAAAGGGACCGAACAACATGCAACAATAACATGAAGGCCATAAATGACTGGGAAACACGGGGAAGTTACACTAAGGATGGTGAGGCACACACACGGCGGGTAATTGCACAATGGGTAAGACACGCGAAGATCAGGCAAGAACAAAGTACAACCACAGTTATAGGAACACGCGTTAACCAGATACACAGCGCAAGTACCTACACTAAAAACAAACAGGGGCTATATACAAGACATAGACGGGGCTATACACGCGCCCGTGAGGCACGCTGGGATATGCAGATGACACCAGCGCTACAATATTATAGTGTATTTGTATTATACATACAGTTCAGTAATTTAATTTGTATAGTACTGTAATTTGAAAAACGTTTGAAACAGCTGTACTATGTTTTGAAAAAGTAAAAAAAATTATGTAAATGGCGACGTTGTCCGTTCTTTTACATTATTATATGCAATAAATATTCAAATACCTGAGGTATAAAGAAAAGGGGGAAAAACAGTTTTAATGATCACCCGCTTATAGTGGTTAGTTTCACCCAGACAGACGTGATCACTATAGTAGATTCCACTGTATGTCAGCATTAACTTTCTTCATCTATAGTTCTCCTTTTTAAATGATGCACAGACGTGAGAGCAAAACTCAGGATTTGGCCATACAGTGCACTAGTAGCATTTTCTGGGGTCTGTAGCTACAGTATGCTGCTAAGCCTGGGATTTGAACCACTGACCTTCTGATCACAGGCCGAGAGACCTACCTCACTGAGCCACACACCACCCTTTTGCCCTGCTGCCCTGATGATAATAAACAGCAGGCTCCATACTTGCTCTGATCTTAGTGACCACCCACTTCATCACAGGGCACAGCAGCCCGTCGCAGACCGTGGTAAAACAAGCCTTTTTTTTATCAAGTGTCTGTTTTAACACACTGAGGATCACAATCCAAACTGCTGAGGAGAACATCATACAAGTGTAACCGCTTATTGATCTTTAAATTCTCCATGAGGTATATACGTACTTAAAGAAGCACTTCTTCATCCTGCTGCCTGAGTGATGTGGCTTCCGCTGAGACTTTATACCAAGACAAAAACATGTGAGAACATGAAAAACACAGGGATCGATAGAAATTGATGGATCAAAAGCAGAAACTCCAGGCTGTTGAGTTTGGATGGATAGGAAAAGTGGGCTCAGTACATTCATGAGACTGCATTTCGAGAAACCTCCTCCATGAAGATCACTGCCTCTATTCGCGCACCGATGAACAGAAAATTTGAGCAGAAACAGCACGTCCCAGGGGATTCTCTCAATTACTAGTCGATCTGTTCACCTATCAATCTACCACACTTCTTTGCACCACAGTAAACAGGGTATCAGGGGCAAGTCATTGGCAGTCGTGCTCCCTTCATAACCCGCTGCCTCCATGGATCTATTACCGACCACATGCCGGACTCTGCTGTGTGCCCGTGCGTGTTTTGTTGCCTGGTAACCCTTATTGGCCATAAACAAATATGGATCAGGTGCCATTGTTTGATAGCTTGGTTTTCTCTGGGATTTGGTCTTTGCAAATTCCTTTTTAAGGGTCTGGCCTATTGACTTTCCTCTTCTCTGTTGGGAGAATTGCAAAACACAAAAGGTCACTGTGGCTTGTCCATCCATTTTCCAACCGGCTGATGCGTATAGGGAAAAAAATGGAATCAATATTGAAAATACTCCATCACACATTCCTCATCAACTGTACTAAGCAAAAGGTTGAAACATTCCACACGAACAGTCCAGTTATCTGCAGTTTCTTTCAGATCAATAAAGTTTCCATATCTATCTTTTAGTCTCTTTGTCTCACGTTTCTCTGAAATAAACAGTTCTCATCTTACTCCTCAAGCTAAGTAAGACACTGTATCCTTAGCCAGCTCTTGGTCTAACCATGAGACGACAGGAGTAATAAATCCTAGGCAGAGGCACTAGAAGGCAGTGGGAATCCATGGATTTTGCCCCATAATTTTTGGTATTATCAGGTCAGCTCCACCATGCCCAGTTCACCTCATCACCAAAACATAGAGATTGCATCATGAAGTCTCTGCATCTATAACGTTTGCATTTGTTTTAAGGGTTGCAACACACTAATGGCGCATGGAAACAAGAAAGAGCCAGTGATCTGCATCGATATGCATGGATTAGTATTATAGCAGATCGCAATGTACTGATGCATTCCTGATAACTCGCAACTTTGCAACCTGCTATTTGAAAAGGTGCTGTAGAGTGGCTGAATGCAATGCATTCATAATGCAAGCTAATGCTATTTCAGCTAGCATTTGATGCTACCAAAACACAGATTCTCACAGACGTGCTGGTGGAAATTAGAACATAGTAAATCATGACGTACTGTACACCATGTGAAGAGTAAAAGTAAAAGTGTCTAGCTAAATTTTACATCACTATCACTATCACCCTGCCAACACCTTTGTGAAGCCGACCCTTCTGCAGTGGAAAATCAAAGCGAACTGGAACCGCGCTATAACACTGTGTCTCTTTGTGGCAGAGTTGGGTAATTCAGGTCCAGAGAGTAAAAGTCCAGACCAAGATTTTCTTTCAACCCACCAGTTGAGCATAAAGAGTCACAGTCACAGAGGACTCGACTTGTTAGTTGAAGCAAAATCCCGGCCTGGACTTTTACTCTCTGGACCTGAATTACCAACCTCTGCTTTGTGGTGTGGGTCGAGTATGGCCAAGTATCTGTGTGCCCGTGGAAATGTGCCATGAAATGTCCATTCATTCATTTCCCAAACACCTGTCCCAGTCAGTGTTCAGCAGATGCTTTTCAGTGAATGTAATTGTTTATTGTGGTTGTGATTGGTGGTGATATACTGCAGCTGCAGCTGAGTTGGTGTGGCAGCCCTCTAGCTCCTCATGCCAATCACATTTTGTGTGTACATCTCATTAAAATTTAAGTGCAAACTTTTCCCTGTAGTTTTGCAGTTAAATTAACTGTTCTCTCTCTCTCGCTTCCTCCCCTTTCTTCATGTCATTATGCCGAAGCTATTTTTTTTTATCTTGCTAAATATACAATTCAGATGCTTATTTGAAAACTCTGCTCCTCAGTCACGCAGGTTGTATCTGTATACAGGAGATGGTATTGTTATTGAATCACTGGGCTAGTATTCCTAGTCTGTTCCTACATGAATACAGCCTCCTTCATTATGGAGCAGGACATATTGAGCGTGGACATCTATTATGCATTTTTATAGATGATCTGGGCAAAAAAAAAAAAAAAAAACAGTAATAGTGAATCTGACAAGGGCGACGGGTTTATCGATTAGCTGTTATTTGTTATTGTAGTGAAAAGAGCTGCCAGGAACTGCAGTTTAGATCCTCCTGCTGTTGGGGATTGTTGTCTAAAAAACTCACCAGAAGGCTGATGGGAAAATAAAATACCTGTGGAACTCTGAACTTCTGAAATTTTCTGAGGAATCGAGCAGCTCTCTCAGCTCCAGTCCTTCTGGGAATTTAGCTGTCATGGGACTAAACACATACATGGAAAGTTTGAATAAAATGAAGCTATATTTGATATTTGTATAGGTTCATTTAAATGTGTCTTTTTTTCACATATGCCATCTTGTGCTCCTTTTTCGAAAACAGATGCACGTAAAAAGCTTGGCGCTGAGCACAGGCCATTTACCCAATGCCCTGGACAGAGGTGATTCTATACACTCTGGGGGCCTCTTACTCCCCCTCCCCCATCGTGTTAAAATGTATTACCTTTATTTTACTGGGAACTGTAGATTTATATTATCAACAAAGAAAATTTAATAAACACAAGACCTTTATTTTCACTTTTGTAAAAACAGAATACTCAAATAAAGCAGATTTGTCGTTGCAACGTACTATGTAATCAGCCGCCCTCAGGGGCCCCCTCCCAGCTTGTGCCCCCCCGGCTGTTGCCTGCCCTGCCTGTCCTGTCACTGCATCTCTGCCCCTGGAGTATTTTGTGCACCCATAGAATGAATGTGTTTAAGCACCCACAGGGTGATCTGTTAAAAACACATTATTTACAAATAGCTGACTTTTGACCTTGTGACACTGCAATCCTGGCTCTGTGTCTGACACCTAGTCTGGTCTGCAGGCAGCCTTTCAGAGGACATTACGAAAGATCAGGGATATTGGGACAGGCAGGGTGGGTGGGATGATAAATGAGGAGGAAAATATTCACGTCTAATGGATTTAAGGGCGTGTTGTGGCATATAATTTCCAGCAGGAAAGTCCTAATGATAATTCCTTCCATCTCTGTAAAGTATCAAGCACATTTGCCTTTATGAGTGAAAAATGCGATATGAAAGAATCTTGTTGTACTCTGTAACCTCAGAGCCTTCAAAGGTATTTTTTGCACGTTTTCTAACAAGCCTATCTCCCATCATCAGTGATAATGAGGACATTAATGCCACTGTGGAATTAAAAATAGCCAAACTTTGGGGGTGGGGGCTGAGGAATTGCCCTCACTTCACGGCCCTAAGCAGGAATTTCTGACATCCATCATTAGGAACGGAGGCAGCAGTGACAAACAGGTTATTTATAGACGGCTCACACCGTCAATGGGCACGACTTCCTGAAGGGAGCATATGGACCCGACAGGTGGGGGGGGGGGGGCGGGCCCGCGGGGCGGGGGGGGGTCGGGGGGGGGGGGGGGGCGGGGAGACAGAGAATCTGTGTTTAGATAAGGAGCTTGAACATGACATTTCTCACCAAACTGCCACCTTTAAACATATTTCATAAACACATTCAACAGAAAGAAAAGCAATTTGAAACGAAGTTCTATATCAGGGTTACACGATACTGAATCAGGTGATGTAGCATTTGATAATATTTAACATTTTAATTAACACTATTTCAAATTAAACTACAAAGTGATGTTAGTTACTATATCCAAATATAGCAGTAAAGCAATTAGAGCGGAGGCGGAGAGGGAGCCCGCCCCCCTCGCCCCCGATGACACGCCCTGGCACTTTCTGATCAATAAGACTGTGTCTCTCATTAGCATCACTCTCCAACAGCTAGGAAATCTGAGGAAAGTATTAAGGGGCAGAAAGAAGTAGCAGAATGCTGCATGACACTGGCGTGACTGAAGCACGTCAGGTGAAGAAGTGTCGCTTTTTATAATGAAGTATTCGGATAATTTGTCCACGCGGACTTCTTCTGGCCTGTCTTGAACTAACCACATCTATAATAAGAAGAGGTGTTTGGCCTTCATCAGGCAATTCATCACGCCATGACTTTTAGGCCACATTCCGGAGCCTGGCCTGGTTTGATTTCGGCCGATTCACCACAGTTACAAGGTCCCGTGGGACGTTGAAGGACCACAGGAACCAGGAGTTTGTTTTACTGCTCCATCTGTATGGCTCCTCCAGATTTTAATTATAGTAATACTGACTCAGTGGTGGGCAGGGATCCGCTAATGCGCTAATCGCTAATTAGCGGAGCTAAGGTTTTTGTTAGCGGATCAGTGTTCCCGCTAGCATTGGAAACCATTAGCGGACCAACTAGCTCCCACTAAATTTAGTTCTGCTAGCTGAGACCCCGCTAACATTTTTTTGGCAGTTTAAGTGAATAAAATTTAATGGGTAAAAGCATTTGTAAACCCTAAAATCATACATATTTGTTCCTGTCTGACAATTTGTTGTCCGACTAGGTGTAAACACAAGAAGCGATTGGTCGATGACTTGTCAGCTTTAAGGAGATCTGGGCTAAATGTAAGTGAACAAAGTCCATTTAAACTGGGGTGCCCTGAATTGAGTGGCAAACAGGGGCCTGTATCAGGAAGCTGGATTTCTTGCTTAGCTGGATAACTTGTCAGATTTCTGACAGAGCTATAGACTAATAAAGAGCTCAGACCCTCCACCCTAATTCTGGGTAAACGGCGCCATGTTTGTAGTCCCCAAGTGGCTTCACTGAGGGCAAAATGTCAGCATGAGCCAGTTGCGAAATATAAGCGTGTTTGTCAGAGAAGCCCTATCTTGCAAACAGAATATCCTAGAAATAAATCTTCAATGCAGATTTATTTCAGAGATTCTACAGAATGTTACAATACTCAACTGGGTAAGTCCTACATACCCTCTTGTAATCACTCTAGTATGACAGATGGGACTTCAGTGTTAAATGGATTAAAATTTTAGCTCTCTAGGTAAGTTTTTAAGGGTTTCAGAGCCAAAAGCCACACCAATTCATAAAATAAGAGTTAGGGTTAGCAGTTAGGGTTAGCTTCCGCTGAATTTCTTAGTGGTTTATCAGATTAGCGTTACTGAATTAAACTTTGGAGTTTTAGCCCGATTAGTGGTTACCGAAGCTAACTTTTCGGTTAGCTGTGCCCACCACTGTACTGACTTGCAGGGATTCTTTTCTCTATATACAATACTGCTATAGAGAAGTGTTTGGGACACTGGTAAACAGAGACGTGGGGGGTACTGACGTGTACAGGGGCTGCAGTTGGAGATGTGATGCCTTCTGCGGTGGCTGGTAGCCATACGAGTCAAAACCACCAATGAAGTCAACTGCAGCAGGAAGGAGAGAGGAATGTCACCAAGGATGACCGAAAACTGCCGGCAAACTGCAGTATGACATCATCATCAGCAACCAGGTACCATCACTCAATTCCAAATGACATCACCCCCTTTTCCCCTCAGAAAGAAGCACTCACAGCTGTCCTCATCTTCCAGGAACACCTTGCTGACGTAACAGGCATAGACAAATCCGAAGAGCTACGGGGGAAAATGAGAAAACGCCATCACACCTTCTCACATGACTTAGACTGAGGAGCCGCACTAGGCTGTTTTTACTCACTGCCAAGAAGACCTGCAGGGCGGAGCTGACCACCTCGATGTACTGGTAGTCTAGCAGGCAGCCAGAGACGGTGATGACGTGGTGGTCATCTGGGGCTAGGGGAGAGTTGGGCACCAGGGTGACCAAGCAGCCTGGCCCGTTTTCCATCCACCAGGAGCGGTGCAGGGATGTGTTAAAGGTCATGAGGAAGTCCCTGTCCTGGACAGAACATTCGGGAGGCCACAAATGGGTTATATCACAGCAGCACAGACCAAGGAGGTAGATATATTACAGTGCCAGTGTTATCACATTACAGGATTAAAACTGGCCAGACGCTGTCAGTGCCACAGTGGCACAGCATTGCCATGGCACAGGCTGGCATCGTTTTAAGACCGTTTTGAACGCAAGTTAAAAAGCAAGGTGAAAAACTCACCTGGGACAAGTGCCCTACCTCCAGGTAGAAGCAAATGATGAAAGAGTTCCAGCCAACCCAGAGGACCAGCCACACTGCATACTGCGGGATACGCACACAAACAAACAAGTCACGCCAACTCTGTACATATTATATACATAATTATCTCTTTTCCACAGTCATGATATATTAGAGGTTGAACGATCAATTGGCCAGAAAAAAAAAACATTGGCACCAAGCGATTAATCAGACTACATGGCTGATACGGTGATGACTGCGCATGGCTGCGTGACTGATGCGCAGCCAGGCACAGCACTCACTGCGTCAGTGTTGTAGTGCGGTTTATCAGCAGCTACAGCAGTGAAGTTGCATGACTGCCAGAGGTAGAAGTTCTAAATTCGTGCCGCTTATTTCCCTTTTCACTTGATGAACAACATCACCACAAAAGGAAAAACAATAGTTTTTTTTTCCCTATTACTTTTAAAATGTGTCAGGCCCTTCTTTATTAAATATATTAATATGTTAAATATACATTTGAAGTTAAGCAGCTGTGTTACTCGCTTGTTATTTGTCTACTTTAAAATAAAAAATAGCCTTATAACACCCCCCAAAATAAATAAATAAATATATCGGTCTTTGTCACTGGAAAACCCACATCGGTCAACCTCATACATATACACACACACACACACACACACACACACCTCCATCTTTCACATTGGGAATTCACCAAATGTTGGCTGAGGGGTTCCCAAGGACAGAAAGGACATTTATACCAAGAATACGCACCAGGATGAGGTAGCGAGAGCGAAACTGCACGGTGCCAAAGATGCCCAAGATGACAGCCATGATGTGCAGGAAATTGGCCAGGATGGGTGCCCACTGGTACCCCAAAAAGTCAAACACCTGCCTCTCCAAAGCAGCGACCTGTGGCACACAAGACAGCACCCCCCCCCCACAGTTCACATAACCGAGCCAGAAGGCATGACTATACAACTGAGCAAAAACCACACATTTTCAGCAGAAACTGTTACCAAGATAGAAGTAAACAAGTACAGGGAAAAACAGCCAAATCCACAAATGGAAAACAAATTCTTATGGTTCAAAAAACCTACACTGCAAATTCCAATACATCCACCAATTTTCCATAATTCAATGCAAATTTGCAGTGGGCCTAGAGACCAAGTCAGAGAACATTCTGAACATCCTGTACCATCACCGTGGACCCTCACACCATGGAAAATATGCTTATGTTGTTGGAAACCTTGAAAGAAACCCACAAGAAGATCCAAATTCCACCCAGAGATGGTTTGGGCTAAGAATCAAACCCATAACCCTGTAGGTCTCCCACCACAGTACAGCCCGCTAAGCCGTTGAATGTTTAAATGAAAGCCTAGCAAAAAGGTAAAACAGTAACCCATGACATGAGTGTGCAAAAGCCATAGGTGTAGTGAACTGAACTAGCAATGGGTAATGCTGAGGAAAAGAGGAAGAGGAGTGATGGGTAACGCTGGGGGAAGAGGAAGAGGAGTGATGGATAACGCTGGGGGAAGAGGAGTGATGGATAACGCTGGGGGAAGAGGAGTGATGGATAACGCTGGGGGAAGAGGAAGAGGAGTGATGGGTAACGCTGTGGAAAAGAGGAAGAGGAGTGATGGGTAACGCTGGGGGAAGAGGAGTGATGGATAACGCTGGGGGAAGAGGAGTGATGGGTAACGCTGTGGAAAAGAGGAGTGATGGGTAACGCTGTGGAAAAGAGGAAGAGGAGTGATGGGTAACGCTGTGGAAAAGAGGAAGAGGAGTGATGGGTAACGCTGGGGGAAGAGGAGTG
>JAODJX010000129.1:8432016-8446011 GCA_026776945.1 Isichthys henryi | reverse complement strand
CCCCCCCCCCCCCCCCCCCCCCCCCCCCCCCCCCCCCCCCCCCCCCCCCCCCCCCCCCCCCGCCCAGAAACCTATCCCAGGGAGCACGGGCCACAGGGTTGGGGTATATTCTGGAAAGGGTGTTGTAAAGACAAGGGTATTACATATCAGCCTTCGATGCCAATATAGAAGATCGCTGCAATGTCTGAAGTGCTAGGACAGGCACAATGCAGCCCCAACGAGGATGTACCAAGGCTGCCGAAAAGTGAAGTATGGGGGGTGCTTAACAGAGAGATCTCAACAGCAAGAGACAGCAGGAACAGAAATATGACCACAGACGGAGAGCAATTATTAATAAAGGGCTCAGCCGGACAGACCTCAACATCAGCACTGCAAGGCCTTGCCACGCACAGAAAACTGATGACTGCTATCATTCGACCGTTCAAATTACGTTATGGCTGCATGTAAGACTAGCGGATAAATTTATGTGAGGAGAGGTTAAAGGTGGCAGGAAGCGCATCCCATCAACTGAACTTTTTAACTTGGCTGCAAGGAAGGACCTCCAGTTTTAGCCATAAACAGATGTACTTGTATTATACTGCATGTGCCATTCCAACAACCCAGAACGAAGGCCTATAATTTTATTTAGATTCAGCCTAATTCAGTTAAATGTTCAATATAGGGAACAACAGCTGGGCTTCAGAAATATAGGACTATTCTTCACAGTAATTCAGGGACCTTCGCAACCTCCTACTCCCCATCATGCATTGCACAGATATTCCTAACCTACAACCTGAACCTGCCTACGACTGTCTTAATCATGGCTCTACTGCACGTAGTCCCACTGGAATCGAAGCCAACCACTCTCCAATGTGTCTGGGCTCCTCTCTTCAGTTAGCACCTCTCATTACACTTGTGACATGAAGTCTAAATCTGGTGCACTAGACCACAGCCTTCGAGCCCCTCCCCCCTCCCCATTTTTGTGAGACCCCCGTCCCATGTCAAGGGCTGAAAATAACCACCGGGATAATCAACCAAGTCGACAAAGTTCTATTGTAGAGAAACATGTATGTTTGCCACTAAATTTCCCATGATCCCTATCACTTCCTCGCATGCCAGTTCCAGTGGAGTTTAAGAGTCTCATGTTGATTTCCCATGTTGATCGTTGAAGCACTGTGGAATTTCCAGGATCCGGTCAGCGACTGCTGCACAAAGCCTCTTCCACTTGGCCTGGTTCTTCCTCTATTCGCTGCGACTTCCTGACGGTTTTGGAGGATTTATGTGAGGGGTCAAAGGAAGAGAGTGACCCGCCCACTAGACTCAAATAATAAAGCTGTGAAAAAAACGAGGGCTTTCAAGTAACAAAATACTACCTGTTTCAGAGACAGTATCTCCTCCCTGCTGTCAGGTCACTAAACAACTGGTGACCCGCAAATGTTCACCTCTGCACTATATCACTATTATTCACCATACTGGGATCTATTTGCACAACCTTATCCCCACACACATAATTATTATTTATTTATCATTTATATTCCTATATATTATTTATATCTTGTCATGTAGTGTAATCAGTGCATGCTCCTTACCTACCTGAATGCTCCCTCACTGCATCGCCATTTGTCCTGTCTTCCTCTGATGTTCCACAGGCACCTGCCCCCTCCCCTGCAACTGTGTCATCAGAATTTCACTGTGCTCCTCTGAACACGTGACAATAAAACTTGAAAACCCAAACAGGACATTCAAGGAGTCTCATTACATTTTCCCCATATATAACATGCACTATACAGCCAAAAGTATGTGGACACCTTTTATTAAACTAGATTGTCTAATTAAGCCACACCCATTACTAACACAGGTGTATAATTAAACAGTCACGTAATCTCATGCAGCAAACCTTATCAGCAGGTCGTACAGAAGAGGTTAGTGACTTTCCACTAGGCACCATCAACCTACATCAATACCCAACCTGAATGGCAGTAAATCCCACATCCAATATTCCAGCGTCTAATGGGCAGCCTTTCCGGAAGCATAAAGGTCACTATAGCAACAACAGTCCAACCAAATTCATATTAAAACCCTTTTGGAATGAGTTGTTGGACAAGCTGATGTCTACAATATAGGTAACCATCCTATTGGCAAAT
Organism: Isichthys henryi; assembly: GCA_026776945.1. Lineage (NCBI taxonomy): Eukaryota > Metazoa > Chordata > Actinopteri > Osteoglossiformes > Mormyridae > Isichthys > Isichthys henryi. The sequence goes on along the minus strand of JAODJX010000129.1, from coordinate 8,443,888 downwards.
TTACCAAGCTGGCACTGAAGCTTGCCTAAATAACTCTTTACACTTCTTAATATAGACATATAGCTCACCAGATAAAACTTTATAAAAACAGTGTTATTTTTACATATTTGGTGTTATGATACTTGTCCATGCAAAGACAGATGCAAAAACATGCAAAGACGCATATCTACAGTTCCCCTGAAACAACAAATAAACAGTGATCAACTCATCAAGGAGACTCAGCATTGACAACCACATCCAGCGCACCACAAAATGTGCCAATAAGAAGCCAGAGGACCCATTAAACTGCGCATTAAATATTTCAGCTGCTCCCATCTAGTAGACATTTTAGATCACTCACGTCCAAAACCACATGACTTAAAAATAGCTTCTTCCGAGATGCTCTAAGGTGCGCTGATTCTAGTCTACATTCACATGTACAGAGCAACTGGTCTGCACTTTATTTGCAATTCAGTGTGTGACTTTTAAGGTATAGCCTATCGTGTAATTTATGTTAAAGATTTATTCGGCACTGTGTCCTACCTTTCCCATAATCGGATTCTTTATTACATTTAAATTCTGCTAGTTCTGTCATGTATTGCGCATTTATTTTGTTTAGCCTACCAAATCTAGAATTTCCCCACAGGAACAATAAAGTCCATCTCAATCTTAATAGGCCCACTGTATGTCTTATTTGTATCTGCTTCTGTCGCTTGTAGTAAGCTACACCAAAAAATACACTTTTGCCAATATTTTGTTGTAAAAAATGTATACGTATATGAGTTCCATGTACGCTATTTGTTGTAATATAATTGTATAGCGTTGCATTATGGATCAAATAAAAGGTTCTGTGGTATACTCTTTAAGTTTATTGTTTTCTGTTGAATTTACCGAACGATCTTTTAATAACAAGTAAAAGTAATTTTTGTTTTACTGGTTTACTGCGAGCTAGGCAAGGCAAAAAAATACTACTTTGCATACTCTTCATCTGAGAGTATTTGCATACTCTTCATCTGTATAATGTGGTTTACGCATACTCGTTGCGCATACGTAGGTATTTTGACTACTTAACAATTAATTGTTTTCCTGTGATCTTCAGTTACAGTTTGGCAGTGTAATAGGACTGAATGAAAACTCCCGCACGGTATAAGATTTGCGCAACAGCAAACTGGCGAATGCAGCTTGAAATCACCGACACGTGATTCCATAAACTGCACGTATAATGAATCCGGACGGCGGCACCTTAAATCCGGCACCCGGCCGCAGAGAAGCCCGTTCCTTATTTCGGGCTGCCTCTTTGCTGCCCTCTCTGAAATCTGAAACACGCCGCAAATCGGAGGAGACTAAAACAACGACAACAACGAAATCTGATTCAATGAGGGCCGGGTTTTACCTATTAATGAATGACAGGTGAACGTATTTTTTTTTCTTGTTACAACAGTATTTACCAGAACTAGTGGAAACGTCTAAGTATAAGAGACAACGGAGTCACTTTGTTTTTGATGATGTCCGATTTTGGTTACTTGTTGGTGTTTTCCACCTCCACTGGTTAACTGTACAGTCACTTAAGCAGTATGGATATTTCCCTGTGAAGGACAGGTCTTTTTCATGCACCCCTGGACGTGGGTGATTTGGATATCCAAAAGCGGAGGACGGGCATCTTCGCCGGATACAGTCCTTTCTTACTTTCTAAAAGGAATGATGTGACCTTCCAAGTGTTTCCTTCTCCTTCTCACCGCCTGTCATGTTTTATACCGTCAGTATTTTTTGCCTGCTTTTATACGCTTTTTAAAAGAAACACCTTGCAGCTTAGGATCACTCGCTGCATCAATGAATCAAGATAATATATGTTTTTTTTTTTATTCTGCTGTTTTTCAGTCCTGTTTTAAGTAGGACAGTTTCCCTTTATTATCAGCTGAAACGCAAGTATGTCGGACGATTTATCACTCGCCCGGATGCTTTATATTGGAATGGAGGTAGCCATCGCTGTGGCATCGGTTATAGGAAATGTGATGGTCGTCTGGGCAGTAAAAACGAACCGGTCACTGAGGGACACCACTTATTCCTTCATCGTGTCTCTGGCATTTGCCGACATCGCAGTCGGGGCTCTGGTCATCCCCCTGGCTATCACCATCAGCATCGGACTACAGACGCACTTTTACAGCTGCCTGCTTGTAGCTTGCAGCGTCCTGGTCCTGACGCAAAGTTCAATCCTTGCCCTCTTGGCCATAGCGATCGACCGCTACCTCCGAGTCAAAATCCCAGTGAGGTACAGTATGGCTAATTAGTTACCACGTATTATTTACGCAGATGCAAATAAGCCTATTTGCATCCTATATGCACGTAAGTCTCACTAAATTAAAAGGTCATTGTTTCGCATGGACGTTTTGATTTTGTGACCTCTGTCATCTCATCGCTACAGATGGGTAAAATAATATAGCCTGCTTGGCGTGGTACTGATGGGACATTACAGCGTCCGACATCTGGGGTGCACACAGACAGTGTATGGATCCGGTAAACGCGAGTCTCTGCCTGATGGCGCTGAGATGTTTGGCTTATTTTTGAAACATCTGCTGCAACATGCGGGAACTTTGCACGGCGTTTCTAAAACGTCATGCGTGTCGTATCGTATCGTCTGAGCCGCGTTAATGGATGTTTTACAGCTTTGTCAGCTATTTCAGAAGTTTTAATGATCAATTACCTGCTTTATTGGCAAGTCTGAAAATTAGGCCTCCACAAGAATAGTTACTATTACTATTTCCAGACCTGCTATGGTATAACTTTTCCCCGCAGCATGATTCGTGGCAATCTGATAATGCATTATGTCAGGTGAAAAACATTCCCTTCTGTTTACACATGACATAATGAAGTCGAGCATAAATATAAACGGTGTTCGATATGTTACAAATTCAGAGATTATTACGTACGGTACTTAACAGGGTTGCCAACCTTAGCTGGCTGGCGGGACATTTTCAATTCGAGATAAGTCTGCACACTTATTTACATGTATGTAATAGTTTTACTACCTTGTAAATAGTCTGTAGGGTTTGCAAATCACTTTTAGATAATTTAGGTTTATAATGGAATAATATAGATTTGCCGTAAGATTTCGTGCGTGAGCGTGAGAATCTGAAAACTGGAGTTTCACGCCAGATGCGTGAGATTTGGCGACCCTGATTTAAGATAGTTTGGACCAAAACTTGCATTACTTGTGATTTCGACTCACGTATCGCCCGATAAATTACTAAGACTAGAAGATCATATTATGCAAAGGACGACTACGCCCCACATAAATAAAACGTGCTAGTTTTTGTTTCGTTTTCAATTCGTTTTTCTTCTGAATCACACGCCATTGCTGGAGTTTTAATCTCCTGGAAATAATGACTCAGGCTGTGGTAAAATTACAAACATCTATCCATTCATTTTCCAAACCACTTATTCTACTGGGTCGCGGGGGGTCCGGAGCCTATCCCGGAAGCAATGGGCACAAGGCAGGGAACAACCCAGGATGGGGGGCCAGCCCATCGCAGGGCACACTCACACACCATTCACTCACACATGCACTCCTACGGGCAATTTATCAAGTCCAATTAGCCTCAGCATGTTTTCGGACTGTGGGGGGAAACTGGAGTACCAGGAGGAAACCCCACGACGACATGGGGAGAACATGCAAACTCCACACACATGTAACCCAGGCGGAGGCTCGAACCCAGGTCCCAGAGGTGTGAGGCAACAGTGCTAACCACTGCACCACCATGCTGCCCCTACAGACATCTACCGATACTTAAATTCGAATTTGCATTTACCTAGCAATACAATGTATGTTGAATGTTAAGGTTTTGTGTGCAAATTCCAGCCTGAGATTGAAAGGGAAGTGTTGATTTTGGATGATTTGTGATCCTTCTTTAACATCCAGTCCTAAATTGCAACCAGATGAATATTGCTTACCTCGATGAATTTGAATTCTGGGAAAATTCGGAATGTATTAAGATGGGAGACTGTCAGGTGTATGAAATGACCATGTCTGTCCAAAACTAGCTAACATGCCAGTTATTCATACATATCTCAGATTATAAATTGCTAGCCAGGGATTCATCACAATGTCATAGCTCTGTTGCTAAAAATTCATCAGTAGATTAGCCAGAAACACTACATTGTCTGTTATGACTTCTGGCACATACAGTGAAATGATTAAGTACATCAACTGGGTAAATGCATTTGAATAACAATAAATGCTAAATTTTCACGCATACATGGGATTTGGGTTTGCCTTCCTGCTTGACCTGCTGCCTCCATGCACTGAATGAAGGACTCTCTGATAGGGACCCATTAACAGTAAACTTTGTCATACTTTTGGGTAGCCCTGCACATGACTGTGCCAGTGCTGTGGTGGGTATGTCTTGGTATATGCAGTTAACAAATGCACGAGTTCATACTTGGAATACTAATAATACAAAGACCCTAATCATAACTGCTGCCAAGGCATAAATGATGCAAACCAACATGTAAAAACAGGGGCTACTTTTCATATCCATGAGATTAGAAGTTCCAAACTCTGAGGGATTGGGTGAAGGACATAAGAGGGCAAATAATACCTGATGGAACAAAGATCGAGCCGAGATAGAATGAGCAGAACCTCTACAGCAAAGACATCAACAGCCAAGATATACTTAATGGGGTGAGATACATGTAGGAACCTTCAGCAGTGTAACAGGAGGTTATGTTACTCCTGAGATCACTGCCAAAAAGGGAAGGCATTGGGGCATCCTTCTACAAATAGGGGACCAGTCTATAATTGTTGGCTAAATTATGCCAATAAACAACAGCCTAAATATTGGAAGACTTTATGTCCCAATATCACACATGACAGTGTGCAAAATAGTGTGCAGCTTTATTTCTTTGACATGACGATAGGGTTATGCTGAAAATCATTTGATACAGATTAGAGCCTTGCATAAAAATAGAATCAATGGATATTCAGTCTGGAAGCAGAAAAGGCCGAGGTTGAGATGTCATTGCTGACGCACAATGAATAATTAAATAAGCAGGCAGCACCAGAGGAAGTCAACATGTGTTTCATTGATGACGAAAGAGCCGATGACTGTGCTGATTATTTAAAACTATGAAATGTTCTCAGTAAAAAAGGTGGAGCTGTGTACCTCATTGTACTTATGAAGAAGTTCCATCGGAAGCCATGGTCAGAACTGAATATATAGAAAGAAAATGATTGTACAGTCAAACATGTTTTTATGTGGTGATCGCCGTACGGACAAAGGCAGTGCAGTGCTTCCCCAACAACAAACCTAGGGTGAGCAAGGACATCAAGGCAACCCTGAATCTGAAGAAGATGGCTTTCCAGAACAGAGACAGAGAGGAGATGAAGAGGATACAGGTGTAACTGAGAGAGACAATTAAGGAGATGAAGGACCGCCACAGGAGAAAGTTAGAGTTGAAATTTCAGCAAGAAGGTATGAAGGGGCATGAAAACCTGGCTGTAAACAGAACAATGGCTGAGGATTGAGGACAATCTGGACTGAGCCAACGAGCTTAACCGGTTCTTTAACAAGCTTGACAAGGAGGTGGTGAACCACCAGCGGCCAAACTCCTACCCTCCCTCCACCTACCTCTCCTCCCCTTCTCTCTCTGCTTCTCTTCAGGGTTACTATAGAGCCTGCAGCATCAACATCAGGGTCATGGAGCAGGATAGAGAAGAGCTGAGCCGACTGCAGCCAGGAAAGGCAGCAGGTCGGGACGGCTTCAGCTCAAGGGGGCTCAAAGGGTGTGCAGCCCAGCTGTCTGGCATCCTGTAGTGCATTTTTAACCTGAGTCTGATTCTTAAGAAGGTCCCTGTGCTCTGGATATTTTCCTGGCTGGTGCCCATACCCAAGAAAACAAGCTACTACATGCAATGACTACAGGCCAGTGGCACTGAGACTGGTGTTTTCACAGCACAGACTATGATGCACAACTCATTGGACCCATTGGATGGCATCATCTTCATCAGGCTTACACATATCTGGATGGTTCAGGCAGTTGTGTGAGAGTCATGTTTTTTGACTTATGAAGTGTTTATATTACCATCATGCCAGCCTTACAGGGAGATAAGTTAAGGAAGATGCAAGTTAATGAGCCAGTGGGCAGATGAGGAAATGGTGGGACATTTCAGGACACGTTAAGTCTCCAAAGACACCCATCTGCATCAAAGGGACAGAAGTGGGGACAGTACAGGGCTACAGATACCTGGGATTGAACCTGGACAGCGCGCTGGACTGCAAAGAATCACAGAAAGGCCAGAGCCGAGGCAATGGTCAGATGTTCTACAGTTTGGCAGTGTCACCGTTTATGCTGTAGTGTGTTGGGGCAGCAGGGTGAAGGCAGCAGAGGCCGACAGGCTCATCGAGCTCATCAGCAGGGCTGGCTGAGTGCAGGGACTCCTGGGGCTGGACTCCCCACTGACTGTGGCTGAGGAGAGAATGCTGTGAAACTTCTTCAGCAAGATACTAATATCACCAATGAGCACCACAGGAGATCCGTCCTCCCTACGGCCGTTAGACTGTATATCTCCTCTCGTTCCTGTCACTAGGAAACCTCCACAGCAGCATAAAGCACTGGGATCACTAGAGTCTCGCTGCTGACATTGTTGGACTTTGTTTTGAATAGTATTTATTAGAAGTGTATGTCTTATGTATTTCCTTCACACATTTATAAGTTATCCTGTATTTTTGTACATTATACCGCATCGGCGGTTCTATACCCTATTGGGGGGGGGCACTTCAAGTGCCTTATTTTTTTGTCTTGCCCCCCTCTTAAAAATAGTTTCTCCAAAACCATTTAGTGATTTGTCCCAGACTTTCATATACATTTCGTACCCCCAGCTCGGCAAACTTGTTCTTGAGGACCCCCCCACCTCCTCTCAGCAAATTGATTCATGGGGGGGTGAATCCCAAATTTATTCATGGGGCTGAGCCCCCCTAATTTTCAAATCCTAGAATCGCCCCTGTTATACGATATCCTTTATACACACTCTGCACCTGTCCACTTTGATTTTAGACACATACTTCATCTTTTCATCCTCTTGTCTTTATACTCGTATAGTAGTCTCCCTGGATTCCTTATTTTATTTTGTATTTTATGGTACTCTTGTATTAAATTGTTTTCTTTATTCTTGGTATTTGTAATCTCTGCTGTTTAATCCTGCAGTGAGATCTATGTCTAGCAAAATAATTTCCCTCGAGATGAATAAAGTCTTATCTTATCGCGAGGGCTTGTAGAATTTTTTTTTTTGCTAGAACTATTTTGAACAACAAAGGATTGAGAAAAATGAAATGACCCTTTATTTGCCATTTGCATCAGTACAGGTTCACGAGAATTCTATAGGTTTTGCATATCCCATCATGCTCTCCTTTGAGACACACATGTATAGAGGTGAGGATGAAGCTCGTGGTCTGAGCACAGGGTCACCATTTACTGCATCACTGGGGCATTTTTGGGGGCTAAGAGCCTGGCTGAAGGGCCCAATGGAGATGTAACAATTTTACTCAATAATTACTATTTTGCTGGTTGAGCTATGCTGAAGGACAAATTTTCCAAAGTACTGATTCTCTAAGAGCGCTGCTTCCAGGGTACTGTGTGGATTTCTATGCAAAACATTCTGTGGCTTCGATTTTGGGAAGGGTGCTCAATGAAATGGAAACTGAATTCAGATTTACATTAGCAGCAGTATCTTGGAAAGAATCCAGTTGTGAACTTTTTGTGTATGGGGAGGTTTGTCATTGGCTGTTTTCCAATTGAGGTACAACAGAGTTGTAAAAAATGTAAGCAGGTGTCATATTATCTTGATATATTTTGATTACTCCAGTTACTCTTCGCAGAAAAATAATCTTCTTGCAAAATAATTTTGTGGCAAATCCAAAAATAATTAGCAATAATATCTGTCAGTCTGGATTAAATAACAAATTAATTTGTAATAAAACGTCAAGTTTCTAGTGCTAAATTTTTAGAACATAACTGGATTTGTGGAGTGTACCAGTGATCATTTGCATATATTTGAGTTTTTTTTTATTATTGAAAGTATGTGATTAACATTGCAGCTTTCATATTTCATGCATTTTTGATATTTGCATATGCTGTGTCATGATGTTTAATTTCCACTTCAAGGAAAGGGGAATATCACTTTTGTTCATAGAGGGATTTTTTGATACAATTACAATAAGATTCCTGAGTAACTTAGTAATAAATCAGTTATTATTCAAGTACAAACAGTGAACAAATATAGTAGCAACCTGAGATAAAAGATGTATTACAAATCATTAATGATAAACACATTACACCAATATCTCATAATTGCGCAGATTATTAACATTATAAACACAATAACTAGCTTACAGCAAATAGTGAATGAGCAGTAATACCTAGTACATCATCACTAGTTTGCTTGTAACTAAAACTTAGTTTGTGGTTAATTAATAAACAGATAATTAATAGTAAGAGTTGGTTCATGCTTAATTTAGAGCATCATATTATATTATTTGATCCCCCCTCCCCCTTAAGTAAAGTGTTACCAATTTTTTTTAAGGATTCATTAAGGATTGTTGAATGTGGTTTTTGGTGTATGAATGGTGTGTCTTTTCAGTTACTTGATTAGCTTTAGGGAGAAGTATTGCAAAGTTTAGAAGTTTGGAGGGGAAAATAAGACATTTTAAAAATCGATTTGGATTTTAGTACCTGGCCTTGTTGTGTAGTCGACATGCTGTGTTTTCAGGTGAGCAGGCTGGTCTTGGCCAGCAGCATGTAATCAGCTCACGTTAACTAAAGACGGAACACTCTGCTCGCTTTCACCCGGAGCCTGCCTTGCACATCTTTCACTAAAAAGGGTTAATTTGCTTTCTGGGTGTCTGCCACATTCAGAGACTGAAGGAGTATTGTAAGTTGATTAAAACTTGCCAATCCAGTTATAAAATCATCACCACTGAAGTATACACACCTACTACTCTAAAGACGACATTCATGACTATTGCAGTATGCCGGCATTTACAAATTGCGCTGAATCACTTGTAGTGCCCTACTAGCTTTTTTTTTTCCTTCATCTTAATTGGTATTTAACGCAGGTTAAAAACTAATTCAAAGCAATTCAATGCCACATTGTCAAATTCCGTGGCCACCTCACATCAATTCATACTCTAAATAATGAATATGGGATCACACAATTATAAGTGATGGGCAACAGACAATACAGAGTGTAATTAATGAAGTATTAGGTAAGTATTACGTATGGTTTTCTGTGTATAAATAAGCAAATATTAACTGCAGGTTTTAGAATTTGTTTTGCACCTTTTTTACCTGGAAATTAATGCAACTCTAATAATTATTTTAATGAAATACTTGAAGGCTGAGCTGGGACCAAAATGAGAATGTCCTGCAGTCATTGTAGCATCTGCTGGCTGACGAATCTTCTCCTGTCTTCATCCATTCCACAGCTACAAGCGGGTGGTGACCCCACGGCGTGCAGGATTAGCGGTGCTGCTCTGCTGGATGGTGGCCTTTGTGGTGGGTCTGACACCCATGCTGGGCTGGAACAATCTCCAGAGACTGCATAAAAACAATTCGGTGACATCCGACCTGATCATCACCTGCGAGTTCGAGACGGTCATCAGCATGGAGTACATGGTCTACTTCAACTTCTTCGGCTGGGTGCTGCCGCCACTGCTTGTCATGCTCCTCATCTACGTGGAGGTCTTCTATATGATACACAGGCAGCTCAGCAAGAAGGTCACCTCCGGCCACAGCGACCCCAGCAAGTACTACGGCAAAGAGCTGAAGCTAGCCAAGTCTCTGGCTCTAGTGCTCTTCCTCTTTGCACTCAGCTGGCTGCCGCTTCACGTCCTGAACTGCATCACCCTCTTCTGTCCCGACTGCCACAAGTCCATCTTCCTCATATATACCGCAATCCTGCTCACCCATGGCAACTCAGCCGTCAACCCTGTCGTCTACGCTTTCCGTATCAAGAAGTTCAGAATGGCCTTTTTTCGGATATGGGAACAGTACGTCTACTGCAAAGCGGTACCGCCCCCGAACAGCTACCAGGACGACCGAGAGCAAAGTCACACTAAACGATTCCAGAACAGTGACTTTTGATCCTGTATGGAACATGGAAAAGGGAGGATAACCCAAAAAAGGACTAAAGCAAGGGTTTGGACCCTGCTACCGAATCATGTAATTCCGTACTTAGCCTCTGATGAATGAAATAAGGGCTATAAACGTGAACATTTAAACGTAGTAATTTAATTGGCTAGAGGTCATCATGGGTCAAACTGGAATTTAACCTCGGTGAAAGGAAGCTACGCTGCCCAGCTGATGTCTTTGTGCAATTCCATGCCTTAATATGAAGCCATGAAATACTGCTAACTAATACACATTTGGTTCATGACCATCAACCATTTAAAGTACATCAAGATGGCAAACAATGACACTGCCTTACTGGATGGAAATATTATTCAGAATGAACTCTCTGATGAACTTTTCCACATTGTTATAAGTGTTTTCATAGTTGTTATGGGAACATATTTGCCTTCAGCTGGTATGGAATGCAGTTATGGGGAGTCTTTATATCCCGTCCCTTCTGATAGTTGCTATGTGTGAAAATGACCATTCATTTCCAGTAGAACATCAACCCAAATAGTGTTATAGCTGCTTTTATTACATTATCACTTGGTCGTCTTAATACAATTGCAAGCAATTGTTCGGCCATATCGCAATGTATCGTTAATGGATTTTTTTCAGAGTACATATAACAAATATGAAATAGTAAAGGCTGGCTACGGCTCCTGAACCACAAAACACACTGTTTGATAAATGTTACAATGCACAACATCTAATATCGTCTGTAAGATATCTATATCGAATTTCTCCTTAAAGAGGAACACGCCATGGATTTGTCAATATGTAGACTGTGACTTTGGAAACTACCTGTTTAGTAATGTGTCTCCTGAAGAAAACAGGCCCTGGAAATAAAGTGGTTTGTTGTTGTCATTCGTGTGACATTAATGGGTCCGTAAGAGTCAAAATATAATCGATGAGCGTAAAAAATTCATTGGACGGTGTTGTGACAAAAATGCTAGTGAGCTGTCCAATGGATTATCAGCGAAAATCTTTAAACAGGTGACCACCTGAAGAAGCCCCACAGAAACGTATACGTGCCCACATCAGAGCTCCTCAGGATTGTGAACGGAGACTCCTAGAACCTGTTCAGATTTCAACCTGAATGCAGGACATGAAGCATGATCTGTGCACAGACGCTGTCTACAGCACCTTTTATTTATTTAGAAGATGCTTTTATTCAAAGCAACACACAGTTCAAAAACAATTGGGGGTTAAGTGTCTTGCTCAAGGGCCCAATGTTAAAATTACTCTGCCAACCATGAGGTTTGAAGTTTCTAACGACAGGCACATGTCCTAACTCACTGAGGCGCACACTGCACATCGAGACCATTCATAAGCACACGGCACAAGGCTGGGGACGCCGGAGAGGATGCCAGCCTGGCAAATGCATGCACACATACATGCACACACACATTCACACACACAGCTGTGTAATCATATCTTTTTGGGGACCGCTCATTCATTTTTATGGGAGAAATGCTAATGCTAACTATGACCACCTTAACCCCCACCCTGCCCTAACCATAACCATAAGTAACCAAACAAAATACAAGAGTTTTTGCATTTTTAGATTTTTCATTGCAGTCACGGATTATGATAAAATACAGGTTTCCCATACTGGACCCCAATAAGGTAAAATAAACAGGTATTCATCACGTTGTGGTCTCCACAAGGTTAGGTATCCTTGGGGGGGGGGGGGGGGGGGGGGGGGCGGGGGGGGGCGCGGGGGGGGGGG
>JAODJX010000129.1:8394737-8415164 GCA_026776945.1 Isichthys henryi | reverse complement strand
ACCTTGGTGTCATCTGCAAATTTCACCAGTTTACTGTATATATTGGTATCTATATCATTTATGTAAATTAGAAACAAAATGAGGAACATATATTTGATGTATTAGTGCATTAGGTCACATATAATCAAAATATTTATGCCTAATAGTAGTAGGTTTCAGTGATATCTGATTTTTCATACTGTCCAGATGCTGCGGTATATGGTATTTTTAGTAACACTCTTGTTATTCTGAAATACACAAAGATACATTTTCACTGAAAGGAAATACCGCGGTACGTTTTGTTACTGTTATACCACCCAAGCCTAAATATTAGTTCTACTTATAAATATGTTTTCAGTTCATAAGAATGAAATGAATGTCTTCAGGTACATGTAGGCCAAATTTGCGGTAACCATGGTACGAGCAGGTCAGTGCACTCCAAGCCGAGCATTATGCGTTTTTAAAAGCAGAGGCGCGGAGGCATCCTCCCTCTGCTTAGAGCCGGGTGGGTTAATGTATAATGGACTTCCCAAGCATTAACCCTTACATGTCATGCAGTTATCTGGGGCACAAGTTCATTATCTTTTTATTGGGCCGACACAAGCGGAAACCTCGTCCTCTTTTTGTGTCGTTTGTGATGGACGCACAGAATCACACACATTTCAAGCAGTATCACACTTGTCTTTTTCCATCACAGCAGACCCCTGTTTCAGTGGTATCACTGAGGCCACACATGCGCTAACCTGGGCTGTAACCAAGGGCGCTGAATTGTGGGGGCGGGGGGCAAAATATTTTTCTTGCTGTTACAGCAGCATTTTATGCTGTAGGGCGGTATAAGTGTGTGGATTTCAGTGTGTCTGCACCTTTGCTTCAACTCTTAACTACCAGGAATATTTATTGAAAGGAACGGTTTGTTTAACATGACATATTCTCCCCGCATGGCCGTATGTGTCAATCTGTACAAATGTATTTTGTCTATTTGTATCAACATCTCCGTCATTTCTGGAGACTGAAGAGATTCTGTGCCAATAGCCTGTCAACTCAGCAAAGCTATCTCTGCTTAGCGAACCCTTTCAAATTAGGAATCATTCTTGCTGAACCTGGGACCGTTCTTTTTCCAAAAATGCCATTTTGCTGGACATGGTCACAATATGTCTGTCTGCTCACCTACTTGCCATCCAACCAATCCTGCCAACCAGCCACTGACAAGGCCTTCAGCAAGAGCGCCACTGCACGCGGGTACGCATAAAGATGACGGCTGCGTGGGCGCTGTCGTCCCAAGGGTGAGGTCAGCCCATCGCTACGGATCAGCGAGCCAAGTGGCGAAATCGTACGTGACATGGACCATTTCGAGAGGAGCCCTGAATTATCCCGGGAGAGCGAGGAGAGATTGCTCACGAACAGATCGAATGCGATGCAATTTCATGGCATCTCTCACCAGGGTGCTTCAGGGGAAGCGTGTTTCATTTTTGTTCAAGCCGATTCAAAGCCATGTGACCCTATGTGATACCTTGAGCAGGTTAGTGATGCAGGGCACTGGAACCCAAGCATACAAAAACATGTCAACCCAAAGCATAGCTACATACACAATGGAGGCTGACTGTCTAAACCATTCTTGTATGTCCAGGGTAAAAGGTCACCGAACAGGAAGGAGAAGAGACATTATTGAGGTTGGAAACCTTTCTCTGATCCTATGCATTGACTCACCGTTCCACTGCTGGTCTTGTAAACATTGTGATCGCACTCCAACAACTGGGGCAGTCGCAGAAATAGACACAGGCACTCGTTTCCAGGGTGTGTGTCTGGTCATGCTCATTGGGATTTGAAGGTAGGCTCATCTCACTGTGAACAACGAGTCCTACTTCCTGTCAACATGCATCACATTTCTTCTAACCTGATTCGATACTGGAAGACCGTGTACCTGGCCACCAATAGGAATGTAGACAACTCCTATTAAATCCATCCCCTATAGACCTCCAGCTGGCAGGCCAGGTCCTGCCCGTGCCCCTATCAGATTTCGTTCAGAAGCTAGCTAGATGGGGTGTGTTGCATGCCTCAGCAGGTTAGGCCTGTTCAGGTCTCCTACACCTGTGACAGTAATTCCCTGATGTGTATCTAATTGGCTGAATTACAGGATATCATCACGCTGTGTCCAGTTCCTTCCTTTTGTGAGCACTGAGATAAAACCTGCTAATGATTAATGTGCATTATTCCAGGCTGACGCTGAACAGGCTTGCTTGGCATTTGGCATGTGCAGGCCCATCCGTTGCGTCCTACACTTTCGACGCAGATTAGCCTTCCGCTTGAACCCCAATAGGAATCCCAGCTTTACCTCTGCTTTCAAGCTCTTCCCGCTATGAAAGCCTGCGTGGGAGGAGCAAGCAGGGATGAGGGCGAGCGTGTGAGGTGGGGAATGATGCACAGAGAGACAGAGAATAAGAGAGATATTTAAGACTGTTTGCCACTTCCTCCATCTTCAACATTCCCGTGTTTTCCACCCTGTGAGCATTTAATGATTTGCCATCTCCTCGCTCTAATGTAGTTTTTTGCTTTTGTTTACTCGCCACTACCGCAGGAGTGACAACTGATAGAGAGAGAGAGAGAGAGAGAAAGAGAAAGGCAGGAGATCCATCTATGCTGCAGCCCTATTGAAATCTCACAGCAGCCTCAGGACTCCATGTTTAATTCACACAGCTACGAAAAACAAGTCCCCGGTCTTGATGGACTATTAATCAGGAAGATTAAGAACCAGCGGCCGACCACGAGGAACGTGGTACGTGGGGGAATTAGGATTCCGGATGCGTGGTGGCCTGAACTCCCCTTCCCTGGAATTCTGATGATCTGCTTCTGCATCACTGGCACAAACTCCGCACACGCTCCACAGGCTAATGCAGAAGGTCAGTCTGTTCACACGACCATAAAACGTTAAAGTTGCAGATAGGCAGAATGTGTCATACCGCATCACATGACCCAGAACTCCCATTTACCTATTTAGGATGATTCATGGTGTCTATTTCACAAGAACTTCATCTCTGGCCGCACTGCACAAACAAACTCCTGGAAGAAACAAGCAATACTGTGTTTATACATTTGGGGCCCATTGATGGATCAGCCAACTGGACAATGCCTTGAACCACAGCCCTGTGAGAAATAACACCATATATGCAGCAATCTTAATGTCGACAAATATGTCTCTGGGTGGCAGGTGGAATGAGTGATGGAAACCCTGAACTTTGGCTGATCCGCAGTGAGACCCAAAGACGGCTTCCCAGAAGCTACCACCTAATCTCACCATTACTAAAAGAAGCCTTTTTGCTAAAAGGATGGAACTTACTGGAATGATCCCAATTTGTATGCAGCCGTCTGTTCTCCAGAGACAAATCTGCTCTTTGGTGGGCGAGCCCTTTGTCAATGTAAGTCTGCTCCTGTAGGCTTGACAGGAATGTATAATGAAGAGACGTTTCTGTTTGGCAGATCCTCTCATCTTGTTGCACCTACAGATTAGGGTAACGTTTTACATTAACTGCACCTTCATAATGCATTCATTATGCATTCGTAAAACATTCAGGGCACCTTCATAATGCATTTATAATGCAATCTTAAAACATTCATTAACAGCTTTCATATGCATTAATAACAAACATTATATGATTATGTGAATATAATGATTGTTATGATCATATAATGTTTGTTATTTATGTATATTATTAATGTATATCCATCCATCCATTTTCCAAACTGCTTGTCCTACTGGGTTGCGGGGGCTCTGGAGCCTATCCCGGAAGCAATGGGCACGAGACAGGGAACAACCCCAGGATGGGTGGCTAGCCCATCGCAGGGCACACTCACACACCAGTCATTCACACATGCACACCTACGGGCAATTTAGCAAGTCCAATTAGACTCAGCATGTCTTTGGACTGTGAGAGGAAACCGGAGTACCCGGAGGAAACCCCATGACGACATGGGGAGAACATGCAAACTCCACACACATGTGACCCAGGCGGAGACTCGAACCCGGGTCCCAGAAGTGTGAGGCAACAGTGGTAACCACTGCACCACCATCTCGCACCCTATTAATGTATATAATACATTTATTTTATTCCACCTGAGTGAGGCATGATGTCCTGCAAGGTACTATCCTGGGCCCACTACTGTTCACCTTATACATGCTGCTCCTTGGTAATATTATTGGGAAACATATTGTGAGTTTTTTTCATTGTTACGCAGGCGACACAGCTGTATATGTCTGTTAAAACTAATGAGCCGCCTCCGCAGTTAAAGGCTGAGGAATGCTGGGCTGAAGTTAGGAGTTGGATGGCCAGTAACTTTCTTCTGCTATATCCAGACAAAACAGAGGTATTATTACTGGGCCTTAGGACAGCCCAGGGTGTTGTTGATAGCATAAAACTCAATGGCTGCCTAGTCAATGTTAGCATAGTGGTTAAAAGCATTGATGTCACTATTGACAGCCTTGTCTCTGGATGCTAAGAAAAATAATGATGTTAAAACAGCATTCTTCCATTTGAGGAATATTGCAAAACTTAGAACAACACTGTTACTTCAGGATACAGAAAACTATAACCTCTAGATTGGACTGCTTCCAGCAGTGCCTAGAGTGGAACGATCATCATTTGTTCGCAAAGGATTCTGTCACAGAGCTCCAAAGTTATGAAATGATCTACCAGCAAATATCCAAGATTCAGACTCATTCCTGATATTATAAGAAAATCTAATTTGTTTAGTCTGGCATATGGTGACAAAGCTGATAGCTACTTCTCACCCCCGTCTAGGGTTATAGTGTGTGGCGCAGAGTTGGGGATGAGTGTCATTGATTTTTGATGAACTGGGTGTACAGTGCTGTCACTCTTGCTTCATGAGTCCCATGTGTTGTTGAGGTCCTGCTGCTCAGGGATCCCTCATGCCTGTGTTCCCCCCACCTAGTTAAGCAGCCTCAGTAAATTACACCTGCAAACTTATCTCCATGACGCACTACAAAATATCTCAGAATTTCAACTATCCATCACACACTTTTATTTATGCACTGTTCAGTTCTCTGTCGCCGGATGAGGGGGGCAGTTCCCTGCCTGTCCACCCACCCTGACCACACTTCTGGACCACACCACCCCTCCATCCTGTCGAAGGAAGCAGCTTCCTCACCTGCCTGTCCTGACATCAGCTGGACCTTTCACATTTATACCAGGACTGTACACAATTTTACTTCATAAATTGAGACTTCGCTATTTTGGGCTTCCTCTGCCGGCTCCCCCTTTGAGTCTGGTTCCTCACAAGGTTTCTTTCTACTAGGGAGTTTGTTCTTGCAGCTGTTGCCTCTGGCTTGCTCTCTGGGGGGCACTGGGCATGGATCATGTAAAGCACTTTGAGACAATGAAAATGCACTATATAACTGAATTGAATTGAATATTAAAGCTGTTAAGGTACATTGCTAGTCAAAAGTCTTTCTACACCACAGGCTTTTACTATTTTTCCATTTATTTCATAAACTGTTGAGTTTTTTTTTCTTGTTAAACATCGAAAAGTTGAGTGAACAACTAAAAATGAAAATATAAATCAAATGAAACAAGTTTCCTTTATAACATGGAAAGAGTATGTAACAGTGCATGTCTGACATCCTATTAAGTGGTTGTGTGGTGATGGCAGAGTCAAATTCTAGGCTGTCCCTTAACTTTAAATGCACTAGCCAGCTGGTTCATCTCATGAAACAGAGCAGTATTTAATGCCTCTTGTAGAAAGAGCACCTCAAATTTGCTGTGCTATTATAACTGCTAGAGGAAGTTACTTTGATGAATCAAAGATATGACATTTTCTTGCTAATAAAGGTACTCAAGTGGTGAACATACTGTAGAATTGTATGCAAAGAATATTGAGTGTGTTTTTAGTAAATGTTAAGTGAGTAACATGCAAATGTAGAAAATCTCAGTATGTGCAAAAATTTTTGACCGGCAGGGTATGTTAGGTGTTCAGGTGTACTTACATGCTGCTTATGAATGTGTTATGAATGCACTATGAAGGTGCACTGAAAGTTCTATGAATGCATCATAAAGGCAGTATGAAGGTGCAGTTAATGTTAAGCGCTACCCAGAATTGCAGAGTGCACATTTGGAAGCACCAAAAGACCACGAAAAACACGCAACATGACCCTGTTCATACCGATCTCCCAAACATCTCCCATGAATGCGGATTCATTTTTTTGTTTATTAGTTTGTTTGCCATCTGTCCAAAGTGACATATAAGCGGGGCAAAGAGCACACTGCAAACATGCAGCTGTTTAACTTGTATAAGTGCAGCTAGGCTGAGCTTCCAAAGAATCTCCAGGTACAAGTAGGTGCAGAATTAGCAAGAGCTACACAACTATCTTCCAATCAAACAAGAAACTAATAATACAGCTATTCAAATCAGCAACAGTAAAAGCTGGACAAAATTTGGTTTTGCCTGAGTATATTTAGAGCAACAAGAACCAGGATTGGAGGCCAACTGACCAAATTAGTAAATCAAGATGGTGATCAAGTCGACATATGGCTACTGTTGGCTTGATTTATCCTCCCTGTGAAGGTTCACAGGCAGGATGTAGGGATGGAACATCCTAATCACAGAGTCTCCGAAAGGCCGTCACCCCCCTCCAGCGCTAGGTACATGGTGGAATCCTGACACTCTGCTCACCGCACCACACCAGGAGAAGGGAATCTGACGCGGAGAGTGTGTGCAGATCAAGAAGAGAGTGGAACACTGTAGGAGGCAAGAAAGTAAATGACAGAAAGAGATAAAAGTAAAAAGGGATGAGTGGAGTAAAAAGAGACAGTTTCCATGGCTGCTGTTTGTAGTGTGTCTAACAGACTGGTTACCACTCTTGCACAGCAAACCCCAGGGAGACTTCAGCGCTTTAAACCCCCCTTCCCCCCTCCCCTAGTTAAAATGGATCTTACGTGCTCACCCACCTCATACCTCTCACACCTTCGCCAAGTGGGCAGGAGGGGCATTTTCCAAGTTTGGATTTTGCCCCTCCCCCCGAGCCACTTCCTGCACACCAGGGGTATAAGTTTCTCAGGGACAAGGTGAACCTTGTGTTAGGAATCAGTTGTGGGTGTCATTAACGGCGTTGGTTACCACCACTGAAACCATCCGTTTGGGTGGGGCCCTCAAACTTTCGCGTAGCGGAGAGCCCCGGAAACAACAAGCCCGCCCTTGGTTGGCCACCAACTTCAAGTTGCATGATAAAAAACTTGCCCCAAAGTAGATTTGGGGATAACTGACTCCCTGGAGCAATTTTGGCTAAGGGCCCTGTACAGGGGCTCAATGGTGGGATCACTTTGCCAATCATGGGATTTGAACCAGCAATCTACTGAATCCCAACCCACAGAGTTGCCCCTGTCCCCCAACTATTTTTTTTTAAATACTTTTTTGGTCAGTGCATAATTCACATGTTATTATATAATTTTGATGTCTTTATAATTATTCTAAAATGTGGAAAATAGTAGAAATAAACCTTTCTGTGGGTAAGTGTGTCCAAACTTTTGACTGGCATTGTAAGTCAATGCGGATTCTGTGGCTTTATCAGTTTAGAGCGAAATGTCATCGCTTACATTAAGAGGAGACATAGCTGCACTTTAAAAAGTACATTCAGTTCAGGCAAGGAGGATAATATACATGACAAAGACCTTGTTTGCCCAAGGAAAAGCCTTAGAAATTTTTTTCTTGGACATACACTGGTGGTCAAGGTATGATATTGCAGAAATATAAAGATGTTTTATGGCAGAAACCCACTAAAACTTGCTGGCTAAATTTGCTGAGTGCGTAGGTATGTCTGTAAAAATGCTGATACTTTAAAACAACTAATGTGTTTGAGTAGCACTCCACATATAGCTGTGAATGTAAAGTAAAAACATTAGTCAAACGAAACCCAAAGAAGACGACGTTTATCGGAAATAGCATGTTATACTTAGCAAATTTAAATGCGAAACAAAAGATAGAAATAGAAAATAATTAAGCAATTAAGAAAATTAAACATGCAGCTTTTCCAAGAAATTTACTCAGTATGTTCAAAATGATGCTGTAAGTATGACTCTGGGTTGCTATTAATGCAAACAAAGAGGGTCACTAAGAATGTTGTTAATTTGTTTCCATAAAACCAACTATAAATTGTATGTATGTCATATGGATGCTTGACTCTCTGCCCCATGTTCCCTAGAATATCAACCCAATTAGCGATGCTCAGCATGCATGCAGAAACACAGATTCCTGAAAACGTAACTCACTGTAGTTGCTGATGTCAACGCACTTAAAGCTATTGTGGTATCAATTGCCATACGACCAACGGATCTATTCCCCGCAAAGACAGCAGTGGAATTCTCTCCCGTGGTCAGATTACGTTAGCTACCACTGTAAAAACAGGCAACTGTAAAGTGAGGTTTATGTTTTTTAATTATATGATAATTTCCAAAACCTTCACCACCGTATTAATAGCAATATGGAAAGTTCATTTGTGATTGACTGAACACAGTGAAATGGTTGGAGATAAGAAGCGTTTTCCCATTACTGGGGAAATATCTCCCCCTTCCTGGAGCCGAAAGTGACAGAATACATAATAAAAACACATTTATCAAAGCCAAATGAGACAGAAATAGGGAGCTTGCTGTGTTTGTTTCAAAATGCTCGTCCACAATGCCGTCTGGCTAGAAGTTGTTTTGCACAAATTTATTCATATACTCTATTGTTGGGGAAAATATGCTTTATTATCATTGTAATGAAAAAGTATTGCTTGGTATTCAGAATTTAACCACAATAATGCAGAATCCCGATTCACTATCTTGCCGTCCATCTTATAGCCATTTATCTTGAATGGGGGTCACAGGGAGAATCTTGATTTTAAGCTTTAAAATAAAATCACAAAATGACATGATCAAACATCCAATTATTAAATTCAAAGTAAGAAAGTAAAAGAATGTTTGTGCATTTTATAGAAGTGAAAGATTTGTGGCCCCCATAAAAATCACCTCAACCGCAACCACAGGCTGCCACAATGTGACCCAGTAAAGATCTGTGAATGCAGGGTGAGGGTGTTAGTAAGAATTAATTAATCCAGAGACTATGTGGCCCCAAAGAAAGTTTGAGAGAGTTTGTTCTCATCTGCACCCTCACTGGATGATGGTCCTTCAGGGTTTGAGCTGTTGTTGGTGAAAGAGAAACAGCATTAGCCTCCGTTAGCTACCGACTGCAGGGAGCCATCAAGCACATGACAACTGCGTGTCTCTTCCCATAATGCATTTGTGCTTCCATGTGTCACCTCATATTTTGCCTCGAAAAGAATAACTATTTGTCTAAAAATGGGGCTGCATTATTATGTAAACAAAAAAACACACAAACTTTTTCTTTTTCCATATTCACAAACATACCACAAACATTCACTTGGGATTGAGTTTATCCAGAAGAAATGCTTAGCATTAGACTAAGGCACAGTGTGGGTGACCTTTGACCCAGAAGACTTTTCCCATTTAAACACACAAGAAGACCATGTTGGGGGGTGTCTGAAATCGCATACTTGTTTGTTATGTAGTAGGTGAAGTATAATATGCAGTGTGAGCAGTATGTCTGCATCCTTAGTATGGATAATAGTAAGCAGCTAGTACTTGGATGATGTATTACAAAAATTCCTAAATGTGTGCAGCTGATAGACACTACACTATCCCACACAGCCACTGGAGCCACAACCAGAGACATGGAATGTCACTTGTTCTGAAACAAGATGAGAAGGTGCCCTCTCTGTACAGTACAAATTGAAGTAGAAAGCAATATCCAGGTAGATAAGTTGACTTGAATATGTATTTTTTCATTGATAGTTTTTAATAGTTTTTAGCTTTCACAGGGGTCAAGCTATATCACTGGTAAACAACTGGGTCAGGTAATATGCAAGACGCCGACTGCAGGACGTCCTATTGCAGGCATACTGTGCTCATGCATATGTACAGTACATACTGTATTAATGTTCGAGTAATGGGCTTGTAATGAAATTCAGTACATACTGCGTAAGTATGCGATTTTGGATGCACTGTGACTCTCTCTATGGGGTGCATTGTGGGTCAGGTGGTTAATCCACTATGCCTGTGACTGAATGGTTGTTGGCTTGAATCTCGCAGTCAGCAGAATAGTGATATTCCCATTGGGTCCTTGAGCAAGGTTGGTAACTCCCCTCAAAAAATGCTCCAGGGGCTCAGGATAAATAGCTCTACGCTCAGACCCCAAGCTTTGCTCTCACCAGCATATACAGTATGTGTATATATTTCAAAGGAGAGCAAGATGGGATACATGAAAACTCAGGAATTTTAATGTACTTGTGCCGATGCCAAATAAAGCATCATTTCTAATGGCCTAATGGAAAGTGAAAGCCAGGAACAAAAAAACTCCAGTGGAGAGCAGTGCAGCTCGTACTCAGCACATTGCTGCCACGGCATAAGGGACAAGAGTGACCAGGTCACATTGTATGCTGTCCCTCCCTGAAGAGCTGGATCAAAACAAACATTCCTGAAGCTTCCGGCCTTGAAACCGAGCCATTAACCACGAATTCATTAAGCTGCTGTATTGCGGTGCAGCTTGCCCACTAATCCAGGTAACATCCGCACCTTTACTGAAAGGCAGCATGCAGCGACCATGTAGATGTACAGGCTAGTGTACAAGGCCACTGCATTTTAGTAGGAGAAGCCCAGCTGGAGGTAACGCAAGGAGGTCAGCTGTTTATAATGCATGAGGTCAGGCCTATTCTAATGCAGGCTGTCGGCAGTGTACATGCACTCACTGTAATTGAACATTAATGACTGTTTTGTAACTGCTGCATTTAAAAAGCTTGGTAAAAATTATGTAAATGAAAGCTTTTTTTTCTGAAAAATATGTATTCTTTTAACGGGGTTGCATTTTTTACATGGCATTATGAAATTTTTGTCAGGGAAAAATATTTTTTCCATATCATGAGTACGTTGTGCTTTTCAGATATAAAAGCCCCTTAAGTAGGATTTGATATTTCATTTCGCAGCATGTACTTGTGGCATAACATTGTGTTTTGAGTTTGAGTGGAAAATACATATTGGCTCTGCCTGGTTCTGGGGTCCCTGATGGGTCTCTGATGGGTAGCACTGGGGCCTGACCCCTGGACTTATACCCACCTGGCTTTGAAATTACACATTCTCGTACTGTTCATGGCTTATTCTTCTATTTGAATGAAGAGAAAACAGGATTACCTTCTGTGAGATCTTCCGTTTGCACATTACTGATGTTTCTTAAATTTGCACAGAGGTGTAGACATGCAAAAAAGTCCACTGTTGCCTTGTCAAGTCCTAGTGAAAACAAGGCACTCTCTGAAAAGCCTTGACACCAAGCTGTCAGTGTGCTGATTTAGGTTTGTTTCAGCCAACGGCCATTTGTGATCAGCGTGGGCACAACCCAGCGTGCCCCCTTCCCTAAAATAAGGCTTTCCGCCTTTCTAAATGTCAATTCCTCTCGTCGCCGAGTACCTACTGTCCACAAAAATCATTATGCAGTAACGACCTCCCTTGCTTCACCACTTTTCTTTTTCCATTATTCTGTTTTAGCACCGAGGAGAAGCTCCCAAATTAATCCAATTGATAGTATATGATTAAATCTGAGGACAGTATGTGGTTGTCAGAAAACGCTTTGCGTCACTGTGCTCTACCCCAGCCTAACTGAAAGTATTTATACAGAAAAAATTCAGGCATGCATGTTTTATAGCCCTGCAACTTAAACGAGGTTAAAATTCAATTCCCCAACTTTTTTATTGCAGACGTTCATTGTGCATGAGGCTGTTATAACTGTAGATGCAAGCTATGAGGTTTAGGGAAGATTTATGTGTCCT
Organism: Isichthys henryi; assembly: GCA_026776945.1. NCBI lineage: Eukaryota > Metazoa > Chordata > Actinopteri > Osteoglossiformes > Mormyridae > Isichthys > Isichthys henryi. The sequence goes on along the minus strand of JAODJX010000129.1, from coordinate 8,403,307 downwards.
TTGCTACATTGTTATTATAGCAGATTCACTTTTTATTCAGTTCTAATGCCATTAAGAAGCCTTGATATCCCCTTTATTTATTTTCTGTGCTTTTTACTCTTTTGCTTCTATCTAAAACAGGCATGACTCTGCTGATCCACAGCCGTACGAGCGACACTGGAGGAGGAGAATCTTTCACGAAGGGAGCTGCGAAGTGAAGCAGATGAGTGTTTACGCTGCTACCTGAGTCTCTCTACTGCCTCCGCTTGATCTCTCCGAGCCGGACAGCCTATGGATACCGCAGCAGCCTAACTAAGATGTTCTAGTTGTCTGCCACGTCACTACTGGAGCCCTGAGATGGCAGTAACTGGCGCTAATGGGAAGCCTGCTGGGAAATCAGCCAGTGCGGCAGCACAGCCGAGCTGCAGAATTCTGGCAGGCTGCTTTCCACTAATTTCAGTGGTGTCATGGCTTCTAGTATCTGCATTGCAGGAAATCACATGTGCTGATTGTTGTTTGACTTTGTAATTTAATCATCAGACAATCCACTGTCCCATCAGGCGCAGACCGATAAATGCTAAACTCGCCACGCCATTACCAACAGCGATAGGCATGCACTTCTCACCACAAGCAGAGACACCTAAGTGCATGCTGCTACCAACTGCATCACCCCATTAGATGGATGAGAAAGCTTTTCTAGTGAGATCACTGCAGTTCCCTCAAAATACCGGGTGCTACTCTAAGTGGACCATGCTAAAGGCTGCTAATAAAATGACTGGCATCTTAATCCAAGCAGGGCCTTTTGTGCGACTGGCACCTGCCGAAAGGTCAACCCTCTTCGTACTGTTTTAGGGGAAATGCTTTTTTTCTAAAAGGGCAATTCACACTTTGACACAAATCTTTAACATTTATACTGACAAACCCTCCAGTACCGGGACATCTTATGTTCAGTTTCATTTTCAGTCATCCCTTTCTTCAGTTGCTTACTAGTTCTGTTATGATATTTCTATTAAACGCCACTGTTTCAGTCCTCAGATGAAGAGCCGCTTCAAACATCTCCCTTGCTGGAATGGTATGGTGTTTATTCTCATTTTTTATTTTTGTAGCGTTGCATCCCTCAACAAGTTTTGCTAGTAAAAAGTTTTTTGAATTTTTTTCATGATATTGCATGCAAAGTAAACACATACATTCAAAATATCAAAGGGGTTCATTTTGCGCCACTGATCTGCAATACAGCTTTTGCTAATTTTGTACTTTTACTAATGTCGTTGACGAGTGAGTGGATGAAGGGTGCTTTGTACGGCCACAATATACTACAATAGATGGTACTAAATGAAGATTTAAGCCACAGCCACCATTCAGTAAAAGAGCATTGTTCCTTAAGTTAAAAAGCCCCATACAAAATTATCAGAAAGGCCTCCTTTGAGCAGCTGAAACTCCTGACCCTTTAAACGACTGTTGTCAGGCCGGAGGAGGATCTGGCAAAATACCTGGTTATGAATCTGCAATTTCACTACGATGTGCAACATTAAATACATTAATTGATACAAGCTGATTGCAAAATCTGTATCACAGCAATGGGAAGGCCCGCATTTGTCTGCATAATGTAGGGAGGCATGGTTTTATATTTCTTCTGCTGTTCAGCTTGCTAACTCTTGAATGCTCCAAAGTGAGATGCATCCCGCAAATTAAACAGCATACGGAGGACTGTATGTTTATTGGGTGACATGGTTCATTGGAGACTGACCCCTAAAGGCAGGGTATCCACAGTAAACATCCCCAGTGTCTGTATCTGCGGTACGAGATCATGGCCAAACTGTAATGAAAGCAGTCTGCAAATATGGGGGAATAATGGCCTCCTGTTGGGGGGGAGGCAACAATCCTACATTAATCCCTGGCAGGTGGGTTGGAAAAAAATGGATACAAAAAACATTTACTCACGGTAACAGAACAGACAGAGAAAGGATCTCTATTCATTCACCTCAAAGGAAGCCATTTATGGAGGTCCTGAAATTAATAAACAAGTGGACATGTATACATTGTACAGAATACAAACAAACAATAAGATCCATGCCCCATTCAATCACTTACCCTGGACTAGGTCGGGCAGCATTAGAGCACAATTCCATCCTGGACGAGATGCCTGTCCGTCACAGGGCACATACGTACTACGGGAAATTAAGTACCATCAATTAGCTTAACTATACATGTCTTTGGACTGGAAGAAATCAGAGGAAACCAGGGAAAACATACAAGCTCCATATATACACACATGGCGGAGATGGGATTCGAACCTCCAACCAAAGGCTACCCATCTGGCCATAATGCCATCCTATAAACACAATCCATATTTTCCTTCTTTTTCCTGTGTATCCTTCTCTGTGTCATTCCCTGATGTATTTGTGCTGTTGTAAAACTTCAATGAAAATACAATGACAAAAAAAAACACTAACCTTATTACCTAAATTGGCATTTTACATCCAAATAACAGGCAGCGAATCAATCCACCCCACTGTGGTGTTAAAGAAGTTTCTATTTACGGTAACATGCAAGGCCATAATCTTTCATAGATTAAAGATGCATGCAGCAGCCTTTTCTGGAGAAAAACACGGCCTCTAATGGTTAAAGCTGACGTAAAGGGAGACACAGATTGCAAAGGGCATTTATCAGTGATGTCTTCTTCTAATTTAGCCTTGCCATTATCGTGCAGGGTCTGTCCGGGGGAGCATCCTCATGCCTGGCTAATGCTGCTCCACGCAGTGTCTCACATTCAGGGCATGGACTCCGGCCTGGCTCACACGTTACCTTTGACGTCTGAGGCAGATTACGCTCCGGTATCAGGGTTCTGTGTGAGAGCAGAAGTTTGTTGGCATGACTATGCTGAATCGTAGGTGACGGATAGGTATCTAAAGCCACCGTCGTCGTGCATCTGCTACTGCTACGAATTCAGGACATGTGGAGCTTGTGGACCACCACTCATACCACGTATTTGTATGGAGCCCCCTGTGGGCCATAAACAGTCACTACAGTACATATTAAACATGTTCCTTGTTTAGGAGATGCTAAAGCAGCATGTCACGCTAACTAGCTGGCTAGCTATGATATTCTCAAACCTCACTTGCTGTTTGTTTAAATTGTGAAACTTCGCTGAGGGGGCGGCAAAGGGACTTTTTGAGTGGAGTCCCAGATACAACAAACCCGTCCCTGTTTGTGTGGTGCAGAGGAGAAAGCCCCCGCAGATCACTTCAGACATTGCAAGGATGACTGGAAGGAACAAACCCCCGCAGTTTTAATAAAAGTAGTCATTCGTTTAATTAATTTTCAGTTAAGGCAATCCAATACAAAGCATTTCACACCCCACTGTATGTCGACGATAATGTACAATAAAGAAAACAAAAATACCATGCTAATAAAAGACCAAGAACAATAAAGCACTAGAATGGCAAAAAAATTATAAGAAATAAATAATAAACCCGAAAAAGGAGAAAAGAAAAACCATAACAATTGTGACATGCTGGGCGGCTATAGTTTTCCATTAGAATAATCTCCATAGAAACAAGTCAAAAACAGGAAGTGCCAAGCACAAGACGTAGGAAGTGCAGCGACTCAGTGGACGTGCAGCCATTTTGAACGCTAACATGCACGTTCGCCAGATATCCTGGCTTGGTACAGTATGTTACAAATGTGGGCGGGGCCTGGCACCCCACCAGCAACTGAAAGTCCGCTTTGTCCCCAGAGCATCGCAGAGTGACACTTTACCTGATGGGGAAAAACACCACGTTGGGAATGCAAAACAAAATGAAACGACTGGTATTCTTGCATCAACACATCCCTAATACCTTAACGTCACACTTTAAATCTTCCAAAAAAATCACCCACTACATACAGTATGTCCAGAAAAACTATAAAAAATCTCTCTATTTATTACTAATTGTATATAAGTATCGAATGAAATTCATTTAACGTAAATTTAATAACTTGTTAAATGATTATATTCTGTGTTTAACACTGAATAATGTGGATCTATTCAAAGACAACCTTAACTGATCTAATCAATTTCTTAATGACTTACAACCTACCAAATAAATGAAGCATTTATGCCATTCATCAAAACAATAATGACGTCTGTGTTTTATGTGATTCTGCTTCACTCAGGCAAAAGACCTGTTGTTTGTCCACAGATTATCTGACTGGGTTACCAAGTCCGGTCATCCGTACTGAGAGCATCACTACCATCATTAGCATTGTCCTCGTTTCCATTTCCAGAAGGACCATTTTTACAAAAGTGACGCATTTAAATCTAGTCCCATAGTGAAGCCACCACATAAATCACACCTCCACAGCGAAATGTTGTGACAGTGGAAGACGAGAGTGTAAAGCAGGAGAAACAAAACCTCTGTGCCAGAAACTCAGCAGGTAAATTCATATGTTTGTGGTTCTGGGAGCCTAATCAGGTGCCATAAATATTGTTAAATAGCCCAACACTCCAAATATGAGTCACATTAGTTAAAAATCATTAACTGACATTTCATCTAAATTGCTCCGATTGCCAATTAATCCCCCCTCTTTTTAAATGTTTTCTTTAAAAAAAAAAAAAATACTATTCTTCATTTGACTGGGATGCATGAATAGAAGAGGGCTGGGTTCTGTCGATCTTTCGCGTTTCCATGGTAGTTGCTCACTGGCACCTTGCTCACAGACTCCACAATTAATGACATCCCGTTGGCTGTGCTAATTAACTGGGCAGAGCTGTAAATGGGGTCAGCTGAGTGCGGCGCCGGAATAGCACTGGAACACGGAAAAAGGTTTCGTGTGCCGAGCACTTGTGAATTTGTTTGCGGCTCTGCCCCTGTGGCAGACCTCTGGCACATAATAATCACCATAACAATAATAATAATGAAACAACAATGGTGGCCGTCAATGATTGTGTGACATGCAGGAGAAATAACACCTACAAATTAACCTTCATGTTTCGAAAATTACCGGTTCCTACATGCAACTGAGAGTGCAGCTGGAACCTGGCCGCTAAATCCATTCATCCTGTTTTTAACCTTGATGGAACCTGTGTTGTCCCCATAAGGTAGAGGAACACTTCGTCGGAAGTCTTATTTTTTACAGATTATAAAGGAAGTGGACTTTTCATTTTGATGAATACTTCATTAATTCTCGCTGAAATCCCATGGAGACAAGGAGCTCTCCACAGTTCATTAAAAGCTGTAGGGAACCTTCCCTAAAGAATAGGAGCAAAGTGAAAAAAATTATTAAACAATGGTGAAAATAGTACTCTAGGTACATGCGTCCCCAAGACAAAGTCTAGGGTTAGTGTCCTGAATCTCTGTCAGTAAAAAAAACTGAGGTGGGGCTATACCTGTCACCATGTGCATCCAAAACACTCCCTCCTATATTATAATCTTAACAAGAAAATAAGCAGCTAAAAGTCAGCGGCTGAGGCCTAGAGGACCTTAATCCCCGGAGTGTTTCCTGAAGAAAGAGCTTCCGGCATGTCCTGCCGTATCAGCTGCAGATGGGAGAAATGCTTCGGAAAACGTGGCTTATCAAGTAGCTATTTATCGCTACCATTTAGTGGTGCTAAAAGGCGGGAGGCCCAGCAAGGGTCACGACTCCTTCCCCGTGATATAACCTCGAGGCGTTTGGGCAAAATGGCAGGAGGCGTGAACAGCAATGGCAGACCAGATGGTCTAGAAACTCTCTAGTACAAAATGCAGTTATGAAAATGCTTTCCGAAAATCCCATATCAGTACAGGAGGGTGGCTGACCAAAACATCATGTCCATTAAGACATTTTATGACCATTACTTGGAACATACTGTGATTAAATTACTGACATTATTCAAATACTTCCATGGTGCATTATCAAAAGACATCGGTGCGTCTTATTCATCCTTGAAAAAGTAACATAAACATTTTTCACATTTGGGCATAATGAACAGTATGTTCTCCACAGTCTCCCAGCTGGAGGAGCCTGGCACTCCATTTTGTAACTGTACTGTGTTCCATGGAAAGTCAGATGGATCTGGTAAAAAAATAATAGATAAATGCCAGAACAAGCTGTAAAAACAAGACTTTGAGGATCATATGCATATTCCCCATATTCAGTTGCTGAAATGTAAGGAATCGTTGTGTGGATATTTCGAAAGACACAGTTCAGAAAAGTGTCCACGAACAGCAGCCACAGACATGCTGAAGAACAGTTATGGCGAGCGGTTTCACAGACCAGAGGAGCGCGAAACGCTCCAGAACATTTAGATAACCACACACAGCACAAGTTTAAACCACTAACACAGTCCACAACTTCTCCTGCTCCTCTGCAAACTGTTCGATGTTCCAGACATCCAGAAACACCGTCATTCTGATCGACATTTTCGATAAATCACTTTGCCAAGTCCTACCTGTCCCATCCCTCCAATAAAAAATAAACTCGAACAACAGAAACCTCTCTCCCTTCCGAAGTCTCCGTTCCATAAGGAAGTCCAGCTGAAGTCCACAGACGTCCCAAAGTTCTGTGGGGCTCCGCCTCCGTCGCTCCTGGCAAGTGAGCTCAGATCTGTGTGTGGAGAAGAAGTCCGGGCGGCGTGTACGGGGGTGGCGACGGATTGGGTTTGATGCCCCGCGACTTCATGTAGGAGATGAACTGGTCAGGGATCTCGGCCAGGACGTCCTTCGCCAGCCGGGCCATGCTCAGGACGTGGTTACCCGTCCGGTCCATATAGTCACGGAACGGCACAAACTGGAGGCGGGGAAAGCCAAAATTCATGCGTGAAGACCAACCAGTAGAGCATCAACAATAGGCATTCGATAACACTATGCTGCATTTCATTTCAACTCATAACTCGGAAATTCCAAGATCCCAGTCGGAAATATCAACTGAAGTCAGCACACTGACTCATGAACTCGAAGGAATCCACACAATCCCGAGCTCAGAATTCAAGATGGCTGCACCCTTAGTTTTATACTGCTTATTAGCACTTACATCTTATTCCTGGCTCATTAAATCAGTCGTACACACAGTACTGTCCAACTGCCTTTTGTGGATGTGTTGCTACGATGTTTTTATGTGCAAAATACAGCGTAATGAGCTGTTATTAACTGATACTGCTAACAATGGCTAACAATGAACCTGGCTAGAACTGGGGCCTGTTTGAGAAAGCAGGATTTCTCGCTTAGCCGGATAACTTGTCGGACTTAAGGTAGTCTGGGCTAAATGTAAGTGCACAAAGATAAAGGCCATATAAACTGGCTTAAATTAAATCTAATAAATTATCCCGCTAAGCAAGATTTTTTGCTTTTTGAAAGAGGTTCCTGGTATTGCTAAATGGCTTTCTGACTTGCTGTACTGGAACGCGGTTTTTCGGGTGCGACGTCATTCCCAATTCCAAGTTCCAGCCTCTGAGGTAAATGTAACACAGCTTTAGGTAGCAGAAAGTGAAAAAAAACTGGCCCACATTGCTTCAGATTCAAAACAAAGGATATTTCTTATTCTTTTTGCACCCTATGTCTTGTTATTATTTCTTTCAAATATCACACTAAAATTATCCTCAATCAAATCCCACAATCCATTGTGGAAACCTGTTACTCACCAGGTCAGGGCGCACCCCAATAGTCATATCCCCAAAACCTATAATGAATGATTTTGACATTGAAATAAAATATTCTGACTTATTAAATCTAACTTAAGCCAATTTTCAAAATTTATCTGCCAGTACCTAACAATTTGGACAATGGACAATGTACCAGACTAATTATCAGTAATGTTGGCCTTGGTTCTCTAATACCTTTCATTTTCCTGGGCTCTCACAACAATTTGCTGCTATAACTTTCTAACTTCTTATAATCCATTCGCTGATCACAAGGCTTTATGCTACAAACTTTGAATATTTTTAATAAAAAATGTATGATATACCTACATTCAGTGCTTACTAATGCTTACTAATGTGTTCTATTCCACAAATATAGTATACAGTAATAACATCCATCCATCCATCCATCCATCCACCCATCTTCAGTCTGCTCCCACTGGTGTGGGTCAGGCTACCCTGCATGCTAACAGTGTAACAGAACACACAGCTAGCTCACACAGTCAGGCCTATAATAAAAAGATCAGTGTAACTTGCTGTGCTGCTCAGAAAATTATACACTTATAACTGGTTAGGATACATTTTCAATTGTGCTTTTGTTAGCTATTCATTTCGCATTAATTACATAAGCTATGCACTACTTAACAATGCCCTATTTGTAGACCGTAAATTAAAAAATGTTAATCAAAATTTTTGAGCTAAAAATGGACCTGTATGATTTCACCTATTTTACCGTAATTACTCATGAATTGAACTGTATTAATCTATTAATATCAAGGTAGCATTTTTAAATTCATAGTAAGGCAGAGGTGTTGATGTTCCAACAGGCGATATTGGGAAGGGGACGGCATGGTGGTGCAGTGGTCAGCACTGTTGCCTCACACCTCTGGGACCCGGGTTCGAGTCTCCGCCTGGGTTAAATGTGTGTGGAGTTTGCATGTTCTCCCCATGTCGTCGTGGGGTTTCCTCCGGGTACTCCGGTTTCCCCCCACAGTCC
>JAODJX010000129.1:8360857-8379479 GCA_026776945.1 Isichthys henryi | reverse complement strand
AAAATGCAAAAACTCTTGTATTTTGCTTGGTTATTTATGGTTATGGTTAGGGCAGGGTGGGGGTTAAGGTTGTCATAATTAGCGTTAGCATTTTTCCAATAGAAATGAATGAGCGGGTCCCATTAGGATAGGTATACCCGACATGTGCGTATTTGTGTGTGTGTGTGTGTGTTTGTGCGTGTGTGTGTTTGTGTGTGTGTGCGCGCGCACACCCTGTCCTGCATACTCACCCCCCTTTGATGTAGTCCAGGAAGGTGCACTCTGACTCCACGGAGAAGGACAGCAGCGTCACCTTGGGGTCAGAGAAATAGGCGGCTTTCAGTTCTCTGCGCACGTAGGAGCCATGAAAGCAGCAGAACTGCTGGTGGACGCGGCCTCACACACGTAATGGGGCCTCTTGGCAGATTGATGGCAAGACAAGATTAATAACTCCGCTAATTGAGCTGTAAAGCCATAAAAAGAACGTGACTTGGTTGCGTGGGCAGGATGATTCCAGAACAATCTAATTGCTTCGCCATGAGTATCAGTCCTCGCAAACCACAGACACTCCCGTTAGCAGCTACTGCTCATCCTTGCTCCCGCCTACGCTGATGATGGCGGATAATATTTGCCGGGGACTGAGAGGAATGCCTCTATTATCAGCCAATAAAAGCGCTTTTTTAATGACAGATTTTATTTTTGAAATCCCTTCATTTATTTTTTGACTCATCTCACTTCACTTCTAGTAAAAGTGAAACAAGTGTTGTGTTCCTTAATGATTGGTGCGAAAGCAGGAGCCGATTCGATCTCAAGTATCACATATTACTCAAATAGGAAATGCAGAACTTACACGTATTAACACGCTGCTAATTGTATTTGTTCTCTTTTTGGGATATTCTATGAAATGCCTTCTGGACAGTCTTGTTGGGAAAGGCAGGATATCCAAATTTAGTGGGCAATTTTGTCCAAAGCCACGGACAAGCGAGGATCAGAAAGCGGGATGAGACAGTGATATTGGCCCTGCTCAAGGGTCAAATCTTCGGGCCCTGGGACTCGAACTAGTCACACACTGCAGACATGTTTTCACACAGGCAGATCCCTTCTCAGGTTTTCTACAGCACTGGTTTGTCTTTGTTGAAAATGACATTATAATACAATATGACAATATAAAACCTATAATATGTTCCATCTTGGCAGTGCAGTGAGGCCAGGGATTAGTTGGCTGGTTTAAGTCACAGTATCTTGGGTGACCAACGCAGCAGCAGCCGAGAGAGATTTCAGACCCAACCAATCGATAGCGGTTACCGTTCTGCCACACCGTAAATGTGCACTGGCAGTTGGCTGCTGGCCATGGCTGCTTCACCATCTGCCGACCATGGTGACGGATGGCTGCTGGATCGCCTCGGCAACTCAGTTGCCAAGCAGGGATATTTCGAGACGCCGTCACAAGGACAACCGATAAACATCGCAAGACGACGACACCAATCTATTCCTTTTAAAATCTATGCAAATTAGCCCGAAGTGTGAAAAAGGATAATGACTAATCTGGCGATGATGCGCTCATTCACAGAAGGGACGTCATTTTACTGTACCGCTAAAATCAACGGTGAAGGAGTGGGGGCTTCTTAGGAGGTTCAGAATGGGTGGAGGGATGGTCGAGATTCGACGCGTGCACACTCACCGTTCCCGAATTCACATATTTCTTTTTCTTCATTTTCTTTTTCGGATTTACCACCTAGAAGCCAAACAGACACAGTGGGTACATGACGCAGTACCACCAAAGCCCAGGCCAAGAAGCAAAGGCAGGGAGCCTCCACTTAGCACCAAGCCACCCTCCATTTGCAGAGGGCCGGGGCGAATGGGGAGCAGCGGCCTTGTAGGAACCTCAATGGCTTTTGTACTAACAGGTATAACAGACAATGCAGCCGTGCGAAGCGGCAGGACAACCTCCAGCTGTCTGCAGAACAACGCTGACCACAGTCTTCTGTTAGAACTTTACTCCTTCATAGTCAATTTCTCTCTCTCTCTCTCTCTCTCTCTACATTAAAAAAGAATGAAAAATACAGAGGCTGTGGAGAGTGAGATTATTAGAACGGTGGAAAGGCATGCCCACACCTGTCTGATGGCAAGGGCAGAGATGGTGGTAGCGACAGTGATGCACGTGTGACAGAGGATACGATTCTCCTGGAGGGCAGGAAAGTGGTAGCCTAACTGCACCCAGAAAACCTGCACCGCTGCAGCGCATCTGTGCCCATTGGGGCATAAGAGCGGAGCTGACCACCCCACTGCGCATCCACACCTGCATCTCGAGCATAAATGATGCACAGCACGGGAAGCGGGACGCTGACCCTTCATCGAAGTTTGCAACTGTCTCAATCAACCCCCACCTGCAGAGGATGCCCACTGTGTGGCAATTAACATGAGAGCACCAGGCTTCATCCTGAAATAGGCTGCACTACCACCAGCACCATTCTCAGGGGAAGCGAGGGATTGTTTATATCTGGCACCCCCTCCACACCAACACCCTGCTAGTTTTCACCGGCACCGAGGAGAAGATGCCGCACACGGCAGGGCAGCCAGGAGGGGAGGTGCCATGTGCGGGCGGGGCAGAGCTGGCATCCGAGGATGCGATGGGTGGCTCGTTTCTACGGAAACCAATTACTAGGTGTCAGATAGAGGGGTTGTCGGGGGATATGTCTATAGTTACCAGCTGCCATTGTTCCCGTGACATGGATACAAAATTTCACACTGACTGCCAGTCAAATCTGACATTCATGTCACATCTCCATGTTTCTCCAACCTAGCAGGTGACACCAAGGCCCCCAGACCAGTCCCAGGCCTCCTGTCTGCATCAAAACCCACAGAGGATCCCTCTTTCTCACGCTCGTTACGAACTGCAGGCCTACGCTTTGTGACAATAACAATTCCTTCTCACCATAATTAATCAGACAGAATATAAAGGTATTAAAATAATCTAAGAATTAAGAGATGGATATTACACAGAAAAGCATATGGAGGCAGCATGATTTCTAACCTGGTCTTCGCAAAGACACGGGAAATGGGGAATCTTAATGAGAGCCACATCGTGAAACGGCAGCAGCTGGCAGAAACTTCGGGGACCCTCCACTCCTCACACCCCCTGAGAGATCCTCTCCATCCACCCAATCTCCTGTCACACTCCAGTGCGTTTAATCTGCTCCAGAACCCGGCCGCACTGCTAACACGGCGGGCGGGGGGGCAAAAACTTTTTTTAAGATCATTCCCGATTAAATCCACTTGAGGATTCCGTCAGACACAGAAGCTCTCGTCTCCTTTATTGTAGCCGGTCCCCATGGCTCCTTGCACTACGCATAGTGAGATACAGTAATTGAATCACCATGCTCGGATGATTACGCACTTAACGTCTCGTCAGGTGAAAATGACCTGGATTGTCACTGATAGCACTTATGAAGCCCACTGAGGTAAATTGGGGCTCTATTTACCAAGCAGCGAGGTCCGTTCATCAATACATGCGAGCGCCGTCTCATCGCGATGCCCCCAATATCTACAAGAAGCATGAGGCTCATTCGCAAACATTTCGATGGTTTCACCATGTAATCTAACACAGCTCTTATTCTCCACAAGTGAATCAGTCGCAGGTATACTGAGAAGGACTACCGTTGGGAAATATATCTGATAATTCCTCACTCCCTGGGTCTCCTGTTAATCTCTGATCACAAACTTTCCCACAGAAAAACTTAATTCCGTTCTGCTGATCAGCATCTCAAAAGGACATGGGGAGCAATAAAGAACAAAACAGCTTTTTGCTTATGCTGAGAAAACAAACACAAAAGCACTTTTAAAACAATTCATTTGGTAATGCATGGAATAAATTGCCGTGCAGATCAGCGACAGGGTCTAAATCCCAACGCGACGAGGAACCTGGCATGAGATTGAATTGCGTGGCAATCAGCAACACCATTAGCTTGCGAGCTCAGGCTGCAGGAGTCGTGGGCAACAAACAGGCGAGCAAATCCGGAGCCAGCTGCATGCTGGGTAATGGGCCTGTTAAAGTGCACGTCAGACAGGCATGAGCTCGCGTTTCACATCTGGAACATCTGCTTTACTCCCAATACGGCCAGAATCTGACAAGCGGCGCGGTGCCACTCACCTCGTAGACGTTGAACTGGCTCTGGCCCCGCGCCAGCTCTCGGTAGCTCGTTGTGAATTCGCCAATGAAGTCATGGCTGCAGGCAGAGACAGACACACATCAGTGTCTCCCAGAGAAGAACATCTGGACATGCAGAGAAAGGCCACCATCGGTTAGCAGGCTGTGGGAACACCGGCTCATAGAAACGATGTAATGATGCCTAATTATCCCTAAGGGGAACTTGGGCTCCCACGTAATCCTAGAGGGTAAAGTAATAAAAGGCCAGCAGAATGGTGGCAACCACATTCAAAGCACGATCACTACAAGTCAGACAGAAACAAACAGTAGAACCTATAGCCCAGGCATAAACCATCACAATTCATGCTGAGGGAACATGCATAACAAAGAGACGGACCTAGTTTTAACGAGATAAACCTCCTTAACGAGATAAAGACACCTGAGTAAACACGTCAGGCCCCAGGTTCCTAACCGGCTAGGCTGAGATGTAACGGCTCTTTGGCCCCTGACTCACCTGCCATCCCGATCCCAGTCGTAAACCTCAACCTTGATCGTCCTGCAAGGCATCCAGAAGAGCATCAGCGTATCTGCTCATCGCGTGTCTGATCAAACCACTCAGATCAGCCTGAATCCCTTCAGCAAAAGATCTGGCTGAATAGATGTGCTACATGTACACTTGCAATCTATGTAGGTCACTTTGAAAGAGAGAGCTTACTGCTTATATACAGTATGATATAAGTCTCTTGGGATGAGAGCATATATGAAGTTTAGGAATCAATATCATTCCTTTAAAAAAAGGGAGAAGGTGACAAGTTCTTTCAGGGCATGATTCACCCGCCCCCCCCCCGGGCAGGCACACGTGTAGGGTGGGGCTCGTGAGTATGGGGGGGGGGGGTGGGGGCAGCAGGGGGTGCAGAGGAGACGACAGGAGACGAGATAGCTGCAGGCTTCTTGTCACTCATCTCTCCCAACTGCAGAGCAAAAATAGATACGGCACAGTACACAAATTGGCAGCTAGGGGAGCCACTCCTGGGAAGGAGCTCAGCTTCCTTAGCTGTGGAGCTCCTAAACCGTCCACCATTTACAGACAGAGTTTCTCAAATCAGTCCTCAGGGAACCGCCAGACAGTCCACACATGGTGTGTTGGGAGCTGGGAGGGAGCAAAAATGTGGACTGTGGGCCCCTGAGGACTGCGATGACAAACACTGGATTTAGACGAAGCAGCTGCCAGACCTCTCCCTCCGGGTCAACCCCGAAACCACCGTCCTGGGGGTTACAGACCCTACGCAGTGAGAAAATGACATAGTGTCGCTTTGGAATCGGAAACACCTGGATTTACATTGGCCAATGGGCTTCACGACTTGACACTTGATCTCTTTTACGCCTTTAAAACACACTTTGCGCTAACTTTTGTCCATCTATTCCAAGCTATCAACTTCTCATATCTAATGCATTTGCAGAGTAGCCTTTCACTTTTATGGTAATTGTGATCAGTCGGTCCAGATTCACCCAGCTGAAAGAGAAGCATCAACCACTTCCAGGAATTCAAGGCTCAAGTGAGTATTTGAGACGCCGTCACTTTAAGAGTTAAGGGGAAAAATCATTCAGGCTGGTCTCTCGGATGATGATGAGGCACTTAAGTCTAATGGTATCCCTATAAACCGAAAGGTTTCCTCTGATACTTTAATCTTCACACACAGGTTAAAAGCTTTCATGTCTTGGATCGTGGACTTAATACCGTCAACAAAACAAACACACTGGCATGTGACGGCCGTTGTTTTTTACTAGTAAGATATTTAATGTAGTGAAATTTTTTTGTCAATTAAAAAATAAAATAGAGAACAATACAGTAGCTATACTTAAATCATCTTTCCCAAAAAAGGAAGAGATCAAAGGCATTTTCCATTAATCTGTCTGCAGATCTTCAACGTTTCTGAAGATACCAAGACATCTTCAGATTTTACATTATTTAAAAGGTTTTTCTCTCAGTTATTGTTACTTTGATGGTACTGTAGAAGCATAAGTTCTACACCCATAGGTCTATGACAGCTGCTATTTAAAATAATCTCATTCCAGAAAACATATAGGTGGAATAATTGTAATTCATTTCCAGCCGCTTTCCTGGGACCAGCTTCCATTCTCGACCTAAAATACAAAAGACGAGGCAATGTGCCAGTCCGCCTGTAAAACAGCGGTCTGAGCGCTAATTCTTTTTTCCAAATAGGCCATTCTACCGACATTTTGGAGACGTGCTGTCAGGAAAAGCAGCATTTAACAAGCGCTATTTATCCATCAGGTGAAGGAACAGATCCACGGCACAGCCGGACCCCGGTAAGGCCTCTTCGGGTTTTCGGCACAATGTTTACTCTCAGCTGTACCCTAACAGCACCGCGGCGACTAGCCATCTGTGTCAGCGAAGTTTCACATTAATCTCATCCAGAAAAAGCTTTTGATGAGGAATATAAAGAGATCGATTCATTTGAGCTAAAAGCACCAGATGGATCCATGCAGCTCGAATGGGACTCAGAGATGCTGCTTGGTCACTAAAGGGCGTCAAGTCAAAATGAAGCAGGTGCAGATCTTTCGCTCCTTATTAGTACTGATGGCTTTAAGTTCTAAATAATACTTATGCTAGAGGTTTATCTGGATTTATTATAACACATTTCAGTCTTAAATCCTTGTATTTATAATGTCTTTTATATGTAAATGTGGAAATCCAGGCCTAATGAAAAATGTTGAGCCAAGTAAAAATTTCCTCTAATCATGCACGGTGGAGAAAAACATTTTCACTTTTTAACTGAGTATCCACTTGCTTTTGTAATCAGGATATCACTTTCGTTTAGTAAAGTAACACCAAAACCATGCCCCCCCCTGCCCGGCTGAGGGAATTGCTCCCAGCCCCATGTCAGGCTTCTCCAGAGGGTGGTGGGGATTATGACATTCACATGGCTAGAGATCAGCGGCTCATCTACACCACAAATTCAATCCCCAGTCAGATCAGCGACGGGCCACCCTGGAGATCAGCCTTATTCACACCATCTCTCAGGGTCCTCCTGCCCGCGCAAGAAGGTACAGTAAATCATGCTGCCTGATTGAAGACCAGAGTCTCCATTTCCTTAGTAGCTCTGCTGTGTACTGAAGATCTTTAACCATCTCGGAGTAACTCGTACAGCAGACAGTTTTACATTTTCCCCATTTATACAGCCGCATATATGAATTGAACAGATTCAGGTTCAGCCTGTAGCCATGAGTCACAACAGGAGGGATCTTCTGGGAAATGGACACAGCAGCTATTTGACAGTAACCCCTTACTCGTCAGCGCAGGCTAATCGCTACCTGGCTACATATGAGCTAAGCTTCTGCTTCACGCTGCTTCATGCTTGCCGGACAGGGGAGGCCGGCCCTACCTGTCGTAGTCGCCATTGCAGAGCGCCCGCACCGGGATGGTGAAGGGCTGCCACACGGGGTTTAGCGTGTTCTTCACCACCTCCGTCTTGTGGCAGATGGTGAACCTGAGTGCGGGGGTGGGGTGGGGTGGGGGGGACATCACAATCACGAGAGGTAGGTTATTTCAGCTATGAGCGACGGAGCTCTTTGCCACCCGCCTCCCAGCTCAGAAACACCACACAGCAACACATTATTTCATAACCCTCAGCAGAGGCTTATTTTATGCTCCATAGTTGCCTATGGCAACTGATATAAATGATCAGAGGCTGGACCCTCGCCAAAATCCGCATTACCTTGCATTCTCACTCCCGCCCATAAGAGGTGATCAGTGCCTCTAAACAGTGACGAGTCCGGTTTGGTGCTTTTTTAGGATGACATTTTGCAGGCTGTCGCTCTGTTGGGGGCCTCGTTAGGGGGCTACATGAGACACATTCAAGGGGCGTTTTATGGGGACACCTATGTCTTTAAATGTAAGAAACGGATTTCCAGCTGGGCGAGCACATGTACGCATCTTCGCGAAGGAGCAGAGGACGAGTTCGCGTTTAACTCAGCAGACTCAACGGGAATCGTGGGTGTAAACCAGGAGGGGGAGTGAACACTGTCACATTTTAATTTATCAAGACAGAATCTATGAGAAGAAGAAAAAAAACCATAAAGCAGATTTCCGAAACGTGGAGTGGTGTCCGGATTAGTAACACACGGGAAAACAGATGGTGACATCAGCTCGGATGTGTTTCTGTCATTTCCAATGTTCCACGTAAGGAAAATGTATCACTCCAGCAGTGGCACAGATGTTTCTCCCATGAGCTGTCTTCCATGTCCTCTAAATTATTTTGTATATACAGTAAAAAAAAGTTTACATTGTTCCCTAAAGTCTGATTGAAAAAATAAATTCCAAAATATCTGACCCTTTAAATATGACATTAACATTATGATTTTAAAATGTTTTTTTTTTTTTTAAATATGGACTTGTGCATAGAAATTGCTTTCTGCATAGTTCCTACATTAAGGAAAAAAGTAATGTAATACGATACTTAAAATTGCTCCAGCCTCTTAACAAGACCACACTTGCAGTAACTTTATATATTCAGGGATGAATTCATACTCTTAACAGACTTTATACTCTTAACAGCAACTGTTTGGCAAATCGATGCACTGCTCTAAACACTTTTAGGATATGCTTAATCCATAAAAAGTTCCACTTTTGCCTTGTATATAACAAGCTACGCGTATCATAAAAGGCGGTTTTCATAAAAAGCACGCATACACACACATACACGCACGCATACACACACACACACGCACACACACACTTATTATACTGAATTTATTGTCATCTTTCAGCACAAAAACGACAGATTACAAAAAGACCCAGAATATTAAGTACGGCACCGCAAATGAGGTATGTAACGCTGAATAGCCATGGATACAGAGCGAGAGGCAGAGGTTAGCTTGCGTTGTGCTTATGCCTGTCAGCAGGATGTCTGCCCTTTATCCGCTCGTCTTAAGAGGGCTGGAGCTCAGTCCCTGGACGCTGAGCAGGTAGATGCTGGGGATGGACGGCGTGTACCATTGCTGTGTACCATTGCTGCGCTGTGCTCTAGGTCCCATTTTATACATGACATACTGTATATAGACACCGCACACCTCTGCAAGGCCAAAATAAATATCTTTGCAAATGCATTTTGACCTTCAGGAGATCAAGGAGCTGACAGGCATTTGACAGCTCAGCTAATCACTAATGCGGCTTTTGAGCAATTCAAGTTTCCTCACTTAGTTCAGAGAGACATTATTCAACGGTGTACCATTAGACAAGCTTGATTAGCACCATTTAGTGTGTGTTTGTGTCTGTTGCTGTTTACCACAGCAAGTTGACATGAGAGGTTACGGTTTTGTGCCCTATTACCCTGATGGCTAAAATCACTCACGCTTCTGATTTGCAGATCCAGAGTCACCCAGACGGACTTTAATCACCAGTGGAAACACAGTGTCTATTTTGGACAGCTCAGCTGTGCATGCCTGGGGCACAGATTTTCATTTGACAATAACATGGTGCCTTTGTGAGGCTGATTATTATTCAATGCTGAATAAACCTAAGACAAAAATAAACAAATGATGCGGTTGTGGGTTTTCTGTGTTTCCCGGCCACAGGAAAGAGCGTCTGTCAAATGCTTGATTACCATAACACGTGCATTTTGTTTACAGTCGACCCAAAGCAAGAAAACCACACTCACGTTCCATCCTCGTTGCTCCTAAAGAACACCATGAAGGGGTCTGACTTGCCAAAAAAGTCCTTCTTGTCCAGTTTATTGGCACAGAATTGCATTGTGGCACTGTCCTGCAGGAGAGACAGGCAGAATTATGGATCCTAACACCACTGCCTTCTGTGATGCAAAAATTACTGGGAAATATCTTCCCATGATCACTCAGATAGGTTAGCTACAGGTTAGCTAGCTGTGAGTCAGAAAACAAGAACAAATAACACCTATATTAAATATAAAAAGCGAATGCCAACTGGAATATCACTGCCATAACTAACCTTTATGCTTAACATGCAAAATAAACCAAAAATATCCTGTAAACATTATGTACAGCATGAACATGAACATAATTAAGTACCACATTTGCTGCAAAATAAACAGAAGGATACAGTTTAGTAAATTGGTAATAACAGAGACCTTATGTATCTGTACTTTTAAATAGAATGAAATGCCGTTACTGTCATTGCACAGCAAGCAAGCAGAACGAAATTCCATTTTTGCATATTTCATCTTGCCCTCCTATGAGACACACACATATTCGTAAACGTCTAAAGGCACAAAGATGCACTTTTCTATGGAACAGCGAGTCGCCGGTGAGAGATTGACTTACTAAGTCAAAATTGTGGGAGATGTCTGGGTAGACACTCACTAATTAGCCTATTGCGTCTTACCATTGCTATCAGTGTGATGATTGCAAAGTGGCACTTTTGCTACCAAACGTCCCGATGCAATCAACACTTTGGTCAAAGTAATAAGCAATTAATATACAACAGACGGTAAGTATCGACTTAGAAACGGAACTCGCGGCTCTGAAGGCCCTTTAGCGAGGGTGAGTCGTCGCTGTGTATCACACGTGAAAGCGATCGCTGCCGCTTAATCCTACCCTACACAGCGCCTCTTCAGCGGAACGAACCAGGAGTGGAAGGAACGTGTCACTGTCACCATGACTATGACACCCTTGACAGGGCGGGCCGAGGTCTAGAAGCTGAGGTTTAGAATTTCATTGAAGTGGGCAGGTTTGACGAGACGGCTGGAAGATGGAACCGCAGGTCAACGGGTTGGTCAAAAATGCATCCGTCAGCTAATCAGAGCCTTAACGACTCTAGAACCATGAATTACGCCAATTAGAAGACTGGCGGCATTCAAACAGCACTTTATCATACACGCCTTAGAATACCAGAGGTTATAACCCCTGAAATTACATTCTTTTTCTATTAGCTACACCGAGTCTCTGGGAGGCACCTCAATAAGTCTGGGTTGCTTTGGGTGTTATTTTTCTAATATTATTTGCTTATTCATCAGCCTGTGGCCACAGGTAACTCAATTACTGGAAGTCAGTTTTCCCGGATTGGACCAATCGCCTCGTTAAGTTCCTGATACTGCCGGCCAGGCAGGCGCGGGAGGAGCTGCGCTCTTAGGAATTTGTGCAGAAATTCATTGCCGTTTTGTTGACGTTGCCTGATTCGTGACGTGTGACTCTGAGAGTTACGATTCTGTGATCAGAAGGTCACTGGTTTAAATCCTATGGCTGGCAGAGTGATTTCACAGTTGGGCCACAGAGCCGGGGAACAAATAACCAGAATCGCACCAGGAGCTGTCTCAGCCTGCTTACTTCTATGGCACTTTGGACAAAAGTGTCTGCTAAACATATAAATGCAATTAATTTCTGTACTGTCACCAGGAGTCTCTCATTAAAGAAGCCTCACCCCAGAGCAATTTAAATAACACTCTTCATTTGATTAAAGGTTGTCATCCGACATGGTTTGCACAATGGCACATCAGTTAGCACCATTGCCTCACACCTGTGGGACCAGGGTTCTGTGTGTGCGGAGTTTGCATGTTCTCCTCGTGTCATGGTGGGGTTCCCCCAGGTACTCCCCGACAATCTAAAACCCCGACAGTCTAAAACCATACTGAGGTTAATTGGAGTTAGCAAGCTGCATGTGAGTGTGCCCTGTGATAGGTTGGTGCCCCATCCTGGGTTGTTCCCTGCCTTGTGCCCATAGGCTCCAGACTCAACCATGCATAGGAAAAGTGGTTACAGAATATGGATGTTACCTAACGCAGACAACCTCACATAACTTGGCAGTAGTCTCCACTGTATTCATATGCATATATTACTTTAGATGCAGTTTTAATTTTAAGTTTATGAAATGCAGCTCAGAGCTCTAAATAAATCATATAATAAGTTTTTGGCTTTCATTGTGCAGACTGAAGGTTAGTTAAGGACCCTGAGGAAAGCCACACAGCACAGGGAGGAGATGCAAACCTCACACAGAGAGCAGAGATGGGATTCAAACCCCCAGCCCCGGAGGCAAGATGTAACAAGGCTACCCAGCTGGCCACAAATTCAATTAACAGTTATTACATTTTAAAATCCTATTGGAAACAAATCTGATAAGGAGGACCAAACGTGTTTTTCTGGGTTTCTTTGATTGATGTCATATATCTCATAACAAACATTGCTTTGAAGGCCCCTGAATGTTAAACAATCCATGAAACCTTGCGGGAGAAACTGGAGTAAACCCCACGATGACATGGGGAGAACATGCAAACCCCACACACATGTGACCCAGGCGGAGACTCGAACCCGGGTCCCAGAGGTATGAGGCAACAGTACTAACCACTGCACCACCATGCCGCCCCTATAACCACTATTTCAATGCACGTTTTCATTAATTGAAACCTATTTTATCAATAGCCATTCGATTTGGGCGGACGGTCAGTCTCAGTCAGTGTGTTTGACAAGTAGACAGATCTTCCAGGCAGTGTTTTGATTTTAATAACCCAATATCACACCTCTGTTCCCATCAAGGACAAAGAAGGAAACAATCTTTATTTTTACTCTGAAGTGATATTACGACTAAAATGTAAACTCTCCATAGATGCACAGGGCTGCAGTCATCCGCTGCATTGCCTGAATGCCTGGAACATCTGAGGTAAGTGACAGAGTACAAATCCAGCACTAATCCTCTGCAGAGTTTAACGGCGGCTTTGTTCCCCATAACCTTTATGTGTGCTGGGTACAGGATGGCACACTAAGACACAGCGGGCAGTACTGTTTAAATGCCACTCCAGCTCAGCATGTGGGGTTGGCACACAGGCATCCTCTGAGGACGCCACTCTCTCCCCGCTGTCTAAAGACGTGCTACTGGATGAATTGATGTCTCTAAATGGCCACATGTGTTTGTGTCTGTGTGTGTGGCTGTATGCACATCTTGTGGATAGACTGGGTATGGGCTATGCTTTGGAGGGGTATGTGACTCAGCAGGTTAAGATTCTGGGCCTGTAATCAGAAGGTTATTGGTTCAAACCCTAGGCCGATGGGACCCCTGACCAAGATCCCTGTTTAATCCTTCTTTCTTAAGAAATTATGTCACTTTGGATAAAAGTGTCTGCTAAATATATTATTGTAAATACTTCCTGAGATTACCAGGCTGCAGGACCCCAGTAACACTGCACTGGATGAGCGGCTAAAAGACAAATGAACGTAGAATGTACAGTACTGACACTTTCAGGTATACAGAGATTTTTGTCCATCTAGAGCACAACTATGCACCCACTGAGATGCACCATTTTCTGCCAGAAAGGAATATGCATCACAGGTTCTCTTCTTTAGATGGAGCACAAAGTATAAGCTTGAACATTCCAAGAATTAAAAAATGGAAAATCTTTTGGATAAGTGTACATGCTGCTTAATAGCAGAAATTAGCCTTTGTGCTAAAAATTGCCTCTGAAATTACCCAGCCAGCTAATTCTCTCCCAACCTGTGTTCAGAGATGCAGATTAATATCAGCTGTTGTACATCCTCACTCTTACAGAGTGAAGTAAATTTTGCATAAAGAATGAGCTACGGGGGGACAAAAGATACTGTCGTGGAATGGATTTGAGAAGCACAACATATATTTTGGGATATTTGTCAATGACTGGTAACTGTGTGGGCAACAATATCCACGATTTCAGAGAGGAGAAAGAAGAACTGCAGGTATTCTCTCTCACTGGGGGATCTGCGAAAGTTCACTGTGGAGATGCTGAAGCTGTGTGGATGCATTCTGTGGTCTGATAAATTCAGGATGGAACATTTCGGCCCGAATGCAGCATGCGGGTCGGAGAAGATCCGATAGCACACATCGCCAAAGCAGCCCGTCCTCACTGAATAGCGAAGGGATGGTATCACTCTGCTCAGTGGGGAGCAAGGACCTTCTCAGGGCGGGGGGTGGAGGGAATCGGCAGCAGCGGAATACAGATATTCCTGACCAAAACCTGCTGAACTCAGCAAGAAAGCTTCAAGCGAGTAGCAAGTTAACTTTTCAACATGACAATAAGCCTGAACACAGAGTCAAACCCACTGTCTAGTGGTTAAAGAATATAGACGCCATCAAAAATATGTAAATAACTAATAAAATCAAACCAAATGCATCTATCAAGACTCTCGTCCTACAAGTAATCCTAAGCCGTAAAGTCTGATCTCAATAACCTTGCCTGCTTGCCTGTCCGTCTGTTTGCCTACCTGTCTGTCTGTCTGCTTGTCTGTCTACCTGTCTGTCTGCTTGTCTTCCTGCCGGTCTGCCTGCTTGCGCGTCTGCCTGTCTGTCTGCCTGCTTGCATGTCTGCGTACCTGTTTGTATGTCTGCTTGTCTGCTTACCTGTTTGTCTGCTTATCTGCCTGCCGTTCTGCCTGCTTGCGTGTCTACCTGCCTGTCTGTTTATCTGCCTGCCGTTCTGCCTGCTTGTGTGTCTGCCTGCCTGTCTCTCTGCTTATCTGCCTGCCGGTCTACCTGCTTGCGTGTCTACCTGCCTGTCTGTTGAAGGGCCTGGCTGGATTTTGACGATGGCTGGTTTTTGATAAATCTGCTAATGGAGGTATATAGATATTTCAAAATTCGAAGACAGGCAGAGAATTCATTCAGTTGCATGTCCTTTTCTGGATACGCATCTCACTGTCCACAGGCATGCCGTTAGCTATGGCAAGGGCAGGACAAAATACAAGCGACTCAATTTAATCCATAATTGCATTTTTCATAAGAATCATTCACTTGATTTCAGGGTCAGTCTTCATCATTTAGCCCATAATCTCACGAGGGTCTTGGTTTCAGATGTTTGGAGATGTTTTGGAGAGGGTGTGGAGACTTGCTTTCCATGCTGCTAGCAGTCAATGTTTCGCCTTTGCCTCCATCACACCCTGGGGTTGCTCCTGAATGGAAACCAAGATCATCTGATGTCTGTGGTGCGTTTTTTTCATCACAGTGCTAGAGACTGAGCTTGAGTCAGGAGCCGCAAATCTGGCGATTGAAGCAACTCTTTACTCCAGCCTCTTTCCTCGAGGATGCTTGACAATGCAGCAAACTTGGTGTGTGTGAGAGGGAGCGAGAGACGGGGGGGGGGGGGGGAGCTGAGGCAGCGGAGGGATGATTAGCCGTATTCACCCGAGGCGAGTCCCTCGACCTGTCAAAGCCACACTGATTGGAGCTGGCAGTGGTTCCAATAAAATAACGACACAATAAACGAGCCCCCGCTCATCAGTAGCGTATTGTTGTTTGCTATTTCGTGGCCCCCCAGGATCCTCTACCCTCAGCTAAACATCCGTTCAACGTCAGCGCCAGTTTGCCTCCCACGTCGCCCTGCCGCAGTGTGACATCCTCTCACGGTTTTACCAGACACCGATCACCGGCAAGACGAAGTGACCCTTTGTTTACCATTCGCAAAAGTACATTGGAATGTGTTTGTTTTCACATATCCAATCTTTCTCTGCTTTAAGACACACGCATATATACACCCAAGGGCCAAAACATTATGAGCACCCCCACATGAAGCAAATAATGTTGACTGCCTCGTATAAATGTGGAAGAAGTGAGTATCAAGGTCTGGGATGTATTAGATGGTAAGATAACATTCAGGACTCGTAGCTGACACGTTGAATGCGGAATAAATGGGCAGGAATAAAGATCTGAGTGACTTTGACAAGGTCCGGATTGTTATGGGAGGATGACTGGTTCACTGGATCGCCGAAATGGCCAGGCTTGGGGGGAGCTCACAGTCATCACCTAGCACCCCCTCAGAGTGGTCTGAGGATGGAAAAACACAAACTGCCCATAGGGTGTGAATAAAGGAGAAGATGATGCTTGAGGTCTGAGCACAGTATTTATCTGGTGCCCTTGAGGAAGCTTCCAGAGGGTTAAGGATGTTGCGTAAGGATCCAAGAGACTATTTGTCCAAGGACAAGATTTGAACCTGTAACCTTCCAATCACCAAACTCTCCCATCCCGAATCACACAATGGCCCTGCTAAATAGCTGACCGAAGACATCACCAAGAAGCATCACCTGAACACTGTGAGGAACATGCGCAACAGGGTCAACAGCCACATCTCCCCCTGCTGGGGAAGCTTCGAAACGGGCACTCAGCTTTCATATCTTTGCGATTATTGTGTGTCGTCTCAAGAGCCCGAGCATTGCCGGATACAGAGTGACTCCACGCACGTCAGTGTCCCACTTCACCCCGCTCGGACATTTTTTTAGGAGCGTTAAGGCAGGAGGAATTCCAGGCAGCTTGCATGATGCACAGCTCGAACTGCTCCAGGAAACCCGTCACCAGACCGGCGGAGTAAAACCAGCGACGTTTCACTAACATGTAACCCACTCTATAAGCGGTACGCTACTGAAAGCTCTTAACAACCAGAGAGGGTGAATCTTGTTGATGTGATTTCCCTTCCCAGTGCCACTCAATATTAAAGTGTGGCAAATTTATATATTTACAAGGGGAAACATCTGTCAGATCTTGAACAAACCTGAATTGTTTGTATAAATATCTCACTGTAAATATTTATATTAATTCTTTCATCGGATCTACAGTATAAAAAAAAAGCAAATACCATTACAAATTATATCCCTGGCATATTTACACCCTTTTTGAAGAGCTGACGCTTTCTATCACATCAATTTTAATCCCAACCTATCCCATTATACAGTTATACGTAAATAAAGCACTTGTATCACTTAAAACACACACGCCATATTGCTGATTCCAGACTTCAGAAGATGGTCAAGCGTGACATACAACTTGCAGCAATGCGGGCTGTGATTTATTACACCGTGACTGGGAATGATTAAAAAAGGGGTGTGTGTGTCTGTTCGTGTGTGTGTGTGTATGTATATGTGTGCGTCTGTGTTTGCATGTGTGTCTGTTCATGTGTGTGTGTATGTATATGTGTGTCTGTGTCTGCATATGCGTCTGTGTGTATGTGTTTGTGTCTGTGTCTGCATGTGTGCGTCTGCCTGTGTGTGTCTGCCTGTGTGTGTCTGCCTGTGTGAGCGTCTACGCGTTCATTTAAAGCCGGCAGTGTAGTTACTTTAGAGCAGAGATGGTGGTACAGTATATCTCACAGAGCATTACACGTAACTGTCGCTAATGATACCGCAAGAGGTGGCGGTATATCTCACAGAGCATTACACGTAACTGTCGCTAATGATACCGCAAGAGGTGGCGGTATATCTCACAGAGCGTTACGTTACTGTTGCTAATGATACCGCAAGTGGTGGCGGTATATCTCACAGAGCGTGACACGTAACTGTCGCTAATGATACCGCAAGAGGTGGCGGTATATCTCACGGAGTGTTACGTAACTGTCACTAATGATACCGCAAGAGGTGGCGGTATATCTCACGGAGTGTTACGTAACTGTCACTAATGATACTGCAGAATTCCTCCTGCCTGATGCTTCCAGTTGTTAGTCTCGAGTCCTCATATCGCCTATGCAGGCCGTCCGGGGTATATCAGGTGCACGGACAATTGTCGCCTGCTGTGTGTCCTACAGAACACTCCATCACGCTTGGAGGTGGCAGGACACACAGGTTGGCGGCTTGCCAGCACCACACTGATTTCGGCACAGCTAATTTCGCTGAAGCGGATGTCCTACAGTTGTGTAGGGTGGGCACTTAGCCAGTGCCTTGAGCGTTTCAGGGCCGCAGGCAAAGGGCCCGGAGATTTGGAAACGATTATAGGGACATTAATGGAGCTCGGGGGGTGCTGTGGGGGGCTGTATAATGGCTCCTGGTGCTTTATCGGACACAGACAAGACTGTGACACAGAGGGTTTGAACGCGCACCTGCAGACTGGCTGTTGGCTCTGACAGCCCTCGCCTGACTTTTTCACAGCAGGCTCTCTGTAGCTCCACATGGGACAGCCGCTCTCCCCAGGCTGAGCTACATCGATATCCCAGCATGCGGGTCACACCCCAATGCTATACGAAGCTGAAGCAGACATGTGCTTAAAAAGGAGGCTGAGCTGCTAGAGCAAATCCAGCGGCTTCCTGCCATGAGGTTGGGGTCCTAAGAGGCGTCCTGCCAAAATGCCTGACAATCAGTCATCGCATTACACTGCAGTAAAAGCATTTAAATTGGGGACTAATAGTTTATACGGTAAATTAACATGCAAATTATTGAAGAGAAGATTCCAAAAGTATTACAGGGAAACAGTGAAGAGGCAAAAAAAATCTGCTGGAGAACTCAGCTGCTTAGAGATCAGCTGCCGATGTGCCAAAGGACCTGTGTTTGAGCCTCAGCTTGGGCAAATCTATACCGAATTTCCCCATGGGATCAATAAAGTTTATCCTATCTTATCTTAAAACTTTAGACATGAAGTTACAGTCTCTAGATTCTCCGCTGCCCCACATTCGGGAAGTCAGACCTCGTTAGCGGAGAACAGAGACAGGCGGAAGTGAGAGGAAGAGAAGGCAACGCATGGATGAGAGCAGATTAGAGACTGACAGAGAGACGGAGCCTCAGAAACCC
>JAODJX010000129.1:8342121-8360787 GCA_026776945.1 Isichthys henryi | reverse complement strand
CACATGTATCACGGCTGCTGTATGTATATGTATGCTGTACATGCACATGTATCACGGCTGCTGTATGTGTATGTATAGGTATGCTGTACATGTAGATGTATCCGGGTCATGTTAACGCACTGCATTCCTGCATACCCAAGCCTGGATTCACTGAGGCATGTTACACATACAGTGCATCTCCACACTTAATCATCAGTCATTTACAACCCATAGGTGCTACTTTTATTTTTTTCACGCGTTTATTATGGCCTTACGGGGAATTACCCAGACTGCTGCAGTCACAAGGGTAGGCCGGGTAGCAGGCTGTCTGATGCCCTGTACTGTACTCTCAAAGCCATGGGCTATAGAGGGATGAACTGTTCAGCCCTGGCTCACAGAGCTCCAATCCCACATGCTCACCGGCTTCAAACGCCACATCAGACACCACCCAGGGAAACAAGCTTGCTTTATGAGGCAGAGAAATTTCCGGAAAAGGTTCCACGGCGATGCCTCCGGTGTCACCATTCTTATACATTCAAATAATTCTGAATAAAGGCAGGGATTTGTGGCATGGGAAATCGCTGTATTGAGGTAGTACTGCGTGGAAAAGCGTGGGAGATTCTGGGAACAGAACCACGCGACTCGGGGGATTTCCAGCAGACCGACAGGACACCGGGGAAAACAAAGGATTGTCATTTTGCCAGGGGGAGAAAGAGAAGCAGACATGGTACCCACGTACAGCGATTGCAGTCTGTCACCCAAGGTATCATCCAAACAAAGCTCTGATACAATTACACACATGTACCTCAGCCTTTGTGACCTGCTAAGACCTCTTCAAATTTGTGCCTTTATTTGGCAGATGCAAACCAATGTACAACTGGGAAAGCAGGCTCTGGAGCAAATGGGGGTTAAGGGCCTTGCTCAGGGGCCCGACAGAGACTGAATCAGCAGTCTTCTGATCACAGGCACAGCATCTAAACCCATTAAGTGGTCATCAAGCACTATATCTATACCATTATTCATGTTAACTATATGGCTACATATTACGCATTACTCTGTTTTTATGCCTAGAATTCAAACCAATAACCTGATGTTTGCCTTGGAAAATACTACCCCCTGCTATCTGGTATTTCAGAACTGTCGCTTCTCAGTACGCCAATCCCCTCAATTCCTTCAGCAACAGAGCAATAAAACAACATACTTCCTAGAGAACATAAGCAAACGTTTGGAGATAGGACAAAGGACTGGCGGGTACAGAACTGCATCAGGCTAGAGTGAGTAAAATGGATCACAATCAAAAAAAGTATAAAACCTCCAGGTACTGGGCAGTTTGCTATGAAGGGGATGGAAAATATTGGGGTCCATGCCGCAGAAGTTAGTTGTAGAGTTACAGTAGAATTTGTAGTGCTGTGGAGTAACATTTGGGTTCTGGTTGGACTGGGGCCTAAGACGACACCCCCAGCCAGCTGCTGTAAACAAATGAGGTGTAATCTTCTGGGGGGAACAGCGTTCAGAAGACCACAAAGGTGGGCGAAGAGCACTAATGTAGGCTTTTGAGGTTTTGTGTAGGAGAGCCTGAGATTTTTCGCGGAAGCAGATTATTGTTGGTGGGAAACAGAGAGAGGAAAAGTAAAGCATCAGTGGCAGCCTCATCTAGCCTCAAAGCACCCCCCCCCCCCCCAGGACCCGACCGCTTACACAAGCTACCATCTGGCAGGCGAGGCTGGGGCCACACCTCACGCAAGAGTGTTCTTACATCGGGGGTTCTGGGGGCAGACAGATGCTGTCACCTGCTCTGTTTCTCTTGTTTCATCTCCTTTTTCCAAAAAAAAAACTGAGAACAGAAACAGTCTGTGAAGCCTCTGTCTGCCCCCAGAACCCCAGGATCCCTGACACAGCAAATTCACTCATTACCAGAATCTGTGACACTTGGTCTGACGAGGCCCCTGCCAGATGTCCAGCAGGTTTTCCTTAAAAATCACTACAATACCGGATATTGGAAAGGTACTTCAATTAAGCAATTACGGCTGACTGGAGAACTTGTTCAAATTAAATCCATTGTAACCATACAGAAAAAAAGCTTTTAGAGACAGAGGAGGCAATTCAACACATAACAACAAAATTATCTCATACCTACTAATGCATGTGATTCAGAATGTAAAACTGCAAGATATATAAGCTCAATTATATAACGTACAGTATACTTAATATGCGTCATTAATGGTGCAAGTATAAAGATGTTTAACATTAAAATAGAGGATATATTGGAAATTTTTGTTTAGCTTGACTGAATTTTCATGTGCTCTTGCTAACCCAAAGGGTACGAGTGCAGAGCTCAATGAGTCAATAATTAATCAGCCAGCAGATCAAAGGGCAGAGAATAATATAATCTATGGGAAGGACAGGATCACAGCACTGGCCGGGTAAGAAAGGCAGTGCCAAGAAATATGCTGAGTCACCAGAAAGCAGCCACACACCGGCCCAGACACACACGGATACACACACAAAGAAGACACACCCAGACTCACACACA
Organism: Isichthys henryi; assembly: GCA_026776945.1. Lineage (NCBI taxonomy): Eukaryota > Metazoa > Chordata > Actinopteri > Osteoglossiformes > Mormyridae > Isichthys > Isichthys henryi. Next base: position 8,358,275 of record JAODJX010000129.1, on the reverse strand, counting down.
GAAACACAGATACACACACAGACACATACATACGGAGAGAGATACAGACACACGGACACAGATACACAGATAAACACACTCACAGATACACACAGACACACAGGTACACAGATAGACAGACACAGATTCGGGCAGACACAGATATACACAGATATACAGGCACACACACACACAGGCACAGACAGAGATACACAAACACACAGGTACACAGATACAGACAGACACGCACGGCCGGCCCATAGCTGGTCACTAGCAAAGGTATTGAGAGGTGCGTCTGTAGCTCTCACACGAGCCCACAGCTGCCAGCCCGTCTTCAGGGCTGCATTGAGTCACTGCACAGACAGGGCCGTGCAGTTGGCCCCACTCACCCTGCAGTTGCTCAGCTCCTCGGCAGACAGGATGATCGTTCCGCACTTCTTCCCCGCAATGCCCCTGAAAGGAAGTGCAGAGGGCCGGTGAGAGCACAGCCACCTAATGGTAAGGCGTTACGGAAGGGCTGCAGGTCGCGGACCATGGCCGCAGTGGGCAGGGGGCTCTCAGTCAATGAGGCCCTCCTGCCACAAGGTGCTAGGGACTTGGGTGGCAAGGAGGAGGAGTTCTGATCCAGCAAACACACACACACACACACACTCGGTTCCCTTGAGGGCTGGGCAGTACTGGATTATGCCTCTCTGCCTGTGATCAGCAGGTCATCAGTTTGAATCCCATGCAAAACAGATGAGTCTCATCTCTGCTGGACCCTTCAGCAAAGTCCTTAAATCCCTGAAAAACACTCCAGGGGAAGGATGGGTGGTCAGACCACAAACTTCATTCACATTCTTACATGTATGTATGTGTCTCAGACTCACAGACTTAGCACTCACCCACAAACACAAAGCTCACCACCGGCAGCTGGCCACATCTCACACTTAACGATGGTTTTGGTGTGTTGCGGTTTCTCCCATTGCCTGCGGACCCTTTCCTTCCGGCTGAGGGTCCTCTCCAAGCCCCCTCTGCCAGTCCAGCTGACTGCATCGCAGCGGGACCCCTGAATCACCACGCTAAATAACAGTCTGACATTAGCTGCCCGGGACTGAGTCACATGCCAGAAGCCAAAAAAACCAGATACCCCCCCACCCCTACCCCCACCTCCTTGGTTATGTCTCAGAATAGTTTCTCTCTGCTAATCATTCGCATTGATGCTCTTCTGTGCCGGAGGCAGATATTAAAAGCATGGGAGCGGTGTGTGGTTCAGTGGGTTATCCCGCTGTATCTGTGATCAGATGGTTGCCAGTTTAAGTCCCCGTGATGTCAAAGTGAGTTCACCATTGTGCCCCTGAGCAAAGCCCGATTGCTCCGGGGACTGGCTGTCCCTGTGTTCTCAAAAATGCACAGTGATTCCAATAAAAGCCTTTGTTATATAACTAAGACGTAATATTCAAAACCAGCAGATAGACCCAATGCTGGTCATCAGTGCGTATAAGAGTAACAGAAAAAGAATAGAGCTCCGTGAACAGAAGGTTACATACAAAAAAATATAAAGAACAATAGCAGAATGTTTTAAATACCTGTGATCAGACGGTTTGATGTACTGTAGAGCAGCAAAATATCATTCGGCAGCCAGCAGTACAGCATGTACAAAACAATACGCATAGACGAGGTCTATAAATATAGGGACATATGACAATTTCTGTATTCATACACATCATATTCAGTATTCAGGAGGGCTACTTCTGTGAAGTGGGGGGGTCAGTGAATAACTTCCATTTTTGCCTGAGATTTTGCTGCCAGTTTCCGCCTAATAATTATGTGGAACATCCTCAGCTGACACCCCAGACCCGAAAGCCGCACCACCGAAGGGGCGTCACATAATAGCAGGTGAAATATAGCCCCCCCCCCCCTCCCCCTTAGCACTCAGTGGTTCTATTTGATGCGTGAGCCATTTCTCTATGGAAATCATCCACTCACTAAGCTGTAGTGCCTTTTTTTTTTGCATCAAGCTAAACCAAGAAATGCCCCGTTGGTTCCCGGCCCCTTGACCTACTGTAGCCACGGAGGCGCCGTTCACAGTGACCCCTGATCCGCTCGTCGTGCTCGTAGCTTCTACTAAAGCCTCATCTTAAGGCTTCACTTCATTTCCATCAGACCTTCATTTCTCAAAGACCTTTCCTCAGCGTGACTGTCGCAGGGCACTTAGAAAATAAAGGTGTTCCAATGGCTGCCAGACTGTGGACGTCATTATGCAATTTTATACCGCACAGTACCACCATGGGGGGGATGTACCCCAGCCTTCCGCCATGATGTCAGAAATGGGCTCCTGCCCCGACTCTGCTCGAGGTAAACAGTCAGGAGATGGATGGATGGATGTGGATGGATGGATGGATTTCAGAAATGCACGTTAAATTCACATTATTAAGGGATTAATATTGACGAGTTTTTAATTGAAACATTGATTTGACTTCTCCAAGTGCCAGTTAAAACCATGTAAGTAAAAGCCATTTTTTAGAAATACGCAAGATATGAGCAAAGCGATGGGCTCTCTGGTAATTTGCATGCCAGGCGATGCTCTAATTGTCCCCGCCTGCGTCTGTTCATCCCCTGAATAGGGCTCAGGCCACCTTCCTGATGGGGTTTCCATAGGGATTGCAGTATTTCAGTATCAGGCCTTTACTGGTGAGCCATTTATGAGCAAGAAACAGAGAAGCATGTCTGTAGCTATATAAGGCAATCGACTTGGATGTCCCTGCCAATCAGCGAAAAGCATGTTTCCTTACCCTTGACAACAAAGCAGCACCCCCCACCCTCCAACCAGGGGGGCTCTCATGTCCACACTCAAGCTGAACCTTTATTTAACATGTGTGTCATTGAATGGTTCCACCTGACCAGGGGGAGGTGTGTTGTTTCTGGGATCCCAAGAAAAAAGTGACTTTGGGGTCCCCTCCCCCATAGTTTAGTGACTGTTTGTGGACAACAGGGGCCCCGAGCCCTGAGGACCCCAGACAGATGCTCAGCTTGAGCGATGGCAAACACCACCCTGGCACCCAGCGCCCAAGTCTTTAGGCTAAAATAAGCCAGCAGATATAGATTTCGATGCTTGGCCTGTGTGGAGGAGGGTGTGAGGATCTGAGCTTCCCAAAGGGAAAACCCCTGCCCCCACCGGAAGGAAGCCGCAACTGGGGGGTGGGGGGGGGATAGAGCAAAAAAACAGCAAGTGGCAGGCGCAAGGACAACCAGGACATCTACCTTCCCAGCACAGATATCTGCACTCTCCTGGTGCAGACACAGTAACCAGAGTGACCCAGCAAGCACCCAAAGCTACCATCACCTACTGAAAGTCACCGGAATTTTGATAGCAAGGATTTAGAAACAGATCCACTTCCACGTTTCTTGGGACCTGAAGCTTGATGTGAATTGATTGCCTCAAACCAGAGAATCCAAGCTTGCTTCCTGTGTCGCGATCGTCTCCTGTTCCCCCACAGGCGCTCCTGTGGCGCAATCGGTTAGCGCGCGGTACTTATATGGCAGTGCCTGGTGGAGCGATGCCGAGGTTGTGAGTTCGAGCCTCACCAGGAGCATAAGTTTAAGCTTTGCATGCGAGCAACCAATCTTATCTTTCTTTGATGACAGATACATGAATTCTCACTGAACTGCACGCACATATCAAGCACTAAACATAAATCTAGTGATTAGCAATGAGTCCAACTGCAGTAAGCTATGCAATTCGATACAGCAGTGGTACCTCCGTGCCAGGCAAATATGCATAAATTCCCTCTCGCTGTACAAAGCATTTACATTAATTTATTTAGCAGATGCTTTGTTGTGAGACAGATAATACATCGCAGGCGCACTGCTGTGAGGGAGTCAATTTAGGTACAAGTGCAGCTAGGCTGAGCTGCCAGTGAGACACCAGGAACATGTGCGAGTTTGCAGAGGAGTGAGAGCTACACAGATCACCGTTAGAACCTAACATCAAAAAAATCTGTCAACCCAAAAACCCCATGAGGACAAGTGCAAAATTCAAGGAAAGAGCATCCTGGCTTGTCAGGAGACCATAACCTACTGTAGGAATAGCCAATGAAGACACACAGCTGGTCAGTGGTAGGACGAGTTAGTTAAGATGTTCCTGCAGAAGATAAATGTCGAGAGCGCTGTTGCTATGCATTAGCGACATGCTCTCTTCAGGACGCACCCTCTCGTGCTACAGCTAAAGGACTTTAATGTCTCTCCATCATGCTCTGACCCTAAAGGTGCACATCGTCTAAATAAATCTATTACTGCATTAATTATCTAGAGCATTCTACAGTATGATCAAGGGAAGTTTTATGTAAGGGAGTTTGGTGAGCTTCTATGGGAATTATGCATAATATTAAACAAATATGAATACCATGTCATTAAAAGCTTGGCTCATCAATCAAGAATGTTGGCACACTGTGTTTAATTCATATGAAAGTTTTGTTAAAATAAACCTTTTCAAACTCGGTATTGATGCTTTCCTGCCCACACAGGGCATTCATACAGAATAATAGAGTTTAAATGCACAAAGTTCAACATTAAATAGCTCTGGTCTACATACACCCAGACATTATAAACACACTGCTATCATTCTTTATTCGTCTTTTAAAGTAAACCCCCCACCCCCGTTCATTGGACTATACTCGAATTCTGTTTACACTTATCTGTGCTGATAAGTAGCGCTGCGTCTAACTCCTGGTTTTGAATTTTACATTTTATTTATTTAGCACACATAAGGTCCTGCTCAAGAGCCTAATGGTGATTTCACATTGCCAATTGTGGGATTCAAACTGGAGACCTTCCGATTACAGGAAGGTAAACTGACACTTAGTTGGAGCAGGATAAACAGAGCTTGTGTGAGGATGACTAGGGCACACAGAGACAGACATCTACAACCTGACATCCAGGCCATAACCCTTTGTGTCCCAGGGAGGGTCTATAGCATAGACACAGCTAGCTTCGGGGTGCACTGTGACACTGCACTGTGACAGCGACGGTCGCGTTGATGGTTAGCTGGGTTACACCTGCCTCAGAGTCCAATCATCACTCTTTCGGCTCCCAGCTAAGGGTGGAAACAACGTGTGGAACGTAGACCCTAACCGACAGATGTCTACAGAACACCGCCTGAGTGGAGATGAGGCTTTCGGGTGAGAGAGTGGGGGTTTTGTTCCTGCGGAGGTTAATGGTCAGGGACACACCCCATAACCGTCATCAAAGGCCCTTCCATTATTGCGGATTGTCGATTTTCTCGAATTTCCCCAATTGTGCTGCATGCATTATGTAACTGTTTATGGAACTTCAGTGTCGGTGCCCATCAGGAAGCTTTTGAAATGATTATTGATAGACTGCTTAATTAAAATACTGACTAAAAAACAGGCAATGGAAAGAGGTGGGCGGATGGGGGGGGAGGCAGTCAACCCTGTGCACTTATTGCAGGAGAGTTTTCAGTGTGTTGTCCTAAGTCAGATACTCTGATATACTGATGGGTTTTTGGCATGATTCAGAGCCACGGCGCCCCCTTCAGGGTACCGCACAGTTTCCCCCAAACCCTGAGCGATTTCACACCATAACGATATCAGACCCTGAGACAATGCCTCCCTTCTGCGAGCTGCAAAGCTGCACACTATTAAACAGCCTGTTACAGGGGTGGGGGGGTGTGTGATGAATGAGGGATGTTTTTGAAAAGGGCATCTGAGAAAATGGGAAAGGAAATGTAATATAGAAGGGGGGGTTTCCAGGCGTTTCTGATGGATAAATATCACTGGATTGAGCATAAGATGCAGGAAGACACACCTTGAGTGGGGGGTGATTAAGTCCCCTGCACCTCTCCATTGTCACCAAGACAGCATGGGCTGCGAAGGGACAGCAGTCCCTTTTAGCTCGGTATCCCTGTCCGGCCATCACTGCATGGCCTTTTGTTTGCCCAATAATGCACAGGGAGAGAGCCGGCCGTGCTCTGCCCTTGCCGACCGGCCCCGTCCACCACATACGCCAGCGCACTGACATATTTGACTCTAAGCTTTCCTTATTTTTTCCCCAGAGAGTATCACCACATATCCAGCTCGTTGTTCCCCTCCCCCACACCGGTTTCCACAGCACAGGGAATGAAGGCTGTCTGCCACGGAACGCGGCAGAGCGAAAGAGTTCAGAAACAGCAGACTGGAGCCACGTTCGTCAGGAGAAATCGATTTACAGAACGCCGTCGAAAATGCAAGGATCTTCACAGGCCAGGCAGCACACTGGTACATATACACAGCTGGTAGCACAGAAACGCCAGGTCTGACAAATAAACACGGCAGGAAAGACACATCAATACGCAAGCTGCATAAATACAGTGTACAAATACATACAGACAGCTCCCGACCCGCGTAAAACTGACCTAAGTAAATCCAGACTATTACACTACTACAAAAAGGTAACATATACCTGTAAGTAAATTTAAACTTATACTATTTTTCATTTATTTAATATCTCTTTTTCGTATTAGTGATATATCTTGGGCTTATGTGTGTTTTGCTATAAGGTGTCTGACTAACTTGAAAAATGACCGACGTAGGGGATTGTGGAACTGATTACGTACATCAGTCAAGAATAGCCTGTGTAAATAATTTAAATGCACACATGTAAGTATGGAAGGTACTACGCATGCAATTACCAAGCAGAACACAAGAACACAGTATAACCAAACTAAGCAACACATCAAATGTACGCTGTCATTCGCGTAAACAAGTCAGGCCTTGGAGATCACACTAGGTGGAGCTCATTCCTGCACAAGCAGAGCACATGCGGACACAGCGCATTCAAAATAACTGAGGCTGCTAGACAATGCAATCCGTCTCACTAACGGGATTTTAATATGCTGTTTTGCAAGCAGCCTAAAGTACCTGAACTCATGCCCAAAACAGAGCAGGGGATCCTGGTCCAAGAAGATGCTGCGGCTGTGGAATCCAAGGAGAAAAGTGTCTTTGAGAGCCAGATGAGGCTGCTGCTAGGGGCCACTAGCTAATCAGGGGCCGCCAATCTCAGACAGACAGTTTCCTCACACCAGCTATGCCTGGGACTGGGAGGCAAAATCAACAGATGCAGCGAGGAGAAAAAGCCTCACTTTGATTCACCATCCAGACAAGTCACGATCTTCCAGAATTGTTCATCCCTAAATCATGTGTGAATACCACCCCCCCTGAGAAGATGTACTAAGTTCAGCGGGGTCCACCAGCAAAGCCTCCCAGCTGTGGCCCCAGACACAGAACAACACGGGCGGAATCCAGCTGGAATCACGCCTGGAATATGGGCACTGTGCTTCTGATTCATTCCCAACCAATCAAACACCTTTATGTCATATACTGTAGAAGAGAGGGAGACTGTCAGCACTGTCCTACAATATTGATTTTTATTTATTTATTTGCATCTAAGGGGATAGTATAGCAGGTACAGTAACAGCATAAAAATTGGCCATCTTTCCTAAATTCCCGTTTGTAAATATGATCCAACGTTAAGCCTTCCCTCGATATTCATAAGGATATTAGTTACACATCTGTTTCCAAATTCTCAATACATAGCAAAGCAGATTGGTTGCTATGAAAACCACAGAATTAATTGCTTGATAGGGAATTAATTGATGTCATTATCTAATTTGCTTTTAAGTACAATAGTTCTTGCAAGGACAGAAAATAATTATACCCCCCTCAAGCTTCTCTGACAACAAAACCGAACGAAAGCATCAGACAGACATGAGCGAGCATCTGCGGCCATTATTTATCCAGAGCAACATGCGAGTGAGAAGATATTGGGGGTCAGAGATTAGGGTAAACCAGCACCCATCGGCCCCGGGAGCAGCTGGGGTTAAGGGCCATGCTCAAGGGCCTAACAGAGGTATTATTAATCTGCCAGTCCAAGGACTTGAACCCACGACCTTCTGGATACATAGTTGCTTAACCTACTGAATTACACAACAGCCCATTAAACCAAAACTCTCTCTGACTGTCTCAACAGTTTACCGTTACAATGTCTTTGATAGGGATTGCTTACTTCCCATACTAATAAGAGGAACTCTCTATAAAGCGCGCAGACCAGGCAGTATAAGGAGAAATTAGCACTGTGTGAGTAATGTAGAGGTATGTAGTGAGTTTTCCCAGTCATGTTTCAGGGCCCTCAATGTATATCCAGGCTCCATGGCTATATTCTCAGTTAATTAGTAAGAATATGACATTATTTCTAGAAATGCATTTCTGTGACTTGGTCTTATTCTCTCAAGCACGGTATAAATTAATATTTTGCTTAAGTAATAGCAATAATGAATTAAACAGGAAGTAGGCCAATAGGAATGCATTTGTATTTTACGGGCATTCATTAAAAGTCAAGCTTAGGTAAAATGATAGGGGGACCGAGACTGAGGGGCGTCCTGTAGGGTGTGGGCTCTGAGGCCATCCCACGTGGATGGGAATGCGGCACGAGGACAGCTCTCCATTCAGCATCATCATAGATGGAACACAGAACCAACTGGAACAGTCTCAGCCAAAACAGAATCAGGTACCCTGGAGAGCAACCAGCCTCACTCTGTGAACGGCTCAGAAAGGAAGGAGCTCCCTGCTGGACTCTGGAAATTATGCTCTTACGTGCCATTTCCACCAGTACAGGTACACTGGAATTCTTCTTTTTGCATATCCCATGATGCTCTCCTTGGAAACACAAACGCACATATACAGTGGGGGGGGGGGGGGGGGGTAAGGTAGTCATTTATGCAGCTGCCTGGGGGTTAAGGGCCTCGCTCAAGGGTGTAACAGGGATGTAATATTCTGTCAATGGTAGGATTTGAACCTATAACCTTCTAAATACAGGCACAGAGGTCTAACTCACTGAGACAAACACTGTATATGTATATAAAGATGCCCAATCCTGATCTGCAATCTCATGCTCATCATACACTGATATAACTATATTTATGACCCTCTTTGCACATCTGAAGACTTTGCCTGAAGGTTTATTTTGACCTAAAAAATTCCATGACCCCATGCTGGTTCCCTCTGCATGGGAATGACATGCAACCCAAGACACTAGGACTTCTGTCAAGTGGTGTGGTGTGATTCCAAGCATTTCGTAATGTGCTCCTAAGCCATATGCTGGCACAAATGAGGAAGCAAAGTGCCAGCAGTGGTGTGCACCACCTCACGAAGTCGAACAGAAGTCCAGCATTATTTTAAAATTAATTAAAATCTATTACGCAAAACCCGAGAGAAAATGCAATAAATAAAAATAAACAAATCTAGGCTGACACCCTAGTGAGAATGGAGCTCGTGTTTTATTGCACCATTTTGCTATCACTACAAAGACTGCCCTTTTTTTACCCCCCAAATTATGCATATTTTAAAAGGCTAAGAATTCTGTGTCTTTAATAGGCTGCTACACTGAGGCAAGATGATTCACTGAAAGGTAGTGAAAATGCTAAAATAATGATCGCAGGAAATGACGAATAGCCCTACGATTGACCGCTCGCCCCTCGCATGTCCATCACAAATGTGCACTTTTAGAGGGTCAAAGGTCAGCCTTAAAGAAGTACTTTCAAGTTATTATGCATTAATTGAGGTAACATCATAATTGCCTGATGCCAGGCACAAGTTTGAACTCGTGCTCCCTAAACGAGATGAAGCCACGGGTTTATTCTATCAAACGAAGAACACAGTTCTCCACAGATGATGTATTTCTGGCTCTCGTTGGATGAAGTTTAACAACTAGGAGCCAGGAATTCTCATTAATGCTGGCAATATGATGCTATGTTGTCTTCACAAGTAGACAGATCACTTTTGGTAAGGGGTGCATCCTGATGTCACTTGGTTGGCCATCCTACCCAGAAGACAACATGTGACACCATTGTTTGTCTTGACTTGCAAGAGTTAGGGGATTTGGGACACCGGAAATATGCCAGGGGATGTTCACTGTACCCATGGACAGAATGAATGATTAATTGTCTCCAAACATCACCCTTGGAAAACCAGCATCTCAGAACCTCAAGTAAAATAAAACATAGATGCTATAGATGCATTTTCCAACAACAAGCCAATTCTTTTCGGCTTGGTCTCCGATGCACATTTGAAAGATAAATCGATGAAAAATGATGAAGATTTCCTGGCCTTATTTATGTCTTCCGTTTAGTTCAAAATCTCAATATTTTATGTTTTGCTCTTCAGTGTTGAAAATATGCGTTTCATCTGTTTAACCACGGCAGGTCTTTCACTGGCGAGAGAACGAAGGAAAAAGTCCATGCGATAATCTCAGCGGGAGCCTCCCTGGCGACAGCCTTTTGTCTCCGGATGTGATAAATTATGCCTTGTCACCCAGGCTCTCCGCTGATGAACTGGCTTTTGCCTGCTGGAAAAATAACAGCAGTCAATCCGGCAGGGTCCCCATTCTCAGCTGGGGAGTAACTGATGGACCCTCCCAGCACGCTCCCCTGGGTGGTCTCCGCGGCCCCCGGATGTCACAAGCCTGTCACTGACTCATTCTTTATTGTCCTCCTCTCGGTCAGCTAACCATGGCCCCCAGAAAAGTCCAAGTCCCACGTACGGGCCCCTTTCAAACTGTAATTATAAATATCTCAATGCTCTTCAAAATCTCCATTTATTTTCATAGAGGTAAGGACCCCAAACTGCAGAGCCAAGTGATTACATGCCCAACCCATAAGTGTCGCTTTAATGATTGAGGGAATGAAACGATGTGATCTTTCCATGTGGGCTGCATCATCGTCAGATCGCGCGGCACACATGCAGGGAGATGCATGCCCAACAGGGGCTACTCAGCACCAGAGATCATAATTGGTCAGTCATTTTACCTAACCACCATGCAAATCCATACATGGCGGAGGAATTGGTAACACTTTCGGACATGCTACAAAAAAAAACTACACCAAATTTTTTAGCATCAGCTCCCGTTTATCATATGAACCACCCCCAACCCAAATCCTGGACTTTAGGATTTCCTTCAAAAGGAATTTCTTTGGTCCTGTTCTGGTTCATTTCATTAAAATTCCAATTACTGCACTACAAGAAAGTTTTACTAATTGCGCCTTTTCATTGGAGAGCTGCTGGGACTTGAACAGTGCAATCTAACCCAGCTCCACTCCAGAATTACCGCAGTAATGAAGTCTAAGCAAGTTAACTCTTTGTCTCCTTTCCCTTTAGAGAAACACTTTGCACGTTTCTTCAGCTTGACGGTGGAATTTATTCCAAACTGTTTTAATAAACAACACAGGATTTCCTGAGTGGAGGTTTGCTAAATGACATATCACTGAAAAATATTTTTCTCTGAGGAACTGAATCGTGTTCCTTGCCTTTAGTCTCATTTTCAACATTCTCTCCTTTTCTTTCCCTCCAGTTCAGTATAATGCTTTAATACATATTTTAGGCCATATTACAGCACTCTTTTATTTGTGACTTTAAATACCTGCTTTTCTTGAACTTTTAAATCCGTGTCTTTATACTGGATGCATTTCTGCCATGCCTCTCTTCATTAGCTAAGCACCCAGACCAATACCAACTGTTGTTGTTTTCATATACTCTTCCCTTCATGTTTTCTTGCATGAAGCTGCAGACTTTGAGGTTCGGCTCATGAAAATTAGAATCCGCCATCTGCTGAACACAAACACTTCTGTTATTTGGGAATAGAAATAAAAACATGCCTTAATTATTTATCGATTTGTTTACGTGTCGAATGTAGAAGCCTCCCGGTGTCATTGGTTCCTCGGTGCCCCACGCGACCCCCTGGAATCTCTGCAGGACACCATCAGGCCACAGATTATACAGTGAAAACTGCTTCCCTCACCCACAGTGAGGAGGCAAAGGGGAACCCCCCCCCAGCCCCAAACTTGCTTACACCCCCACAGAGCCGTCCGCTCCCATAAGCCTCTTCCGAATGCAGGTCACATCAGTGCACACCGTATTTTTGAAAGAAAACCACCACAGCTTTCCACAGAAGCACGAGAGTCATCCCTCGACTTCAGTGGCAGAGCTGTCCCCTGTGACCCCGAGATTCCACCATAAGTGACCCCCCACCCTAACCCTAACACCACCCCCGACTCTCTGTATGCTGAACGACAGACCCTGAAAAATGATGCAGACAGGAAGACATCTTTGCAGCCAGGGGGGAGGTTAATTGCTTCTGGGAAAACACTCAAACAGTTGCTTTGGGGCGCCCCTTAGTGTAGTGACTGTTTATACCCACCAGGGGGGCCCAACTTCAGCAGCCCCACACAGGTGGCCCACTGCCCCGAATGCTGACCTTCTCGCCAAGCTGCTGGAAGACCTCGATATGGGACAGTGAGAATGACCAACCTAAGAGAGTCATTATAACACAGGGTGGCCATTATACCCATTAAATCCCAGATGATAAATAACCGCTGGGTTTTTCACACAACTGTGGAGATCAGGGGGGCAAATTTATCTAAAGAAACCACAAGCCATGCATCAAAGTTCGTTAACCCAGGCCCAAGGCAGCCATTACACACAGAGCCATTGCTTTTCTTCGGTAAGCAGGGTCCGAAGAGCCCAGCCAAAGCTGCCCCCACCCCCCCACACATACCCCCACCTGCTCTTCCTGGGCTCCAGCCGGAGAGTGAGGGAATTCGTGCAAGTAATTATGTTAGAGACATTTGAAGGGGCCAGACGTAGTGCCCCTGTAGACAAGAGCTTTCCTCCTGGGATCAATTAAGTTCACCTTAATCTTTATCTTAATTTTAATTGCTCAATTGCTCAGCAATTGTGATGTGGTGATGATGGATCCGGGCACAGTGATTTCACCATTAGACCCCTGCATGGCCCCTAACCCCCCTTTATTCCAGGGAGTGTCTGACCTTGCTTTTTTTTAAAAAAAAAAAATGACATTGCTTTAGATAAAAAGGTTTGCACCATAAATGAATAAAATGTTAATGAGGTAATGGGGCCAGGGATGACCCCACCCATGACCTTTGACCTGATCCATCAGCCCTAAAGCTAGGCAGCCTGGAGTGCGAGCACATGTGGAGAGAACCAGGAGAGGGTTCTACGTTCTCAACAGGGGGTGCTCCGCCTCCATGATCTCGAATTTGTCTCCCGTGTTGCCATCCATGAAGCACATCTTCACACATCAGTATTTAATAAGGGAGGTGTGTGAAGGACCCCTTCCCCAGCACCCATGATCTCAATCCCCACACATGAAAAATGACTCCGATGTGTCTGCCTCACCCTGTTTAAAAGCACAGTGTTCGCCTCTAAGAGGCGTTTCACACAGGCTCAATATGGCCAAGCTCTTTCTATAATTCCATGTAGATAGGCCATCTTTAACATACAGGAGCCCCCCGCCCCACACACAGTCGGAGTAAACATGCCAAAAACAAAGCAGATTAATAGAGACCTAAGCCCCCCCAGAGTGTTTTCGGCGGATAACAAAGTGCCGTTCCTCACAGAAGCTAAAAATAAGGCCCTTATCGTCTGCAAATGTCAGCTTGTAAAAGCCCGACAGCCAGAAGCGGGCGAGCGCCTGCCTCTCCGCACCACTACATATAAGAGCAACATAATGACAAGCTGCCAAAGACCTAAGCCTCACGCAGAAATAACCTCGTAGCCATACCAACGGAAAGATGTGCGTCTTTCTGACAGCGGAGAGGAGGAGATGTGGATCCGGGCAGGGACCGGGGAGCCGTGAGGGTAGGGAAGACGAGGAGGCGAGAGGGGCCGAAGCTGGTGCTTAGTGTCATGGAAGGGCACCAAACCCCCGGCGAGCGGTGATGTCATGGCAATGGCCAAATATGGGCATCCTCCGGTTAGTCACACGCTCAACGCGGGAAAGCAGTCTGCAATACGAAGGCCTGCTCCCGGACTGATGGGTCTCAACGCAAAAGTTACTGTGAAAAAAGGATGTTTTTCAAAGCAGCTGGATAACGGGAGCATGGCAGAAGCCAACCACCGCACCCGGGATTCTTCGACATCCATCCGCGTTCTTATTCACTTTAATGGCTTCTCATCTCCGCCTAATTTTGTTGCGGATCCCTTGTTAAGCATTTACTGCACTGAGTAGAGGGTTATATAAAACTTTAAAGGGACTGGGCGCCTTTCAGATGCGTATTTTCAAGGGAGATGCTTACGACCGTAATCATAATTACAGATCGTGGGGAAAACAACCGCCAATTCTAAGATCGCAATTATGTGCCGATTTCATGTATATTCATATATACATATATAATTTATCTAATGAATTATATAATTATATAAAAACTGTTTGATTTTAAAGGCACATTAAAGACAGACAGTACCGCAGTACATGCGAACAAATCATTATCTACACTAAAAATAAATTTAAAATTAAAACTGTGGAAATCATGCCCAGCAGAGGAGAATGAATAGACCATTTATTGCCATTAATATGCAACCATATTCTTTGCAGAATAGCATAATTAAAAAGAAATATGAATTAGAAATTCAGATTAAGTGCATAATTGTTTTAACTTGCAGTGTCTCTGCAGAAGTTTATGACACTGTCACGGTTCTGGGGACCAGAGAAGGTGCGAAGGGTTGCATGTTTCTGCTGACCAACGCGGACTCACCATTGAAGGTGTATATTCAGGCTGAAGCCCATGTCATGACAGATACAGCAGTTGGGAACACTGGAATAAATCAGTTTGATAGATGCTTCAGTTAACCAAAGAAAACTTTTTAAAATGAAATTTTCCAAAAACCAAATTATACAACTGTTGTATAATCCACCGAGAAAACATTATTGCGACCATGCATGCAAAGCAAATGAAAGAAATCAATCACACAGCAGTGTATAAATCTGACCGGAAGACCTGCACAGACAAACGGCACATCTCTGGCTGGGCAATAAATATCACTCTCCCCCAGCCTAGCTACATACATCTGAAATTGTTTTTTGATGACCTGAATGCTGACCAGGAATCTGAATGCATGAGATGTTCTTGTCCAACTATTAACACTTCTTAGAAAAACAAATGGCTTAATGTCAGGGGGAGAATATAAGAAGATGGACACATTCTCTTACAGTTCCTTAAGGAGTGGGCGTTAATCAGCAATAACGCAACAGTAGCAGTGCGTGATGGAGTAAAGATAGAGAGGCTAACACTGTCACGCGGGATTCGCATGTGTACAGCAAGGCCGAGGCTATCACTGATCAATTAATGGGATAAGTATGAAAAATGGAGAAGACTTCTCTTCCAGAGCTGGAAGGTGAGATTTGTCACACATATGTCCAGCAAATCCCGAGTCTGGGAAGTACAGCAATTCACCAAGCCCCACGATACAGTCTAAGAAACTGACCTGCATTAAAATGTCATTTCATACTTTACTAATGAATCCGCTAATTGTCATGTGTGGTTTGTCAATTCGCCGTGTTTATACGGTGTGGTGACCCCTGTGCTAATGTGATGCATTACTGTGTGGTTGAATGAACACCTGCAAAATATAGCTGCCGTTTCCTGCTTACAGCCCCACTTGATGGGTGCTGTCCCGGATCCCTGAACTTCATGGTCCACTGCAGTGCTAAAGCATTAGCAACCAGCCTGGAAACCTTGTCCATACAGCCCCACTCTCATGGCGTTTCAGCATTTCAACCTGTTGAAAGTTATAAAATCGATTATACAAATCAACAGAACATACTGATCATACCGGAAGCATCTGTGATGATTTTGCGGCAGCAGGAAATGAGAGATACAGTGTCACGAAAGAGCTCCACTCTGTACTCCTTTGCACAACCCAACAAAAACTCCAATGATCTTCCGTTGCAACCCGAAACAAGCAATAACCTTCCCAACCTGCTCAGGAACTTTTGTCCAGAGAAACAACGCAATCGAGAGTAGCAATGCAAGACTGTCAATGCTGTGTCAAGCTGGTATGGCACCCTGGGCAAATCCCATGCCACCCATACCTAAATCCAGCACTGACTATTGGCAGTTTGCTGGGAATTATACAATATCGTAAGCGGGTGTCTGCTTCAGTTTCACTTATATGAATTGTTTCACATTTTATGTGAACTAATAACCCATCCATTTATTTTCCAAACCACTTATCCTACTGGTTCGCAATGGGTCCGGAGCCTATCCTGGAAGGGCACGAGGCAGGGAACAACCCAGGATGGGGGGCCAGCCCATCGCAGGGCACACTCACACACCATCCACTCACACA
>JAODJX010000129.1:8329648-8340061 GCA_026776945.1 Isichthys henryi | reverse complement strand
ACAAATGTTTAAAGTTGCTTTTAAAAACTAATCATTCACTCCTTTACTGTATTGACCCTCCAGATGGTCAGAACCCTGCCTGGCGTTGAACTGAGAAGACCCACTTTCCCACAGTACTTAAATCAGACCCTCCCCATGAAGAGAGAGAGAGATGAGTCGACTTCCTGACCATGCTGGATACTCACACCGGACATCTGACACGACTCCTGACAGAGTCCCTTACTCTAAGCGAGTGCTTTTGCTTATTTGTTCTCACCGACATGGTACACAAAGCAGTACAAAGCTTGTCTAATTGACTCTGCATCTCATTAGCTTACCTAATCAGGTCAGCAGCCTGCCCCCGCCCCCACTCTCCACTCAGAGACTCTGTGCGGCAGGATTGGACATCAGAGGCATCAAGGAAATGAATGATTCCACAACGGAGCGGCTGAGGCGTTGCACTCTTTCATGGTGCATCAGAAGAGGTTCCCATGCCCTCGTTATACCTGCACCCCCCCGCCACGGGGGACATTGTGTTTGTGGGGCCAAAGCCAGGGCTGCATTTTCCACCTCTGCCTCACGGCTTACGTTGGCTTTGTGTCTGCGAGTAACACAAACCCTCTTCTCCTGCAGATTAGAGGAATATTGGAAAAATACAGTGGATGGATGGATTGAGGGAAGAAAAAAATGAACATGGGCACCAATCTGTGGGCATGGATACCCCGGGGTCCAGCACTTTACAGGGCCCCCCCAATACGGAAAAATCATATTTATGTATCATAAGAATAATAATGTGCAGGATACATTATGCTGTATATCCACGAGAGCCCCCCCCCCCCATTATGGTAAGGGGGGCCAACACTTCTAGCTAGGGCCCCTGCTAAGCATGGCTGTGTGTCTGTTTGTGAGCAGACAAATTACTTCTTGGTAATCTCCACAACACTTAAGATGGAGAATTTCAAATAGTACTTATTTTGCCGTACACTGTTATTCCATTATCACTACTCATTCATTCATTACCTCTTAAACTGTCTTAAACAGGCCATTTTACCACTGTAGTCTGTTAGATGTGGGTAGATGTAGTGATTTGTGAGAATATGTGTCAAATTCCATTACTTTTTTTCCCCCTGTACATCAATATTTCTTTGAAACGGGTAACAAAATCTGTAACTTGCCATGCCACCCGTGATGTAAATGAGAGAGAACGACCCGATCGGATAAGAATGGAGGATGTCAGTTAAACGCCCGCTGACAGGTTGTTCTTGATTAAAATCTCTGCCTTACTAACAGCCTCTTGGGTTGCTGCTGCCAGACCCTACATGTATACATCTGATCTAAATTAAATTAAACACCATTGAGCATCTCCCCTCTTCTCACTCATCCAGAAGACAAACATCTCTGAGAGAGGAAGGCAAATCTCATGCCTGGTTTTAATGAGAAAGAAACTAAAAACGTGAATGGCTTTGACCACATTGTTGGGCCTGATGCATGCTAGGAAATCGGTGTCTGGCGCCCTTTTCTTAGAATAATCAGTGCGACATTCTGTCATTCCACAGAAATGACACACTTCCCCGATGACAGTGATTACAGGGCAAAAAAATATCTGCTGGGATTTATTCAACGAGTGTGACTCACTAAGATGAATGCGTGTGTGTGTGTGCGCGTGTGAGAAGATGATACAACATAGAAGAGCCATACTTACGCGGATTCACGCGGAAATGCACAGGGTTTAGCTATTGACTTTCATGTATTACACCACATGCAGTGAATGAAGGAAGCATCTTTGCATGTAACACATGGGGATTTCACATAAATAACTGTCGTAGAAAGAAACATGATGTAAATATATTGCCAACCTATTATCAGTATATGCGCTAAAAAAGTGTTTATCAGCCCAGTCCTCAGGGACCCCCAGACACTGAGCTGAGAACCGGGAGGGAGCAAAAATGTGGACTATCTGGGGGGCCCTGAGGACTGGTTTAATAAACACTGTGCTAAAATATATCACAGCTGTCTGATGAAAACGGTCCATTTTTGATGACTGATTTTTTACTATAAATGGCATACACCCATTCTCCATCCATCCGTCCATTTTCCAACCCGCTTATCCTACTGGGTCGCGGGGGGTCCGGAGCCTATGCCGGAAGCTATGGGCATGAGGCAGGGAACCACCCAGGACGGCGAGGCCAACCCTTCGCAGGGCACATACCCATTCTCATTTTTGCACTTTTCTCTCTTAATGATGTTGAAATATATGACAACACACCCATGTAAAGCACCTTGGGGCAAAGGCACTATACTGTATAAAAATAAATAGAATTTAATTGCATTATTCACATATGCAGACCAGGGAGGATATATATAAATTTTATTATATTATTTATTATATATAAATATATATATTATATATAATTATTTATTATTAACCTCTATAAATTTTGCCAGTAATTTTTTTTGCTATTAGTCATCCATCCATCCATCCATCCATTTTCCAAACCCATTATCCTACTGGGTCACGGGGGGTCCGGAGCCTATCCCGGAAGCAATGGCCATGAGGCAGGGAACAATCCAGGATGGGGGGCCAGCCCATCGCACACTCACACACCAGTCACTCACACATGCACTCCTACAGGCAATTTAGCAACTCCAATTAGCCTCAGCGGGTTTTTGGACTGTGGGGGGAAACCGGAGTACCTGGAGGAAACCCCACGACAACATGGGGAGAACATGCAAACTCCGCACGCATGTGACCCAGGCGGAGACTCGAACCCGGGTCCCAGAGGTGTGAGGCGACAGTGCTAAACACTGCAACACCATGCCGCCCCCTGCTATTAGTCAATATCGATAATTATCTTGATATAATTCAAGTCTTTATTTCTTTACTTCAAGGCTCCATTTTTGCTTAAAGTTCAGTTACACAGATTCACAACATGAAAAAGTAAAACTGAAATCTAATTTTAATACATAAATCATAAAAAACGAAAAATCAACAGTTTGATGTGTTGCTTTGCTGCTCCTTCCAGGGAACGGGTTTCACATCACATCACTGGTAGAGTTACCATCCATGACGTAATGAAAAATAAAATGCTGTGTCCTGTTTATAACCAATGTGGGCCTCGATTTGTCCTGTATTTCTTCAGATTGAAAGTGGAAATTCTAATTGCTGGTATTTGTGACTATAAGCACTTGCATTCTGTATGTCCGCCTGGATGTTTCAAGGGGTGAAATAAGTTCGTAATATTTTCAGGCACAAGGTTTCGGCAGAGATTACAATACACAGCAGCAGTCTGTTGCGTGTCTGACTTTAAACTACTAAAATTACCACCAACATCTGTTCACCTTGTTTATCCACAATATCTCCAAGACGTTGTGGCTGCTGAGCTCTCACTTTCTTCGCTGTAGCTTCCTCTAAGGAAGCACTTCTTCCATGATATGACCTAATCAATGGTATACGCCGCGCTCCGCTAACTCAATCAACCTTGCCACGTGTTTGTTGGTCATAGGTTATCCAGGTATAAAGGACAACCATAAGATCGTTTCAAACTACGTTTGTTTCTCTAATGTGATTGGCTGTGTGCTATCAAAGATATACGCTTTGATGACAGATTTTCATTTTCTTATCATGTAAAATTTATATGTTGATATGTATCGTTATAATTATAAATTTCACCAACCAGGAAATTTTACCGGGGGGTAATCAGGTTCACATGAGTGATACAGCCCATTACAGACCAAGCCATATATCCCTGCTCAATTCTATTGCTGAGAAACAATCGTACTACTTACGATTTATATCCATGATGGTTGTTTACATAGATTTTATATCACAAATTTCAACACCTCGACATTGACTGCTAGCTAAATAGTATCATTGTTAACTGTGGATATAAAGCTTAGTTTAGTTTTTTAGATTAGTTTGTTCCTTGCTCACACAGGATTAGTTTTAGATTAGTTTGTCTCCTCACTGAAAACAATCCACATAAGTCCATTTTTGAACATTAAACCACTCACTGACCACAGTGTAAAGATAATCTCATATTTGTGGTGCTAAGGCGTTACATTGTTTCACCTTTATTTGTAAAGTAGTCACTAAGAAAATGTTTTTTTCCATGCTTTTGAAATGGATTGCAGTGATGTCATTAAAAAATAGGCGCGACCAGGGTTTCTATACTCACCCAAGAGGCTTTTCTAGCCGACTGGCTGGCGACCCCACAATCTCACCCAGGGTGCAGAACATCTGGCCCAGGAAGTCCTGGGAACAGGAGAGGGCCGGGCAGCCATGGGACCGTGGGGTCCAGAAGGAGCAGGGAGACGGGACAGAGGCGCGGTCAGAGCATGGCAGGGCGGCCCACAGCCCGGCGAACGGTAATGAAGATTACAAGAGCAAAGACGTACGTTGAATTCGTGGGGCTTCCGGAGGAGAGGCGGGCAGCAGCGGTAACACAACAGAACACGTCATGTGACAGGAAGCACGAGACATAAATACGGAACGGCAATCATAGGAGGGCAAGAGAGGCAGAGGGGAGGCTTGCGTGTTCCATAGACGATGAGCGTTAGTAAGACAAGACACATTTACAGGAGCTCACACCGCAGGAACACCCCCGTTATGGATGTGTGCAAAGCTTTGATTGCACCCAAATATATTTCTTTTTTCATTTGAAAGTATAATATGAATATGTCTCTTTATCAAAGCTTTGTGCGTTGAAATGTTAGAATACATTGTTGATAGTTTTCGCACATATATAGTCGTTTGTCATTTTGCTGTACCTGTGTACGCCATTCGACAAGCTCTGATAAACAGAAAAAAAACGTTCGCGCTTCCAAACTAAGCTAAATGAGAGATGTGGAGTGAGGCATTTCACAGGAAATGCCTGTGAAATCAGTCTACTAACACAATATTCTAAAAGACATGACTTGATAAAAAATCCATTACAAACATCCATTACCAAAGGAGGACTTTTTTTTAACCAAGCGCCATGACACTCAATGTTCAGTTTATTAGGTCCACCTGACTGCCAATCACGTGGCTGTAACTGAATACATACAGCGCAAGACAAGGTCAGGAGGTTTACATACCTCTCAACTGAGCATTAGAATGGGTAGGATGCGTGATCAAAGCCGTTTTGAAATCAGTACAATTGATGGTGCCACACATGCTGTCACAGCATCCCAGAAACAGCCACCTGCCAGGGATTTTCACACACCACAGAGCCCAGAGTTTACAGACTAAGGTGTGATGCACAAGATACATCCAGTCAATGGCATCTCTGTGGCTGGAGACTCCTTGTTAACGAGAGAGGTCACAGCAGGATGGCCCGACTCGTTAACGCTAACAGGAAGAACATGAGTGTAAAAACAACAACTCTGTACAGCAGTGGTGTGCAGAAAGGCTTCTCTGAATAGGTAACTCATCTACCCTTGAAACGGTTCCGGAGGAAATAGTGGGATCTACCCAGTAATAGCTTGATGTGCCTAATAAAGTGGCCACTGAGTGTGTTTCCATTTTGAAATATATTGGGTACAGTGGCAAATATTGAGAAAGATGCAATAGCTTTGGTTTGCACAGATCCAGACCAGGATCTGCATGCATTTCAAAGGAAAAGTTGCTAATCAGAAGGGTTTCCCTCAGGCAGCCTTTACAGGCCCAAACTCACATGTTTTGACAGATCCGGACTTTTGGAGTCCACATCGTACCTTTAAGGAGAGAGAGAGAGACAGTTTCACAAGGCCTGAAAGCTTACTAGGCTTCAAAGGGCTCGAGCCTTTATTTCTTTGCGGAAAGACTAAGGAACATAGCGAAGTAAGTCACATGACCAGAGCAATGTGTTTTGTCCATTAATAAAGCATAGTCATTAAAAACAATGATTACTGCCTATGCAGAAGTACATAGTCAGAACAATACAAGAGTAGGCATTCTCTCATCTTGCCAGTTAGCTTTGATTAATTTGTTCAGTTGATTGATTTAGCTGTAATACTATTTTTGGGTCACACACCCCCAAAAGAACTTGTCTGCTGTCTATTCGGAGTGTAATATTTAAATAAATGTTAACTATGCCACAGAAGGCACCAGTCTACCGGAACATGACAGATATGAGCATAGAGTTCATGTCCCTGTCAAGGTCTGATTTATAGCTTCCAAACAGAATGGTTTCTCTGCAGTACATTTTTGCACCCGTCCCTTCACCATTAGATGATGTAACTGGACTGTGGTTGGGCATGAATGGGCTGCAGGCTGTTTTAGTGGTCGCCAAACACCACCGACCATCCAACACTCAAAGGGAGAGAGAAAGAAAACTCAGTAACGGGATTAACTCACAAGTCAAAGCGAAGATTCTGCTTCTCCTCAAAGAAGTAGTCCAGGATATACTTCCTGACGAAGTCGGGGTTCAGTGTGTTGTCAATCACTTCTGTTCTCCCGAACTGAATGGTTTGACGGGAAAAAAGAGATGAGAGTCTAGGTAAGGGAGATAAGGGCCTCATTACACACTCATAAACTGGCCGGTCATCAAATCAGGTGACTCTACTGTTTGATGTCGTGCGGGATCGCATCCTGTGTTACGGTGCGCCGATAAAGCGGCGAGAGAATAAAGCAAAGCAGCCCGCCGGCCCCTCCCCCCTCCAGCTCAATGCTTCAGCTCAGCCCGGCGGAGGTGGACGTGTGGCCGCTTAACAGGCCGGCGGAGCACGAGGGCCCCAGGGCCCGCCTTCTAATTCCAGCTGAGCATCCGCACCCTACTGGGGCCTACAGGCTGGGTGACACACTCTATCATCGCACCACTACAGAACTAATGGGATTTCTCCCTTAATCGTGCGCACAGGTGGTCCAAGGCCCGCAGAGCGTGTACTGCTTACTCATCTGTCCTCCATTTTGGGAGGATGATGTCATTAGCGCCCCGTAACCACGCAGCACAATGCAGTCAGCAATCCCAACATTCACACCGCTGGCCAGAGGAGGCCCATGATCTCATCGATGGGACACTCCTATCAGCATGTTAGCCTTTGCTTTTGCATTCGAGTTGATGATTAATTACTCAGCATAGAAAACATATGGAGTTCTAAAACAAATGGATGAATCAAGTCTGGGCTTCCAGGCAAAGGGAATACAACTGCTGATCATGAGAAGAGATTCTGAGAAAGACAGGCACCACAACCATGTTAGAACCCCAACAAATGTGTCTATTTTACTGGCTTAATAAAAGCCAGAGGTGTTCTAATTGTTCCTGGACAAGAAACAAGCTGGCCACTAGATTCTACAGCAACCCTAGGCTGTCAGGATTTTTAATAATCTGTAATAACTGATTCACATTGTTGTTACTTCTTGATATTCGTTTCTAATTGTGCAATATTTTATGGGCATGAAATGCTTGGTTTTAACTATGCATCCATTTAATTACAAAAATTGGACACAAGGTCTGTGCAAACAAAAATTACAAAAAAATAAATGAAAATGTCTGCCTGTTTATGCTTGTTTTTCTATGCAGACACATTCTGTAACAGCATTTGCGGGAAAACAAGGCTGACCTTGTAAAATAAAATCCAGCTAATTATTTCACACGTAACTGACACTTATTGGGGGTCTTATGCTTTGATGACTCAAAGAAACCGAAAGCGCCAGCCAGCGTGTGACACTGGTAACAGTCCGAAGATCAGCTCTGCGTCAAGGTGGCCAGACATTATCCATCATACCATAAAGTCAAACTTAATGAGTTATTGATTTCAACCAACCAAGTCAATTGAAGCAAATTAAATACCCCACTACTTGCAGAGGTCACCCCAACATACATTTTGACACTATGAACCAATGAAGTGCATTTCCTTGGGTTTATGCTCTTGCTACGAGCATCTTAGGGTCTAGGCTGAAATGCTTACAAAAGGCTGCATTTCTCACTCATCACTCTTCTTTATTATTTTAAATACAACATGGTTTGTCTTCCACCACTATTCTTTCTCTGTATTTAAAAATAATTTTAAAAAAAACAACCGCCAACTTGGGGCACTTCGTGCCGACCCGCTATTCCATCACTGTGATGAGCGAGCACGATTACAAATTCGCTAAGACACTGACGCCGAGCCGATTGAAAGATTCCGAGATGCCCGTCGAAGGGTGGGGGCAGGTTTTAAGCTGCTCTGTGCTCTGGCCGCAGGACAGCAGACTGGATACATTAGATTAGGAGTTCATTAGGCAGCAACAAGCAGCGGGGCAGTATAATGAGGACGCCGTGGAATCCTTTACTCAGCCTTCACACACGAACAAAAGCCAAAGCCAAGAAAATACCCAACCCAGCTCTACCTGCCAGTGCAACCCAGTAGCGGGTCCCCCGGTGACAGCCGCAGCTCCCTGTCACCGCGTGGCTGCCGGCAAGCAGCCCTGCCCACATGTCACCATAGCGTGGGCTGCAAAAGCAGTCTGGCCAGCCCTCGTCATTCCCATCTGTTCCACGCCATTTGTTTTTACAGACTGTGACATGCGGATCATTGCCGCTATTTCGAGGCCGTATGGACCACTGATGTACATATATAGTTGCTGTATACCACTTGGCGTCTCTTCGGGCGCATAGCATTTGGCCTTGAGTCCTACGGCAGCACCAATACCTGACACGCCAATGCAAATGACTGATGATTGCAACTGATGAGTTAATTAGGTCATTTTTTTCCCTCTGTATCATTCTCAGAGTTCCCAAGATTGCACGCCTCTCCCTCTCCCACAAAAAAAAAACACGTGCCAATCAGAGCTCTGCGTCGCAATGGTGGCACCAGGGTAATGAGAGTGAGTGGGCAGCTGTCAAGCAACGAGTGAACAGCGGGGAACTCTGCGGCTCCGCTGGTGCTTTCAGGCTCTGAGGATATTGCGTTATCTGGAATTAGGTATCAACAGCAGCACTCGGGAAACGTAAAAGCTACTCGGCTGGAAATCCACGCCAGCCAGCAGCAGTTTGATGGCTGTGACGAGCAAGACAGAGGAGTCTGATGCCTATGAAAAGACACGGAATTAGAGGGAGAAGGAAATGTCACACTTCCTGAACTTTGAAAGCAATAACAGGGAACTGAAGACCATATTAAGCCACAATGTTGTAAACAGTTTCCATGGCACCATTAGAAAGGGTTTGCCACTCTCTTTGACTTGAGCATTCACTATGCTGAAAATATAGGCAGCACAAATGTGGAATTCATCTAAGAAAAAAAATAATAAATCAGCAGGCTAAGACTGCGGTCTTTTGTTGGATGGTTGCTAGTTCAAATCCCAATGATGGCAGAGTGATGTCACTACTAGGTCCCTGAGCAAGGCCCTTAACCCGCAATTACTCCATAAAGTGTCTAATCCTGCTTTCCGAAAAACATGGAGGAAAGCATCTGCTAAATAAATGAAATGTAAACCCACCACGTTGAAAATGAGGAAGAAGTAAAGAAACACGAACAGCAACTTTACATTGGATATCTTATGATTCAGCAGCTGAAGGGCACTCATACCCCATGCGACTTCCTGTCTGCAATCTCAATTTGTCAAGTGTCAACTCACATCCTTTGCCAAGGTGTGCTTACTCCACCCAAAGAGACCCAATGGAGCTGATGGAGCTGCGTATATCCTGAGTCATTCTCATGACTGTTGCGAGTCTTTAATGTCATGTTGGCCATTGGAGAATGTGCAGTGATTCAACCGCCCTCCAGCAAGACAATCTCAATCAGGGCTGGTCAACCAATCATGCAACACTGGCAGCTGGCTAGGGGGCACCACAACTCCCCGGCCAGCACCAGCACCTCCACTGACACTGTTAGGACAAAGTCATTGTGTTGAAGTTTGCCGTGGAGAGGGGAGGAGGGGGCTGCCAGCACTAAAGCTTGCCTAGGGCCCCCCACATGGGCTGTGCCCAGCACTGATCACAATGACGGTGAGGCACTAAAATCCATCAAATTTAAATTTAACTCAGCTTGAGATGATAGGACGCTGAGATATTTGGAGTTTTATCAGAGGCAAGAAAAGCATTTTAGGATGGCTAGGATTAATATCATACCGCTGTAAAATCTGCCTTACATTATACACAGAACATCATAAACTCCTCGGTAATCTCAGCCGTGGGAGGCCAAGGAATGTAAGCAAACATAAAGAAAAATACCTCTGCAAGCCAGTGCAGACGAATCCCCAAGATACTAACTGAATTACTGCTGCTTTTTGAGTTGCATACTGACCTCATATCACAAAAAGAGCAGGAAAGTTCTAGAAAAGAAGGAACATGGGAGGGGGGCGATGTTATCAACACTGCACAGCATGACTCCTCTTGCGACATGATTTCGTCATATAGCCTGGACGTAGGTGGAGAAACCCTGGGCCCTTGTTCAGTAAGGATGGGTTTCACTGACGCCACATGAAGCGGGACGGCCAGTCAGCCCTGCATCTGTAGGACAGTGGAGATCCCACTGGCAGGGGTGACACTGGGG
>JAODJX010000129.1:8285288-8299735 GCA_026776945.1 Isichthys henryi | reverse complement strand
CTTCAACGAGGAGAAATTCGATTCACTTTTGTTTCATAGTCATTTCAACTAAATTATCCTTTGTTAAGGGACCCCGTCATTGTATGGTGCCCTCAACGGGAGAGCTGGAAATGGAATATTGGATTTCGAGCAAGGCGACCGTCGCTTAAGCGCTGAGTTACTGAACTGTTCAAACAGAGAGAGATAAAATACAATTAAAGAGCAGGGCTGACGGCCATGTGATGGGGGGCTTAAGATGCCGGGTGGGATCTCTGCAGCATTTCATCCAGGGCACTGCTTCGTGGGACAGCTTCAAGGCTCCTCTTGAGCATGCACTGGCTTAGCGATGTGAAGACGGGTGGGTGGATGGAACTTTGCAAGTTCTTTCACAATTAGCGGCCACTACATGAAAAACTCTGCTCATGTCATCATTTCAGTTTTTATTTCACAGGAGGAACAATGGAGTATCATTAAATAAAACATAGTTACAGTATTTACAATCAAATATTGTACAGTTTGGTTTCATGCACATGTAAAAAAAAAAAGAGGGAGCGGGGAGGACTTTACAGACATTTACATTCCTTGAAATGAAGGTGCACAGCAGAGACGTTTCCGGTGTCCCGTGTCCGTGCCGCACCTCTGATGCGACCACCTCCCCTCCCATCAGCACCCTGGCACTCCGGGATCGACTGGCATACGTCTCCACGGACATTGGGGCTGTGCTTTACACTCCTCGGCTGGATCAATGCCCCCCTGTGGTGACCAGGGGGTGAGCATCATGCAAACAGGGCATGACCTGGCTCAGGGTGTGTGCCGTGAAATGGCCGATAAGAGTGGGGCCTACGATTGGCAAGGCATCCTGCGGGCGCTGAGGAAAACAGCAAGCTGGTGACCACATGATCACCGAGGATCAGCTGACGACCACATGGTCACCGAGGGTCAGCTGAGGACCACACAGCATAGTTGCCAAGGGTCTGCTAACCCATGGGCACATGGTCGGGGATGGATAAAACTTGACCGCAGCAAAGATGGCTGGAACACACACACACACACACACCTCCATTTACCGGACTTAGATGAAATGCTTACATACAGCATCATCCTACACTTAGCGTACGTCGAGCGGGTCCACATTAAAGCTACTACCAGGCTTTCCTTATGGTATCGATGAGCTGGCTGAGCAATAGAAAACATGAATGCGCACAAAAGCATTTCAAGTATAGCAAAGGCTATGTTCCAAAAGCACCTAAAGACAAATTTATTGGCACAGCTATTAAAGTAGGCATTTAGGTTACAGACAAGTCTATGTACTCCTCTACGCCCCCTAGTGGTTCCTGCCCGCCAGTGCACATTAAGAAGACTCCTATAGGTGGTAGATCAGTCATTAGACAGTACCAAACTTTATCATCAATGACCTTTTTTTTTTTTTTTAAAGAACAATTATCACCTGAAGAGGACTGGCTATATTGACAAAGAGGAATAATGGTGCTACAGTCACCCTTGAAAATGTGCTTTTCTCAACACAAGGTGCAAGGAGATATTTTGTGACGACAGTCACTTTCAGGTGAAATGTATCCTCCTATCATCAACCAAAAGTCTAAATTATTACACTTAACATAACGCAGAAAGAAGATAACATCTATATATCGGTAAACATGGTCTGGTTCACCATTACAGCACTCGGTGTAATGATGCAAAGGAATCTGATGATTACAGTTAAACCCCAACAAACAAGAGAACGTCCTTCATTAACGGAAACCAAAATGTGCACAAGGAATATAGCCAGAGACTACCCCCATTATCTATTGAAATACATAAAAAAACAACATTTTTGGCATGATTGAAAATTTTGGCTCCCACACTGGGATTCTGACAAGACCCTATGCTTCCTTCACTTCTTGTTCCATTTTCCGAAAGACCACATGGTGTCATAAACACTGCTCTTGGGTGAGGGCAGGGGGACTGGGTTCAGGGTGTGTGAAGTGTGAAATATACATGGTTCGACTCCTCGATAGACTTAAGCACTTTAATCCGTTGGCTGCAGAGATATTTGTAAAGCTAAGATAAATTATTCAGAAAGGCCCCAAGAGGTTCAGAGGCAGAGTCATTTTTAGGCGTCTAACTAAGGTCCCATCCCTCGGGACTCGCGGAGATTTCTGGCATCTGCAGATATCTCCTAGCCAGTGAATTACTGAAAAACACTTTGATTGGTGTGATGAATACGTTTCATTAAAAGCACAGTACGCCCAAGGGCTGAGGGAAGCTGGACTCTCTGGAAAATACATAAACTATAAATACACAGTGGACCATCTGCAAAAAGCCAGAGTTAATCCACACCCATCGGTAAAGATACATCAACGTAACTATCATCCTTAAACAAAAAAAGCCCATGATCAGGATGGTAAATTTGCTCAATTCGTTTCAAACTCCTTCTTAAATGTCTGGATTTCCCAGTTAGGTTTGGGTAATTTTATACAGCATATACTCTTTCACAGTAACCCTAAAGGAGCTATTTAAATACCTCCTCCTTCCTATATGGATGTGCATGAGGCTTCAGACTCATACCCAACCATAGTTGGAGATAATGATTGCAGGCTTTGCACACTGGCACATTAAAAACCACATTGCCCCCATCGGCCCCATAAACTGACGTCTCATTTCTGCACAGCTAAGCAATTCTACTTCCATAAGGACACAGCTGGCTTTATCCTCTCTGTTAGTTGTCCTGGAGTTTCAAAGAGCAAACTCAGCTATGCAAGGGCACTAAGATGGTAGCAAAGTCACGGACATGACAGTTATGAGAGCCAGAGCCTCGGAGGCAGGCGAGACAAAGTGCGTTGTTGAAAGCATTCAAGACATTAGGACGGGTACCTTCTCTGGATGCTTGAGGTAGGAAACAAAAAAAAAACCCACAACACAACAAAAAGACAAGTGCATAACAAGGAAATAAATTAGTCAGCGGAATGAGGATGGTCTTCATTTGTGTGCTGTCAGGCAGGTAACTCAAGCAACCACACGCAGAACGAAAATACAGCGGAATGCGAGAGTGCAAAGATGCGAATCGCTCACCCACAAGTTTCGAGGGCATCATGTTGTCCAGCACTCTCACATCCCACGTTTCAGTCCGATTCGCTTCCCTAGTAACCCTGTGGAAGCACCAGTTATATTTATAGAACAGCTGATACGTCAAAGGTTTCCTCTCCCTCCTCGATTTGGGGTCCCCAGAAGTTCAGTAAGGGGTCCCAGTGTTTTTCACAAGCGAATAAATAAATAAATAACCAATAAGACCGAGAGCAGCTACATGTAAAAATGTCTTTTGAAAAACAAACCAAGGTCCAAAAGTTTGCTACCTTTGAATTCTTCTTTTCAAACCAGCCAAAAGTCATGGATGAAATGCGTCTTGTGCCAGCATGAAGTTATTGACTTCATCAACTTTGGCTTAGACAGGGTGTCTCTCTGAATAATACTTACTGATCATCTGCAACCATGCTGCAAATGTGTATACAACTTTGACTCTCTTTTAAAGTAGAAGTCGTGATGAAAAATAGCACAGTATTGCAGATCGACATTGTCAGCAGGACTGAAACTTCACATCCGCGGAACTTTGACACTTCGTCTGCCTCCGCAAGTCTGGGGACTTTCCTGAAGCCAGAATTCCCAGGAAGGTGCTTTATATCCGAGGCATCGACATGACGTCCTCCGACAGGGCCAGAAGAATAATTAAATCTCTGTGCATCGTCCGCATCTCCACCAATCAGATCGTCATCTCCTCTTGCCTACTTTTGCCAACCAAATCTTCACAGACATGTCACTGTAGAGAGAAGAAGGGACACAAGAGGGGGGACAAGGGAGGAGTGAAAGGAGAAAAATAGAAAACTCGGGTACAGAGAACTACTCAACCATCTGTAACCTCAAATGCTTCAAGGAAACGCCCACACAACGGCAGGCGGCTACACATCAACACCGTACTGATGCCCAAAGACGACAACAGAGCCCAAATTAAAAGCCACGAGAAGCTAAGATCCAAAAACCTAATCTGAAAATATCCATTCAAACTGCTACATTTGAGCACACTTTCCTCCTTTCTAGAACAACAAACTGTCCCAAAGTTTTCAAATAATGCCAAGAGGGAGACTTGATTAAAATGTGAGGTAAACAAAGCCCATGTGACTTCCAGTACCTCCCAAAAGTAAACTTAATCCTAATCCTTCGAAATGGTCAATATAGATGGTGCTAAGAGCAGCAGTTAATCATATTGTGTCTAGAGGCCATCCGATTATAACTGGGATGTGGGACAAGTAAAAAAAATAATACTAATAAAATAAATCACACTTGCTAAACCTACAGCCAGGCTGTAATTAAAAGCATTGTATATTGCAGTGTTTGTAAATTAAATTCACCGTTACTCCCAGACTTGGTGATATCTGGTTCTGGACTGGGTTCAGTGAATGCAAAACACCTTATTTCTTAGTGCACTGGGAAAGATTTTGGACAGCTAGTGATCTGAGTGAAAAGAGAGGAAGGAGGAGCAGAGGAGTAACATCTGACCGCAAAGGGGGGGGTGGGAGTAAGAAGCCGTACCGGAGGGCAACTGGGGCAGGCAGTGTTACTGTAGTCTTATGGGAGGCTGGTGGCCCGGCCCTTGATAGCCAGAACCCGGCGGGGCAGGCAGGGGGTTAGCCCTGGGATGTAGCTCCACAGCTTTACCCGGCAGTCGCTGAGCGCGCGGAAGGCGGACCAGACGGTCAGGAGGAGAAGGAGGAAGAGGAGGAAGGAAAAGAAGGAGAGAGGGGTTCGAATCCAAGAAACATGTTAGCAAAAAGCTGGCAAGGGTGTGTGTTTAAAAAAAACACTAATAAAACCTACCTAAGCAACGCATCTGCACAAGAACATGCCACAACCATGAGTAATCCTGAGGACTGGGTCTGAAGCAGGCCAGTAGTGACCTCGCCGTGCTGACAGCCCCCATCCATATCGTGTGCAAACAGCCCCTGAACCCGCTTACTGTACAACTCGCCACACACTGCCGTGGTTATTACAGTATTTTTTTTTGTTTCCTGAAGATACAACTCACTGTTATTCCTTTACAGCATCGCCGGCAGAACAGAACCTTGTCAAGCCTGGCAGAAATGACTGCAGTCTCCGTGCTGGTCATTAACCACTTTTTCACCTCAAATACTGTTTCAAGCAATATATTCCAAAGGGTGAGTCACAGTCATTCCTGCCACCAGAAATGCTGGTACCTTCAAAGAAGTTCAACTGCATGCGCCGGAAAATAGCCATTTTGTTGTCTACAACCTCTTACCACCCCCCTCGCTCCCCCGCTCCCTTGCATACCTGGAGGCTGTAAAGATCTGCTTGGAGTTGGTGCAGATGGCGTTGATAGGGCTGTCGTGACCTTTGATCTCCCCAATGGGGGTGAAGTTGTCCACATTCCAGACCTTCATCATGCCCCCCCTGCAGGCGCTGAGGAGCATAGGCCGACCAGGGACATAGGCCAGGGCACATACCCAGTCCTTGTGGGCGTTGGGGATTTGCTGGAAGACACAGAGGAGTGCAGGGGGCAGTTCAGCTGAGGGCGACACAGGCTGCCATCAGAGCTTGCCTCCAAAGCCGCTGGAATCTGAGGCCCAAACAATAAAAGATAATACGGAGCGCGAGTCAACGATCGCCGCGGGGAGCCGGGGCGGGAGGCAAAGCGGAGCCGCGCTTAATCTGCATGCCTGGAGATCCTCTACAAGCACCCTGGGAAATAAAAACCAAGCCCCCCTGAAAGCCTGCGGTGCCCCCCACTTATCTTGTTGAAGCACTGCGACAGCTGTGAGAAAGGTGTTTGAGACGCACTTTCAGAAGCCGATACGCTGCTCGAGCCACACTGACAAGTGTCAGCATGCGTTGACGAAATGAGCTTGAACTGAATGAAATCAGCTTGTACTGCAACTAGTTAAAATTACTACAGCACCAGTGGCCTTCATTTTGGCTCAAGCAATGGGTTTACTGCATCTGGGTTATACAGTATTGCCCAGTATTGAGCATATCATGGAACTCCAGTGAACAAAATGCCAGTTACTGTTATCTGGATACTGTTATCACATGTGCTGCCAGTTAAAACCACCGGGCAGAGTCTTACTTTATTAGTTTCTGTACTCAGTGTGAGTAGATATTACATTTATTTAGTAATTGCTTTTGTCCAAAGCAATACGCAAGTTAGCATCCTAGACCAGGGTCATCATGTAGCAACTGGCTTCGGGAGACTTGCTTAAGGGTCCAACAGGAACACTGCTCAGCCAGCCACAGTATTTGAACTGGTGACCTTCTGATCACGGTCACAGAGTCCGAACCCACAGAATCACACACCTTCCTGGTGTGGCGTACATTCGCTATTCAAAGGCATCAGAAAATTATGCAAGTGGAGCCACTATCATATTTACTGATATTTTATCCGATTTTCAGGTCAGACACTTCGGTTAAAAAAACACAGCTTCTGTCTCCAAAGCTGTCACAGCAGGAAGAGCTTCTAGTCTGGGATAGAGCTGAATTTCATCCAGCAGAATTGCTTCCATTCCCCTGGTAACCAATCTGTGTAACCTCCCAAATAAAATACTCATATCCACTGGATAACATGCTATTTTTCTCTGGTATACTCAGGACACGACAGGACAAGCTGGTGCAGATGTTCCAGTCACACCAAATATGTCCGTGTCTTCTGTGCTCTCAAAAGGCAAACGCAGCGACGGTCCAATCTGCACATTCACTGTTTTTGTTTCAACACATTTGACCTGACAAATGGAAAGGCACAGGTTAGAAGTCTGCAAGTACACCAGTGCAGACTTTTATGCCACCCCAGGAAGAGATCATATTCATGCTTATTACAGATATGCTGTGACATCACGTTAGATCAGGTCGTTGGGTCCTCCCTCCCACCAGGAGCAGGAGAGCGAGCATCTTGGGGGGGGGGGGTTGTTCTGCCTCAGAGACCTGGTCCACAATACCTCCACTAAGCCTCCAGCTGGGTTCAAGACCTCTTTCATGAAGCTGAAAATAAAACCCTGTCAAGGAAAGTATCACCAACACAAAGGCTCCAAGGAAGCCAATCACGACGTGCAAATCTGTCCCCTGTCAGGCCCTGGGTGCCATGGAAAAACCTATCACTTGAAGCCAAGTGGAATTCAGCATTTCTGTGTGTTTGGAACAGAATTAACTGAGAAATGTCAGACATCATCCGGGGGCGAGTTGAAACCTAGTATGATCTTGTTCTCTGTTCTCACTCTTGACCCAGCTGGGTGAGCAGTAAATAAAAATCAGCACGGAGAATGATATCCCATAAAGAGAAGAAGCGGGGCACAGTTGTGTTAGGAAATAGACAGACAGACAAAGGCACAAGCCGTTTAAAACAGAGGGAGCCTCCCATAGCACCCGCAAGGCTGCCAATACATTTTGGTTGGGGAAGACCAGCACATGGTCCTCCTGGAAACTACAAGTTACAGTTTATCTTGTCTCATCTTTCAAGAAACTAAGAAATCTGATTTTGCACAGCACCGAATAAGGTAAGAAGATTAACCCGTAAACAGCAGCTGGTCAACACAAAAATGGAGAGGACAGCGTGTTTCTTGGAAAGTGTGGTCCTTGGACTAATGGTCGCAACCCTTGGTGAAGTTGCTAATCAGCGAGGACAGTGTGCTTGCTGGCAAGTCTACTTTAGGCCAAAGGTCACAACTGCACTACACTGCACTTTACACCATAATAATAATTTGCTGCTAATTTCACATTTTATTCTATTTGTACATATTTATATTCTTATTCTTAAAAATACAGAATATGAAGAAAGTTCTCTATATTCTATTATGATTACAGTTTATATCTTTACTTTTTTTTCACTACATTTCATTCTTATCTTCTATTTTAATTTTTGTATTCTATTTTATTCTTGATAGGTTGGGCACTGCAAATACATTTCACTGCATGTCGTACTATGTATGACTGCATATGTGACAAATAAAATTTGAGTTTGATTTGAATTTGATTTGAACCCTTGATGTAGCAGTTGCTAAGCACAAATACCTGGATTAATTCCTGCTGCTCCAGATCCCACTTCTTAATCCCATTGTCTCGGGAGCCACTAAAGAGCACCTCCCCATAAGTAGCGAGGCATTCAATGCCATCATAGTGCGGCGGCTCAAAGTTGTGAGATGGTCCAACGTTCCCCAGTGTGCCCTCTGCCACATGAAACACCTGAGTCCAACAGAAAGTACATGGGAAGAAGCCAGAGTCAGTCATCACACAGGCAGAGAGGGAGTCTATTCTGCAGAACTTCACACCCACATCCTCACCTTGACATAGTGGTCCTTTGACCCGGTGATGACCCGGTCCTTGCCGCCCACAGACTGGCCCGCTGTCAGGCACATCACTGGTCCAATGTGACCTGTCAGTTTACCTGCTGCCTGCATTCTGGATGCAATAGGCCATAGGTTACTCCAAAAAAAACAGTACAGACAATACAGGTGGAGAGCAATGAGGAAGACGAGAGATTTGGAAAGCAAAGAATCACCTGTTCAAGTCCCAAGTCCGC
Organism: Isichthys henryi; assembly: GCA_026776945.1. Classification (NCBI taxonomy): domain Eukaryota; kingdom Metazoa; phylum Chordata; class Actinopteri; order Osteoglossiformes; family Mormyridae; genus Isichthys; species Isichthys henryi. The sequence continues at coordinate 8,291,187 of JAODJX010000129.1, read as the reverse complement.
ACTGTGTTTCCAGCAGCGGCGTACAGAACCGACCCAGCTGGGTTAAGAGCTATCTGGTTGATCTGGTACTCGCCCTGGGCTGTGGTGATGGTACGAGTGGTGGTACCAACACAGGCATCCCCAGAGACAACCTGGCCAGATGACCTATGGGGATAAGGCCAAAATGGAGGTTAGGGTCTGCGGCAGAGCACTACACTCAAAGCCTGTCAGCTCCATCCCCAAATTGAGATTAAACGTACCATAAATGACAGATTCTTCTACTACATCAGTGGACCTCGAACTGGGTCCTCGGGCCCCAGTGCCCTGCTTGTGTTCCAGCTATCCCTGCCCTACACACTGCTGATTACCTGGATCAGGTGTGTTCAGTCAATCAGAAGCTGAAGGACAGCTGGGACTTGTGTGTGTCACATGGATAGCTTGAAAACAAGCAGGGCAGTGGGTCCCGAGGACCGAGTTTGAGAACCACTGTCCTACATACAGTCCCTGTTGTTCCTTGTACAAGGCTAGAGACACGTGTGGATCATGCCGTCCAGTTTGTTGGGCCAAAATGGTGGAACAACCTTCCTCCTGCTTTCTGGGCTAATGATACTATTGGTAGTTGCAAAAAACAGCTGAAGATATATTTGTTTAGTCTAGCCTATGGGTAACCATGTGCTCTTTCTGTTGTTCTTTCTAGTGTATACTGTCCATTGGAGTGTTAATCTTCTAGGTTTTAATCTTCAGTTTGCGGTGTCTGTTTCCATGCTTGCTTATTATACACAGTGCTCTGTGCCTCTGTCTGTGAAAGGCACTTTATAGATAAGTTTTTTACTTTTCTTTACAGTGCTATGAAAAACAATTTTCCCAATTTCTGATTTTGCTATTATTGTATATTTTTGACACTGAATGCTCCAGGAAAATCTAATATTTAAGGAAACCAGAGTGAACAAATAATATTTACTTTGATTCATTTAATAAAAGTTGTCAAACACCCATTGGCAATAACAGGCTGCACCATCTTTATCTGCAATAGCTGCAACCAAACACCATCTGCAAGTCGTTGTTAGTCTTTTACATGAAGGAGTTTTTGCTCATTCCTCCATGTCGAACTGCTTAAAATCCGCAACATTTGTGAGTTTCCCCAACTACATCTGAGCTGAATTTTTCTCTAGCCATTATGATGTAGGCTTGCATGTGTCTTTTTGCACCATTGTCTTGCACTTAATCCAACTGACCTTCTTCAAAATTGTCTGGCAGTAGATGCCGAAGACTGTTCCTTCAACGAAGGCAAGCTACTCAGGTCCTGAGGCAGCAAGACATCCTCAAACCATCATCACTAAGCTTGATTGCTGCTATAAAGATCTTACGGCGTGACACCGTTTGCTTTTCACCGGGCACAAGTAGCAGCATGTCAAAAAGTTTCATTTTGACTCATTTGTCCCTAGAACATTCCGTGGATCATCTGGGTGCTTCTCGGCCAACTTGAGATGTTGCATGTTTCTTCTAGTGGCACTTGTCTCTGCCTTGCTACCCTCCCTTGAATCTCATCTCCTTCAGCTTGTGGTGCCATAAACATTCACCTAAGCTGAAGCATGAGAAGACTGCACCACTCTGGATGTTGTTTCATAAGTCTTTGCGACTTTTACAGTGCACCCTTAGAGAGATTCAGACACGCCGGGCACTCTGGGGAAGAATCACTGCCGTTCTAAACATTTACGGCTCTCGGAGTGGCTCAATGCGCTCCAGAGGTTGGAAATGGCATTTTAACCCTTTCCAGTCTGATAGCTATGAAGAAGGTTTTTCAGTTTTCTAGAGAAACTGCCTTTGATCATGCCTTAATCTGCTTCATCCAGCTTTGTGCTAGTATCTTCACTCTTGTGGCAGGAGGGAAAATAAATATGTGAAATGGACAATGATCATGGCTGTCTAAGGAAGCCTAGTTGGCTCCAATCAGCTGACTCTACCCCTTTCACTCAGCTGATTTATCTAATTATTTTTTCCCTCCCCACACGGCTGTTGGATAATGGCCCTCATCAAACAAACTAAATAAATAACTAAATACCATGTGCTACCTGAGTCAGGTTCCCTCCAATAATATATTTTATCTGAAGATCTAAAAGAATCCAGTTCTAGAAAAATCACAATAACAGGGGCAGTTTTTCTTGATGCCATACTAACTGCCGACTGTCCATCGCATCGGCAGACTTCCGAAGGCGAGCCAGTAAGCGGCCATTGGGGAGTACACTCACGTGAACGTGCGCACGCATCGGGCGGAGTCGCGGATGTCCCACACTTTGATGTAGGAGGTGGAGACGGTGAACACCAGGCATGTGCTGCTGCAGTACTTCACAGACACCACGTTGTTGGGGTGGCCCTTCAGCGTGACGATCTCCTGGCCAGTCACCAAGTTCCACATCTTACAAGTTCGGTCTGCAAAGGGAACCAAGTGGAAAAACTCACATAAATAAATATAAACAAATAACAGCTGAGAGAACAACAAGTCTATAAAGGCTATATAACCTGCGGCATATTGTATACTGTATATACTGTATTGTGCATTGTATAGCGGACAGCATATTGCACAGTCTGGCTCTTTGTATATAGTACATCCCCTTATGATAATGTAGTGTAGTGTCTTGCTATTTGTCAACTGTCTTCTTTGTAACCAATTCACCACAGCAAATTCCTCAGACACATAGTGGCCCTGGCAAAAAAAATAATAATAATCTGACTGTGATTTGGCTTGTCTAGGGTCAAGAGCCAATTCACCATCCTGAATGCCAGCAGAATGATCTGTATGCTAGAGTGGCCTGGTTTGGGCCTATTTCTTTGCATATACAAAAGGTTTGGGGTGTGTAAAATATGTGTGTGTATATACACACACACACACACACACAGATTTTAATCCCAGTCAAGCTTTGACTGTCCCCACATATATATTAATAGTGGTACTGGTGTTAATTGTGAAATTCTTCCTGTGCACAGTTAAGTGCAAATACCTTTGGATCCAGTGAAGAGCAGCTCATCGGTGGCATCCAGGCACAACACAGGTTTGGAGTGTCCCTCAGCCACAGACACGCACTGCAGGGGGGCTGTCCTGCCACCCTTCACACCCCCCATGGGGCTGATCACCCCCCTGTCAGGAACACACATACTCATTGGATCCTCCAATCGAAGTAAGTGGAACCACCACAGTGATCCTTATTAGGCCTGAGAATAATGTGAGGCAGTGATACACCCGAGATCACATATCCTGCAAAGACTATCAGAAAGATTCTCTAAATGTACCACTGCTGTATCATAGTCCAGCCAGCTTTCCAAGCCATAGCTGATAATCGTGTAATGGTTATGTTGTTAGAATGGCTCATCCTATTATCTGCACTGAACATCACACCTTCGTCTCCAACTTCGAGTTAGGGTCCATAAGTGTGCCTGGCTAAAAAACATCACAAATCACAGAATAATTATAATCGGATTTACGGTCGACAAACCTGACAGGTCATTCCAGCGGAGGGGAACCAGCCGAATAAATGCAGCAAGTCGGAGTCGTGGGGCTCGCGAAGGGTCTACTGGACCGTGCAGCTTAACTGGGGCGACAGCCTGGCTATTTGAAGTGGTTTCAGTTCTTGAATTAATTTGATAAAGGCGGAGCAACGTCTTTATACGGGAGAACCTGTGTTAATGCGAGCCAAACGTCAACAAGTTCAGGCCCTCGGTTTGCAGTAATCCCAAATACGAAGTGAACCCTAGTGCTGTAATTTGCTGTGACCACGATAAAATTACGATTATAAAACAATTACGGCTATAAAACGATCACGCCCGCGCACCGTGGTTACGCCTGGCCAGCTGCGGTCATTACTGTCGAAATAAAACCAAACCCAGAGCTTTGAGAACGACGCGTATTTATTTTCCTGGCAAACATTCTAAAGAACAGGGTTATGAAAAGTCTCCGCACGAATGACTGATGTGTTTTTCTCTCGCACGCACGCGCGCAGGCCCCGAGCGTTCCGCGACGGCTATACAACGGAGCTCAAACGATCGCACAGAACACGCGTATCATCAATTAAACCCGGAGAGCCTCCCGAACCTCCAGCTCCCCGGGGGCTCCTAGGGAAGATCTCCACCCCAGAACACGGTAACTGATTACACGTTTAAAGAGCACGCCATAAAACGCCACCCACAACATACGACTGCAGCGAGGTCAGCGATTCCTTTGAGAAACCATCCTGACGGAAAAAGCATCAAAAAAGCAGACGTTTAACCTACTGCCTTCTCATCATGGGAAATGCTACTGAATGCGCAGACTTGCTTCTGATGTATTCTGGAATAACTCAGAGTTGGCACATGAGCGGGGGAGACGATGACTGGGCTAGTCTCCATACCCCAAAGTCATAAAACAATAAACTTGCATACTGTATGCAGGCGTTTGTTCACCTCTTTCAGTTCTGTTTCTATTCCCTAGGTTTTAAAAGGAAAATGAACAAGTCTGTTTTTACTTTATGCACAGTGGTTACATAGTGCCCTCTGGTGGTGAAGCAGGAAAGGACGCTTTGTCAGAATGACCCACCGGGAATAGCCTACTTTCAGGCAGGTGGAGATGCTATTACCGTTTTATTTAACATTACCCTGGTTTAGTTGTTGTTCTGTGATTTTTTTCCCCCGTTAAACCCACATCCATTACCATTTGCCCCAGGAAGTTCCTTCAAACTGCCTTTAAAAATCCTCTACAACTTAGCAAGAAAAAAAAAAAAGCGTTTTTTTTTCCTCATCTCCCATCAAAAACAACATGGTGGTCCCCCAGCAGTCAGCCTCGCGGGTAGAGAAGGAACCAGCAGAGCAAGACAAAAGCAGAACTGGCAAAAATTGGTCTCTGTGGGCCAAAGAGGTCCTAATAAGCCAGCAGCAGCAAGATCCAGCGTACCCAGCCAGCAGACCACAGAGGAGCAGAGGTAATGCCCAGGAAGAGGGGGCAGGTAGTTACACGTAAATCGATACAGGACACCTTAGAAGAGAGGAATTCTGGTAGGAGTGGCTAACAGACAGAATGGAATAGTCCATTCCTCAGGACAGGGGACTACATGATGTCTGCATGACTTCAAGGTAGTCACTGATATCACAAAATCTCCCCCTGAGCTGTGGCCCAGTGCTCCTGCCCAGCTCCTTTAATTAAGTTCCATTTCAAGTAGCCAAGAGTACATCTCTTGCAGCCGACTGAAATAGAAATGGAATCTGAGGATTCGCTGGAATAGTTTCCAGCAGAAACAGCACGGGCGAGAGACCTCTTAGAAGAAGTTTTAATGAGATCTGGTGTCCCACATATCAGCGAGCAGAAACGCCAGGTTGAATCTCCACGCATTTAATACAAACTTCTTGGGTTCATCGCAGGGGCTGCTCACATTTTTTTTTCCCCCTGAGTGTGCGCCTCCCCAAAGCAGGAGCATTACCCAGAATTCCACAACAGCCGTACAGGAAGGCCCACTTACCCACAGGAGAATGTGCTAGTGCAAAATGGGGGAATGGCGCCAGCACGTGGTGACACCCCTCCTGCAGTTCACAGCACCCCCATAGTCAGCCTGCCGACATGCACTCTCACAAAGTGCGCCCCACCCTCAAACTGAAACCCAAGTGCAAAAAGAAGCGGCATGCATATTTGCCAGAACCCAAAAATGGAGTGAAAATAAAGCCATAGAGACAGCGACAGCCACGGCACTGCAGAGATCTGAACCCCAATTCACAAAGAGCAGAAAACTAAATGTCATGCAGCATTTTAACCAAAAGCAAGATGCGTGGTGGCCCCGCCCACCCGCAGAGAAACATGGAGGCCTGTGTGGACACACACGGCGCCGCCAGATTCACACCCTGTCCCCCCCCCCCCCCCCCCCCCCCCCCCCGCAGTGACAAAACCCTGGGGGGACAGTTG
>JAODJX010000129.1:8254250-8285188 GCA_026776945.1 Isichthys henryi | reverse complement strand
ACCCAGGCGGAGACTCGAACCCGGGTCCCAGAGGTGTGAGGCAACAGTGCTAACCACTGCACCACCATGCCACCCCGCTCCATCATCATAATTGATAAATTATTATAAAATTATAAAATAATTGATTATTATTATTATTATTATTATGTGTCCTGTTATCCCCTCTCTATAACTTGAAGTACTATGTATTATTTTGGAAAAACAACTTGGAAGAACAAAGAAACGCCACATCCAAACATGATTCACAAAGCTTATAAAGCCCAAGGAATCGCATCCTCTCTTCCAAATTTCCAGATCTCTCTGGCCAAGCCCAGTCTCTCCCCAGATGGGTGAGACTCTCCACAGCTCAAACACACAACCGCCTCAGTCTCCACTATTCATTTCCAGCCTTGAGCACCTGGAGTCAGTCATGGGCATCTGTTACGTACTTCAACTTTCAGCCTGGAAGGACGTTAAAAGATATCTGAGGATAGCTGCCCTTGTCGCCGTTCTGTATTATTTACATAAACCACCACAGTAAGTAATAATTGGCTGTGACTGCTACTCTCAGTCAAGCTACCGGCACAGGCGGTGGTCGAGCCCTGTGCTGACAAAACCCCGCCCACACAGGAGGGCGGATTCACTCCCAGCCAATCAGCTCGCGGGGCTCTGCTATCGGAGGCTTCACAGCACAGAGTGTGCCTGAGCCAGGCGCAGAGACAGAAATACTTTGCTACCAAATATAACGGGGATACTGGTGTCACCTTCCAGTGCCGCCTGCGTCGACTGCACGGCAGACTGTAGAGCATGACGCAGAGCAGCCTGCCAACACGCTACAGGCTCCCTGGACATGAGATACACGTCCCTCCTACTACTGGCGTGTCCTGTGGCGTTACATCCTGCAAAATCCTGCGAGGAAACTAGTGTATGAACAAGAGATACTATGCTAAGCAGCACCTGGGTGCAGGTGTGTGTTTAGCACTCATACTAACGCTAAGGCCCAGGATTCCAGTGACTGCCAACTGCCCAACCTCCCCCTTGCACCCCCCAATATTAAGACTGGAGCCTAGATTTATGACATCCTCTGTCTGGCCCTGCTAGTGACAGTGAAGGACACTGCGACCCAGGCACATGGGGAATCCGCAGCAGACACCAACCTCACTACAAGAAGCAACTTAAAAAACAAAAGCTCTGAAAATGAATAGATGAACACGAGTTGCTTCTAACTACCATCGCCTTCTGTGAATGACACTCCACACTGCGTAATGTCCAGAGTAAAGACGGCACAGCCAAAAGTCTTCTACTGTTGCTTTTTTGCCCAAGTGGGATTTATAGTTTTGTATCCATGTCACCTCTGTGTCAGATTGTGCTGCCCCTTGTGGATGGGAGGCTACATGACAAGGGCTTTGTAGTAAGTCATCTGACCTACATGCATCCCCAACAACTGCCCTTCCAAACCAAATCAAAAACCCACCGACACCCTTCTTCCGGGCCCCCCCCAAAAACCCTGAGTGGGGTATGTCTGCTAACCCCCAGCATACGCACCCACCCTGTACCTCCCCCTGAGCCAGGATGCTGGGAGCCTGCCCAGAGTTCCACCAACCAGCTCTATTCTCCTACTCTCAGAAGGAAGCTATGCTGGTAGGGGGAGTGGGGGAGGGGAGGGGGGGGTGCCCCAGTGCGTCTACCACCATCTGACCATTTCTGTTTCAGTCCTTTTCTATTCTGGATGGAACAGCAGCATCCAAACAAAGCACACTACTCTTCAAATTGATGTGAATAGAGCAAGACCACCCGCCTGAGGAACACACTTTATAGCTACGACGAGGACGATGGTCGACCCCAGGCTCGTTAAAGGACAGGCACCACACAACGTCCCACCGGGCAGACTAATTAGCCAGGGCTATTCTCGTGGCATTCCGGCACCATGCACGATGTTAACGCCGATGGTTAAGCCACGGCCGATCTCACCCTCCTAATAACGTGCTGTTATAATGCGGCGGTCATGACTCAGTGATGTAATGTCTGGCACATGGCAGGCATTGTTAAAACCTGCTGCGGCATCGCTGGCCAGCTTAACGCACTCATCCTGGAAAAGTTTCAGAGCTCATAACAGCCGAGCACAACTATTAATATGACTGGGGGCTCAGCTCTCCAAGCCAAGCGGCTTTCTGATCTCCTTGAGATGGGGGGGTAGGGGTGCGCCTTCCTTTAACGGTGGTGGAGGTGAGCCTGTCGGACACTAATCGGGGAAGCTGCCAATGGGACCTTCTCCACCCTCCACCTGTCGGGACTTTTCACATAAATCAGCGCAGTGAGGATGATCGAGACAAAACCTTTTTGTCTTTTCCTTGCCTGAACCACTGAAGCAAGCGGTTTCTAAATTCTTTTGGACGGGAGGCAGTAGCTGAGACAATATATTTAGAGCTAAACCCGATTATCTCACTCTCCCTCTGCCTTTCTCTCTCTTGCTCTCTCTCTCCCTCACACACACACACACACGCAGCGGGAGTTTCTCTGGATTCTCTGTAGTCAGTGACGCCAGCTCCAGAGCTAATTAAAGTTGATGAGAAAACAAACCGGTGATACTCTACAGCTGACAGGCATGGACTCGGCCACCCGAGGAAACTTCGGCAAGAGGAGCCAAAGCCCGAGCAAGCAGGCCAGGAGCGAGCAAGAGGCTGGGGAGGAGTGGGCAGCTAGCAGAGCTAGCATTAGCTCCTCCGCCGCAAGTCAGCACCCCCCCCACCCCGCCATGCATAGGGGTAGGATGCAGGCCGAGATGGGCAGCCTCCGCTGGCCCGCTGCGCTGCTGCTCTTTGCAAACTGACCTGCTGTTTCACCTGCCACCTCCCTTCTGTTCCCAGATGGCCAAGAGCTGGCCAAGTGCACAGCACCGATAGCCACCACTGACAGAACCCGCTCTGTTCCAGTGGAACCAGGCTGCTCGCATACTGGGGACATCCAATCAAATATGTTTTCCCCCGACTAACACTAGTTGGTAGTAACACTAAAAGATTACAGGTCAGCCTGCTAGGGACTTCCTCCCCACCCCCCAGACAAAAAAGAACACCGATTTACATTCCTCAAAAATTCAGGAAATCAGACAAGATTATAAAACTTGTGGCCCTTCAAAGGAGGAGCCTTGACAGTTACCCTAAACTGAGCATAGACCCCAGACCATATAGGTACGAAAGAGGATGAGGCCCTGTGCTGCTGGTACATGGGGCTGGCTGGTGCATTGTGGGATACCAGCTGGTCCACCCCAGCCACTTTGCCCGGCTTATCAGCTCTGTTCGTGACCGAAGCTTAAAATCTCAAAGCTATTAACCTCTGTCTGGCTAATTTGGCTTAATTTGCGTAATAATCAGTTTGGTCAAGTGCTTAAATGCTCTGCACTGAAAACGGCCCACCGGGAACCAAGGTGAAGAGTCCAACCACAGTCGAGAAGACAGGAGCGCACTCACTCTGCAGGAGCTCGGCCTTCCAAACAGGCCTGAGGTCAGTCACCTGGCGGTTTGGCTGCCAGCTGTGCTCCAAGAAGGCCCTGAATCTCTGATCTGCTCTCAGTCACTGTTCAGTCACTTCGGCTAGATTTCATCTCCGAGGTGCCCATTAGCATGTTGCTAAGCTACGTTACCCCCACAAACCACTGGAACACTTTTTTTTGGTAGTAAATGGAATGAAAACAGGAGAGCAAAATCATCTACAGGAAGATAAACATTCACTCCCTTTCTAAGCAACACACCCCCCCCACCCTACATGCATCATGCCGCCGAACATGGGAGCAAAGTGTAAAGTTTATGACTGCATTGCCGAGCAACAGCCACATGAATCCGTTATCTCAGGCTACCCACATGAACACCAGGAAATGGAAGCTTTCAGCAGGCCAGGGAAACGGCCCAGGTTCTGACGTGAGCAGCCGAGAAGTGAGGGCAATCAAACGGAAAAATATAACAGAAATAATGATTAAAAAATTGTTTCCAGGGTGCAATATTTCAGCAGACCTTGCCGCAGGACAAGGCGGCGAGCAAATACAGGTCACTGTTGCTTTTACGCTGCACGGCTGGACCAGCGTGGTGGACCAGTGGATAATTTATCAATGTGTGAGACAGCACTGGCAGCGTGGACGCCCAGAGGTCAGTATCTCAAACGCCAGCCTCTATAGCATACAGTTTGAGAAAGGACTACTGCAGCGGGACAAGGACATTTCTGGATGATAGCATGCATTCCACTGCAGTGATACTACACGTACCAGGCAGGCTGTAGGGACTGGCAGGGCAGACAGGCCCTGGTAGCTTAGCCACAGGCGCCGCTACAATGAGCCGGGAATCAATGGCCGCGGCGCTAATTAGCATTAGCATTACTACACCTTCCGTGCTGGATGGCGAGTCCATACGTCACATGTGAATCCCTGATGCACCCACCAAAGTGTGGCTTTAGCTTCACAGTGAAGAATGCCAGCCTAATAATCTTTACTTACAGAAGCCTTAACATTCTCCCCGAGACTCCTCCCACATGAGCCAATAACCCCTACTGGATGCGCTACGTCCCATCCTGGTCACACTGGGTCCTACCCAGAATGCCTCTTTGCTCTGAGAGCGATTCAAACATCCCAAAGCATACAACGAAAAAAGAAACAAATCTCCCAATGTCACCACAACACAAAATTATTTTTCCCCTCCCCGCAGTTAAAAGGGAAAAGGTTTACAGAATACTTTAAGGAAAATGGCCAAATATGGATAAGGTCTTTTTCTTTGAAAGACATCAAAGCTCAAATCTCTTTATGGCACCTGAAGAAGAGTCTAAAGTCTGTAATATCTGCAGCCTTAAACTTGCCCAAGCACAAAGTCTTATTCAAACGTATAATTAAACTGCTGCATAACTCTACATGCCTCGACTCTCTTTTCATGGTCTCTCTGCGATCCCTAGCCTGTGGGCGAGATGCCCAGCTTCTAACACTATCCTGAACGCGTGCTCTACCATGCCGATCCAACCGTGTCCAACCGAGGGAAGCCTCTCTTTCTGAAGCGACAAAGAGGCCTTGGCATTGAAATGTTGTGACTGGGCAGATTCCCATCGCGGTGCTGAACACACAAGCAACAGAAAGGGCAGCAGGCCAGATAAACAACCAAACACAAAGCAGAACATGGTAGAAGCCCTTTACTCCTACTCTACATATACAATAAAATGTAAATATTCAGCCTACTTTAATGCACTTATCATACCTCAGTCTCTACATGCTTCATAAACAAAACAAAAACCAGCAAAGGAACCAGCCAAAGGCAGGTTAGACAAGCCAGTGTTCAACAGCCACTCCTGGACAGCTCAGAGTATCGTTCTCTGGGTGTTAATCAGCCACAGACACTATGTGATCATCGTGTGTCGAGCTGGGCAGAGCAATTTGTAAGTGTCTAATGTGCTTGGGAAATCTCTCATTTATCATGGGTCATGACTTGGGATGGTTCAGTCTCGATGACAGTGGCTTGGGTACAGCGTGTCCTTCCCAAACAGTCAAGCCCGCCTGCAGGTATAGATTTTCACAGACAAGGCAGCCTCTCACACAATCTGTTTTCTCATCAGCTGTTTTGCATTCAGTTCTTTCCACCGATGGAAGGCCGTCTGTCCCAGTCCATTGCAATTTTAGTTGGGCCTTTTTTTTTTTTCCCCTGACAAAAAGTGCATGTGAATTGTGATATGGAGTGACTCTCTGTTGGCTTCGTCATCAAGGGGGTAAAAGACCAAGCGTCTCAGATGAATTCGATCTCACATCTGGAAACGCAATCTGACTGTCCTTGCTGGACAAGCCTTTATAAACATTGCTTCAGACTTTCCAACCGAGGTTTCTCTTGGGTGTCTCAGAGCATGTAATAGATTATCAGGAATCATGGAAAATGAGAAACAAATCAAAGAGACACCCAAAACTGGAAAACTTCATGATAACTACAACTTATGGGGAGGGGGGGTTCAGTGTCCAGGGGCGCCCCCCCCCCCAATCATTCACTTTGAGCACCCCCCAGAGAGGTGTAGATTCTCCAAACACCCCCCTGCCCCCAACCCCCCAAGAAGACCGGCACATGACACGCGCCCGGGGGCCAGTGGGAGGATGTGTGCGCGTCAGCCGGTAACCCTGCCAACTACGTTGCCGTGGAGATCGATCTGTTTACACTCCAGCAGCGGTGGCGGTTGATGGCATCAGCTGACAGATTGATAATTAGCCACGTGAGATGCTGGTAGAATCACTGTGGGGGAATCAGATGTGGGCTGGACCATGTGGGGGAACTGGGGGGTGAGAGGGTAATTTCCAGTGTCACACAAAGGAAAGCTGGAAGAGGATTTAATGGGGGTGGGGGGATTGTGGGGAAAATGTGGCAGATTTTAGTGCTTCAAAGAAATTGGTTAGGTGTGGGTTGGGAGGGAGGGGCTCATATGAATGAATCACCTGAAAGTCACATGACAAGCCTGAGGTGGGGCTGTAGAGAGCTTCAGCTACACTACGGCTGAAGCTGACAGACAGATGATTAGCAGTGTGTAGCTGTAACCTTGACTGTGTTGTGTTTCGTGCCTGCTACCTGCTAACTGGTAATATTTCACGGGAATTCCTATGCAAAAGAAGCACAGAGACACTAGAGCAGTATCAGTGTAACTTCCATGGTGAACAGGGTTGGGTACTAACTCTGAGTTACCAAGCCAGGAAGTGCGTGGTACCTGATAATATTCCCAGAATTGTCTGCTAAATTATAAGTATTGCAGTCAAAATCTAGATTTTATCTTCTTATAGTAGAATGAAAAGCAGAAAATATCATCCATCTAGTGGTGACCAGGTGTTATTACATTTGCACCAGCCTTCCTCCGGCTTGTGTTTTATGTGTCACCAATGTCAGCTTAAAGGCTTTCAAGGTTCATTCTGTCTGAGGAACACAGCACGCACAGAAGAAAGATGGGGTGAGGATAAACACACAGGTTAAACATGCTTACACAGAAGCCCCGCCCCCATGAGGGTGGGGCCTGAGACTGACCAACCAGGTGAGAGAATGACAGAGACTGAGAGATCTCTACCTGAGCACCTCCGAGAGAGAGGAGTCGCTGTCATCCGACCTAAAGACAGAACAGCAGCAGGGTTAGGGGAGTGGGGGGGAACGGGGGGGGGGGTACTTGAAGAGATGGGTGGGCAAGGGTAAGGAAAATGGCAGTCTCGATTGCAGGCAGCAGACGAGGAAGGTAGACCAGGTTAGCAGGAAAGAGGATGCCAAGTTTAGAAAGATAGTTAAGACTGAACATTACAGGAGCCTCTGTATAACTATCCTGCCCCGCAGATGATGACTGACCAATCTATACATTTCATAGGTATGAAATGGCTTTGGAATCTAACCCAACATTTTGTCAAACTGGTAAAACATGACACGATTATTCTTCTGCTAAGAATATGCATTCGGCCCCACAATTCCACCTGCGAAATGATTCTGATGCAACAGCAGTAATTGCTTAAACTGGGTCAATCTAAAGTTGTGCTTGAAACACCACGTTAAGGGAATACTAAAATAAAACAGAAGCCACTTGGTTAACTCTGCTCTGTGATTAATGCTTAAGGAATTAAGGCCCTCAAGTGCCTCTTTTATAGGTTTGGGATCCAGGCTGGTATGACTGGCCATCGATACATTGCCACCTCTTCCATACCTAACTTTATAGATATTTATCCATTAATTTATCTTCTATACCGCTTACACTGTGCAGGGCTGTGGGAGTCCGGAGCCTATTCCGGAAGCAATGGGCTCGAGGTAGGGAATGACCCAGGAAGGGGCGCCAACCCTTTGCCATCTTTCTAGATATTCTACTGGAAAATGAAGTTAGGAGCTGATGCTTTCTAGGAGATGGAAGTTTGAGATTGTAGTCCTGTCATCACTGAGCTCACTCTTCCCCCCCTTTCTCATGTTCCTTCTGTGACCGCACTCGTCACATATTAAAAGCGAGCTGGGGCCTGCGGGGGAGTCAGGTACGAGGCCATTCCCTCTTCCAGCAAGAGGACGCGCTCCACTTCCTGCTCAGGACTCTCTGGCTGGGGTGGAAATGGAAGCCCCAGGGTCCCGGAGCTCCCAAGCCCTACTTCGCACCAGCGCTTAGCACTTTGTTCGCTAATTTCCCTTGACAAAGTTTTTTGTGCTGATTGAAGCTGGAAAACTTCATACTGGTCTCTTCACCCCAGTACAGCACCATCAAAGGAAAGGCTAAGTAACAAACAGGGTGGTGAATTACCCTCCTGGCAGTTCTGAGTGAAAGAGCAAAAATTCACAACAGGGGGGGCAAGAAGGCAGCCCTCCCTACTGACAATAAAAGGTAATTGGGGTGGTAAGTCATTCAGACCACAAACACCAGCACCTGCTGTTTTGGGGGTAATTCTCTATTGGGTGATCAAGAGCATAAGCAGACTGCTTTTGTCTGTGCTCCCCTTATGACTGTAGTGGCAGTTACTGCGGCGAGACCTACGTTATCTACCGTGTGATAGAGAGCCTGGCTTCAGGTCCATCCCGAGGTGTCAATATTAAACCTCACAAAAAATTCTAATGCAACGAAGAGCGACGTGAACATTTATACACACACACGTTAGCGTTTCTTAATGGCCTCACTGACTCACATTAAAAGTAGCTACTTATTCCCAAAATCCCAGGGGCAGATGTCTGACAGTATAGGTTTTATTGTGCGGATATCAGGCCTAAAACCCTGATGTAAGGCATTTTAAATCTGTCATAGTCTATGGAGGATCATCTGGGACAGTTTTCTTAAATTGTGATAGTTCCCAAACCCCCAAAACCCTTAATCCAAGTGTTATATATGTAATTAAAACACGGAGTGATCTCTCATTGAATAAGCCTGCTGACACCCATTAGTAAAATTACAAACATCACGCTTCTACGTAACAACCCTCTGGTCACATGGGGCGTCAGATTCAGCTGATGCAAGTGAGAGGTCATTACGCAAGAGTCTGAACTAATAACAATGAACAAAGCACTTAGGAAACACAACAAAAGCGACCTAGTTGAGTACATAGAAGAGCATGAACCGATCATAGAACTTTGACATGCTTTTCTGGGGAAATAATGAGAGGAAGCAAATGATTGGGTGGAAATCTTGAAAAACAAATGTTCTAAAGAAAATAAGACAGTGAACCTTCAGGGAGGAGTATCTGCTTAAAATGTAAGAGATTAAAGAATATCTGTGTACATGCAACCAGCAAGGGACCATTAATGTCATTAAAACCACAAATGGTTTTCCCCACAGATATCAGTACAAAAAGCAAGCTCATTGTATGATTTGTTCAGCATCCCCTGCTGACAGGGATAAAACACTGCAGTGATGTTTACACAGGCACCGCGGGTGTCGGCTTACTTGTCCAGCGCCGAGCCTTGACTTTGGTTGCTGGTGAGGCGGGAGAAAACATTGCGGTCATTCCGAGGGCGAAGTGGCGGGGAAGATGGTGGGGTGTAGCCTGTTTCCGGGGGCCTGAGGACAAAAGGGGGCATGGAGATTACCTGCTCGGCCAGTCAGATTTTCCGTCTGTTGAGTGACAGTTCTCCCCACACACTGATGCTACCTGTATGGCTGTCCCCGGTCATATGACTTCCTGCGCATCAGCGGAGATGTATCCGGGCCCCGGGACTGCCTGGGACTGCAAAAGGGGCAGACAAGTCTCACTGTGGGGGTTAAAACAGGTGGTCTGTGGACTTACTTAGTCGGGATCGTATAAGATGCAGTGTTACACATAGTGACTAAACATAGTGCAGAGGTTTCCAGGTCCCAAAATGCTGTGGGTTCAGAAGAGGGGATGGATAACTTCCAAAAAAAAAAGACGACATACTTTCCAGCCACACTTTTTCGACCTCTGACGCTGATCACATCAGGAAAAATGGAAAAGGCTAAACTTATTGGATCTGACACTCCCCATCCCCTCAGATCCAGAAGATCGACCAGCATGCCAATAAGCTTAACCACTGAGAAATTTTTGTACTTCATATGCAGGTCATCAAAATCCAGGACACCCTGCCTTAATGGACTGACCTTAAAGTGAAAGCCCTGCCATTGGCTTACAAACAGCAACGTAAATATGGACACCCTCATACTAACTCACAATGTATGTCCGCGGACAGGCAGGCTGATGGTGCGAGAGACCCTGTCCCGGTAGTAGGAGTCCCTCGGCAAGAAGGCAAGGCCGTTCTCCTGGATCTCCGTTAAGGAAGCCAGCGACTTGGTGATGTTCTTGCTGCCCACGTCCAGCATGGGTCCCAGATGTTCTGCAGACACGGCCTTAAGCTGCGCAGACAGCCGGGGCTCGGTCTGCAAAGGGTGTGGCATGAGATCAGGCACCGGACAGAAGCTTCCGGACACAGTGCGGACTTCCCGACTATAGCATGCACACTATTAGATTTACAGTTATTTCGCCGAATGAAGCCCACTCTCTAACATAAACAGCCCCTGCCTGTGGCTGATAGCATCTTAGATCATGCTGGGCAGAACCAGGAACACCAACGTTAACGAGGGTTCTCTGTGTTCTGGATGGACATAGAAGGAGCGGGGACCTTGCGCCCTACCTTGAGCTTGAAGTCATCCTGACTAGTTGACACCTTCATTTGGAACGAGTGGGAGAAACTGCGGGACAAAGAAAAATCGAGAAGGGATGACGGTTTTCCGGCTTTCCCTGCCGGTGCTGGGCAGTCCGGGTAGGTCAGGCGAGAAGCAGAGGCTCACCTGCCCTCGGACGCCTGACTGAACTCCGAGGCCTCTTCGTCAGTGCTGGCATAGCCATTCTCTGTGGGCACAAAGTTATTGGGCGTATTCACCATGAATCCTACAGATACTCAACAGGGCGGTCAGACCTCCCATTCAAAACATATGGGTAAATATTTAAATACGAATGGTGGGCGGAAGGGGGGGTGGTACAGCAGGGTAGGTCTCTGTGTCTGTGATCAGAAAGTCCCTGGTTCAAATTCCATAGTTGGTAGAATAGCCCTTAACTCCACCCCCCCACCCCACCACAAAAAAACGTTCCAGGAGTGCTGGATAAATTGCTGAGCCTGCATTCAGACACCAGGCTTTGTCCTCACCTGTGTGTGCATGTCAAAGGAGAGCAAGATGGGATATGTGCTTGTGCAAGCAGCAAAATCATTTCATTTCAGTGGTAAAGCCACCTGATTTAAGAAACTATTTCTTCACTCAGGTGGCACCATTCTGCTCTGTGGTCTCAAGGGCTGAAAACGAAGCATCTTGGGACCCTCTGTATACAGGCTTCTGGTCCTGATTAGCTAATTACCTAATTAAATTCTGAGCATGATTTAATCTGATATTTTTGTGGGCTTGTACAAGTAAACAGTTGAAAAAGTAATGTTAATGTAATTAAACAGTACAAATTCTGATTAATCATTAAATAGATTACTTTCAGAGTTAACTGTTGAATAATTAAATAACTGAATGGCTGACATACTAATTAGACTGAACAAATTTGTTCCATGGAGCTATGGAGTTACAGTAACGCATATGACTTTTAGTTACAGAATCGCCTGCACCATCCCAATCATGATGTCATAAAGTTCATCAACTATGATGTCATTAGTGATGGAAGGCAGAACATGCACTGGCTGAATCCAGTATAATCTTGGTTCTGTAGCTGCGTGCCGATCAGCCATGATCTTGGTTCACACATGGCAATCCAAGGTTAACTCTGTTCATAAAGGGCTGCAGAAAACTCCAATACCACTAGTATTCATTGATCTAAAGGCCGATTCATACTGTACTCTTCCATGTACCCTTTCAGTCACGCATAGAGTGAGGTGACGTGAATTTTTTGATCAGTGGTTTGCGCCAGACTGCTGCGGACAACGTGTGTGTAGCAGTCATGGGGGATCACGAGAGTTCATGGGCGGCAGCTACGCATGTGCAAGATAACTGATTAGCAAGGGCGCCAGGAGGTGGCAGCACCAATTTTAACAGAGCAGAGGTCAACCACGAAAGTGTGGAGAATGAATAGCTGTTGTAGTATTTATAGTGAGCAGTTGCATCAAGAGGTGCAGAGACCTGTGAGAGAACTCAGCTGGGACACTGCAAACTAGTGACGCTCACCCTTGGCATTGTACCACAACCAATGCTCACAACTTGTCTCAGGTCATGGATTAGAAGATAATCATGGGCAGAGACAAATAACACCTCTGACCATGTAGAGTGATTATTCAATGACCAGAAGTACAGGAAGGTCACTTAGGATGATGGGATCAGGTCAGGGGCCATTAAGTAACGTGGGGAGTGTCTGGGGATGGACAGAAGGTGAGAAAATGAGGAGAAGTATGGCACCCACCTTGCTGAACGTTCTGAATAAGGGCTTGCAGTTCCGGGATGCACTCAGCTTTTTCCCTCAGGGCATCCAAGATCACATGGTTGTGGGCCGAACCCATCATGTCCGTCTGCCGCAGCTGGCCCTCTAGAAGGCGGATCTGTGCCTCCTTCTGAGCCACCTGCAGTCCCTGTGAGCGCCACAAGGTGGAAGCCTTTGCTAGGTCATATCCAATCCATAGCATTTTCCAATATCCTCAACCTGCTCAGAGGCCCCTTATGCCATCCATATTAGGTGGGCTGCTGTAAATCAACCACTCCACGAGCCATTAACCGTTTGACTCAGCAGCAGATGAATTAGCTGTAATGAAGAACTGAAGTTAATCTGCATCCATTCGGACTCACCTTCTCAATAGAGGCTTTCAGGAAGTAGTCCAGCAGGTGGCGAGCTTCGGCCAAGGAGCAGGAGCTGATGACCACAGAGGTGTCCACTGAGTCCAGCTCGTCCTGCATACCGCAACCAGCCACGTGTCAGACCCTGAGCCCTCCCCAACAAGCAGACAACCTCACCATGCTAGCCCAGTCACTTCCTTTTGGCAAAACTTCCACTTACAGTGCAGAACTTCCCTTTTCTACTACATGAATAATTTCACTAAGTACTGCAATGCAGAGAGAAAGTCATCAATACTATTTAAGCATATTCATGTGCTGTCCAGTTCTGTATATTGACCTACATATTTTTGGAAATATGGACATGGGTTACATAGCTGCAGTGGTTAGCACTGTTGCCTCACACCTCTGGGACCCGGGTTCGAGTCTCTGCCTGGGTCACATGTATGCGGAGTTTGCATGTTCTCCCCATGTCGCCGTGGGATTTCCTCCGGGTACTCCGGTTTCCCCCACAGTCCAAAAACATGCTGAGGCTAATTGGACTTGCTAAATTGCCCATAGGTGTGCGTGTGTGAGTAACTGGTGTGTGAGTGTGCCCTGAGATGTGCTGGCCCCCCCATCCTGGGTTGTTCCCTGCCTCGTACCCATTGCTTCCGGGATACGCTCCGGACCCCCCGAGACCCAGTAGGATAAGCGGTTTGGAAAATAGATGGATGGGTTACATAGCTGGGGCAGTTCCCTCAGTGCAGTGCCCCCCACATACAGCGACTTTCTGTCCAATGCACTGTCACACTCAAAGCCTTTGTCAGCAGCCGTCAGCATCATGCTGGTTCTCATGTGTGACCAGCAGGTTGCGTGTTTTAGTCCCAGCCCTGCTTTTTTAGCCTGACATCAATGTTTACACAGAAATTCATCAAAAAAAAAACACCTATCTGAAAGGATAAAGGTTTCCCACATTCCAGAAAGGAAGCTTTGCTAATATCGGCCTTGAACATGTGTCCGTTATGCAAATGGAATGCAAGAGTAGAGACAAATTATCAAAGGTTGAAGGTCATCTGATACGTGGCTCGTGAGCATGTGAGGTGCCTGGTCACCATGTGCCCTTGCCTTGGTCTCCTCGATCTGTACGATGGTGGCCTGGCAATCAGACAGGCTGTCGTTGATGTAGTCAATGTTGGCGTTGAACACCTCGATTTCCTCGTTCATCTCCTGCAGGAGGCGCGCCCCCTCATCCGGAGACTCCGCCAGCAGCTTCTCCCGCCGACGCAGGAGCGCCTCCTGCTGCACTGACAGTTCCTCGCGTTTCTGCAGAGGGAGGAAGAGAATTTTTGCAGGGCGATATACATGGCATGATTAAGAATCGGGGAGGGGGGGCAAGCAGTTAAGGCATAAAGTCCCATTAAATCTCTGGAGGAGTCCTTCTCTTGAACCCTTGAGGAAGACTCCTTGGCTAAACTGCTTCAACTAAAACAGCAATGTCAGGAAGGCCTGAAAGGTTTAAACAAAAATTTCAATTAACTACAGATTATCACCCGAGATTCCAAGCAGGTTGGTAAAAGCAACTAGCAAACAATAAAGCAACAATGAAAAATGAAAACCAAATCAACCTGAAAATGCAAATCACTAGAGTTGGGCACCACAACCTGATACCAAAAATATCAGAGGGGATTTTCAGATGCAGTGCGTTTATAAACACAATGGATCTCTAATAAGCAGTGCAGTTATATGGCTGTGCTCTTCTGCCTTTCCACCCAGCTGCCACCAGAGGGCGCACCTTAATGAGCCGGTCCATATCTGCCTCCACATTGGAAATGGTCATCCTCTGCATGACGATGTCCATCACCCTCCGCTCCAGGGCCTGCCACTTCTGCCGAGCCGCCTTGGACAATCCGCTGCCGACCACCTTCCTGGGAAACTTCTTCCTGCTGCTGCATGGATGTCAGTGCAGTCAGTTGTCTTTCCATTTGACTGCAGGGTTTTCCCCAAGAGATGCAGTATCACCTGAGCTTCAGTGTCTAACACTGGAGCAGGTCTGGCACAGAGGCAAGACCTGGCACAAGGCCAGACTAACACCTATGTTCATCCAGAAGCACTGATCCTTCTTCAATACCCTTACCCTCAATTGTTCCAGTGAAAGTTTCCAGCAATGTAAAGGGGAAAATAATATTTTAGTGGTACCCAGCACAGCCCAGAGGGAGAGACACAAGCGTGGCACAAACCTGATAGTACGGGCTCCGCTGAGGGGGCTGTCGGCTTCAGCCACATCTCCGTTGAGCTTGGTGTTCCACTGGCGCACAATGCTGGAGACGGAGCGGCTCGACTCCTGTTCGGAGGAGGCGGTGCTGCCGGAGGGCTCGGCCCCCGAGTCCAGAGGATGCAGGCGGCGCCCTACACGCCCAGCTACACGCTCTGACATGGGTTTGGCCAACCGGCGCAGCGCTGTCACCTCCTGGGTCTTCCTCCGAAGAACCAGCTCCTGTTGCCTCTTCTGGGACTCCAGGGCCCGGATCTGGTACTGCATCACGCAGAGAGATGGGTGAAAAAAAAAATCACCCCCAAAAGACACCAGGGAAGCGGAATCTGTAAACCAAGCACATTCCCTAAACCACTGTTTCTTAACCTGGTCCTCAGGTTCCCCCAGACAGTTCACACTTTAGCTCCCCCCCCCATCTCCCTACGTTGTTTTCCTGGAAGCCTCAAGCTCACCTCTTGCCGCCTCTGTTCTTTCTTGAGCTGTGCAATCTCACGGTTTCGCTTAGCTTCAATCATCCTCTGCCTCTGCTGCTCTTCCTTCATCTGTTTCATTAGCGCCACCTGTGGTGGAAAGACCACTCAGCAACCTGCTAAGGAGTTCTCCATGATAAACCACACAGTTCCGGAATAATATCCATCCACCAGCCAAACTGTGAGACACTTTCTACGTGTGACAGTCACCTTTGCCTTCTTCATCTCGGCCACCTCGCCCTGCAGCTTCTTCAGCTCGCGCTCGTAACGGCTCTGGTTCTTCAGCAGACGGGCGTGTTCCTTCTGGGCTGCCTGCAGCTTCGACAGGTCTCTGTTCATCTCCTTCAGCCGTTTCTCATAGTCCGCCTTGATCTTGTTGGCCTTCTCTTCCGTGTAGTTCTCCATGGACACTACAGAGACAGGATAAGCTCTAAATAACCAAGACATCAGCTGTGGGGACTCCTCCATCTGCGTATTGAAATCCCTGGTTAGAGCTAATTTGGTTATAACCTCAAATGGACAGTATTAAATCGGTGTAATGTAATGTGATCTCTGCCCAGCCAATATCACGGTCTTCAGAGACTTGGGAAGCCCCACTGGAGTAAAAGGATGCAAATTAACTGAGAAAGACAGTGCCGTCTTACTAGCTTTCACACTCATAGTTCAATTATCAACAGAACACAGTGCCTCTAGGTAAACAGTGAGTTTATACCCATTTAATGCAAATAAACTGCTACCGGCGCCATCCAGATGAATACTTATTTGATTTCATGGCTAAGCAAATGTCTTCATCTACAGTACCTTCTGTCTATGGTAGATTATGCAGAAGGAAAACTTTGCATTAGCTACATGTGTATAGTATTTGGGTTTCATTATATACACACACACAATCTATTTGGAGTTGAGGCTGATTGGTGATAAGGGTTAGACTCCAACAATGACCCGCTGATTAAGGTGAGCAGCAGGACTCACTGAGGTTGTGTAGCACGCGGTCCCTCTCCAGCTGAGTATCACGGATCTTGTTCTGCAGCAGGATCAGCTTCTCCTCGTACTGCAGCTTCAGCATCAGTAGCCGCCGTTGGCTGTTCTCCAGCTCATCGATCAGCTTCTGCTTAATCTCTATCTCACACATCAGGTCCGCTAGGTCCGCTTGGAAGTCTGCTGGAGATCGAGGAGGATGAAGGACCCAAGACAGCGGAGGTCACATTGTGTATTTCTGCCCAAAGGTTTGCTCAAAAACTACAGTTACTAATACAGCTACCTGTGTGATAGATATTGACATCTGTGAGGCACAAACATGACTAATGGTCTTAAGTAACATTTATGTGAAACTGGTTCCACCGTAATTCTTTTCATTGAAGATTCAGTTATCACACCCAATCAGGCTCATATCTGCTCTCTTAATCTCTAACCTTTCTCATCGGAGTCAGAATCAGAGTCAACCAGACTCTCATCACTCTCGAACTCCTCCTCCTCTCGACCACCCTCCTCTTCCTCCCCCTCTTCTTCCTCTTCATCTTCATCACAGCCACTCTCTTCCTGGTCTTCCTCCTGAAGGAAGACAAATGGAAACAAACATGTCAAGCTCAACAACAGATTACAAATTTCATTTATAACTTCCAGGACTGATGGCCAACTCAGCTGTTGGCTTCCATGAGACAAGTATCCAATATGCAGAAGGTGAACCTAGGTCACCCTACCTCAGCATCATTGCCATCCGAGTCAGCCTCTCCATGCTCTCGAAGTTCTACCCTCTCCCCGTTCTCCATGGTCTCTCCATTTTGGATCTTGGCTCTTTTCTTCAGTCCCTTCTCCTTCCCAGGACTGAAATGAATGGGTGCGTTAACTGCCATTTACACAAGTATATCTGGCTCTCCTTCTGGAATATGCACACATACACAGGTGAGAATGCAACCTGGGCCCCGAGCACAGGGTCAGCCATTTATCCAGAGCACTTTTATATATGGGTATCAAATGCTTGGTCAAGGGCCCAATAGAACTGTGATTATTTTACTGAGGACACACCCCACCCTCCAAACTACTTGTTCAATCAGGTGGCGGTACGACTTGTAGCATATCAGCACAGTGTGCTTCCTTCACCTTGTCCATCTCTAATAACCCTAGAGCCATGCTATTTATAGCACCCCTTACATGGGGCAGTTCCAAGAACCTATTAATGTCAAATCATCCGTAATAAAGCTGTTTCACATCACACAACTTTCACGTCCACTTTTCCCCGAGTACGCCGGTCAGATACGCAGTGACCCATTTGACGACACGCCAGCTGGGCACATCACATCCTGACTGGCAGGGTCCCAGGTGGCACAGGGCTGGGGTATTAATTTGAAACTCAGGCAGGTTTATGCTGCTCTGTCTGGAAAGAGCTACAGAGCACCATTAAAAATCGTCCCAGGCTGCCGTCTGCTCCTCCCAGACAAAGGGGCCGATTGTGAGAAGAGAGACTGAAGGGGCATCTCCTGAATGGGGCCCCCACCATGCAGATGGTCACAGATCCTGCGTGTAGCAGGCAATTGCAGGGACAGACGTGAAGCACCAGCTATATATGCTTCAGATAATGAACTAACCGCCTCACTTAGCACTAGTCAAACATAGTCAGTACCACAATGACCAAAATGGCTTGACAGATGCAAGCAAAAGTGAAATTATTTATCTGGAATCGGGACACAGAACAAGCAGAGATGCCCCTGACCCAAGGTCAAACATCTTAAAATGTACAAAAACTTTTCTATTTATTTCTGCTACAGACAGTTTCATCCCCAATTACATAAAAAATATTACAAGGTCAGACTGCATTTGCCATTTCCACCATAGCTTGAATTACCACCTTAATCACAACATTCTGATATCTTCCAGGGCATGGAGTACTTAGTCTACCCACAGAGGGACTTACATTCTTTCCGCTGTATTTGAGGTAATTATGAGCAGCCATCCTGAGAATTACAGTAGGGCGTCCTGGCTGCTGACTCACCTCTTCCTCCGCTGCTTCCGCTCCTTCTTTTTCAGCCTCTCGATATCCAGCTTGGCTCGGCGAATCACATCAGTCATCTCGGCCTCCATGGAGATGGAGGGGGAGGAGCCAGGAGGGTGGCCCTGGACAGGGCCCTGTGAGGTGGGGTGCTGGGACCTGGAGGAGAGGCGGGAGAGGCTGCGGCGGAGTGACTCGTTCATTGCCTCACTCTCCAGTAGCTTTGACCTGCGGTAGGAGGAACATGAACACAGAGGGGGTCAGAAACCATCACCGAAGCTCACAGCCTCCAACACAGCAGGTTAACCATCTTCCAGCCAACCAAAAAGAGGGACATACCTGATCTCCTCAATCTCTCGGATGTAGTTCTGGATTAAAGTACCGATCTCCTCATTACCATCACCTGCAGCAACGGTAAAAGCACAAAAAAACATAGTTTAAAAAACGAGAGTAATACTGACAACTAAATGGAGCAAACACTGAACCAAAGAGGCAAGGGGAAGCAATGGGGAAGCATTGTAAGTAACAATTCATTATCTGGGAGACTAAGGACTCTTGGGAGAACCTGTCAACAGTGGGTGCTTACCTGACTTTGCCAGCAAGGCATTAACCTCGCTCGAGAGAAGCTGGGTGACACGACTATTAAGGTAGTCTATGGTCTCCTGCATGGCCTTCACCCTCATCCGCAGGGTAGCATTCTCTTTCTGTAGCATGGAGTTTTCCTGGAAGAGGTCGCTGAAGCCTTCCGCTCCATCTTCACCAACTACACGCTTGCCCTGTAGGGGGCACCAGAGAGCAACGACCACCCCTTCATTCCACCATTCACACTAAACCAAATACTCAGCAACCATGACAAGAAACATTCTTCACAAAGAAAAGCAGGAACTGACATAGGCAAAATTTATGAAACCAGCATCACTTTAGCAAATGAATCTCAAGGCCAGTATGGTTCCTTAAACAGCGCTGCTTTTGCTGGTTCTGTTGCTATTCCGATATATTAGCTGTGCTTTACAGAGCCTCTAGGATACTTAGACCCAATCTTTCAAGAACAACAATCCAATAGCCATGGTCGTCCCACAGGCTGCTCCTCAGCTGGCTGCCACGCGGTTCCCTCACCGCTTTGTACTCCATAAGTTCCATCTGCAGACGGGCGATCTCGGCACGCAGGGCACTGATCTGCTGGCTCGTCTTGTCCTGGTTCACCACCACCTTGTTCTTGATGTTTCGGGCGCGGTTGGCGTACTTGAGTGTGTTGAGGGTCTCCATGAAATCCCGGTCGGATGGACTGATGCAGGCGATCATCAGGGTTCGACTGGGATCGGGATGTCGGGGGAGTGGTTAGTAAGCGGCAAGGGTGTGGATGAGTATGTCCCGACCAATACGAAGGGAGTACCATGCCTGTTTAGTGCGGCGGGTTCAGGGCTGATCTGGTCCCTACCAATGTTAAAACCAAACCTAAACCATTGGTTAGCAGCCCGTAACAAGGTGTGCTATGCACTCGACATGGACGCTGCCTCACCTGTTTCCCCCAAGTGAATCCTGCAGCAACCGGGTAAGTTTGGAGTCCCGATAAGGCACGTGGCTGCTCTTTTTACTCTGATCTCCCAGGGCACTGATAACGTTGCCCAGGGCCAGCTGCCAAACACACATAAACACAATTACCCTTAACGAGCGACTAAAAGCATGCACTACGGACCATCAATGAAGGTTAGCTGTTAGCCTTTCAGACACAGGCAGTTCATGGTTTCACATTCTTCTAGTTTAGATAGATCAATAGATGCAGACAGACAGACTTTATTGATCCCTAGGCTATAAACAAGCATTGTGAGGCTAGCATATGAGGCAGTTGCTTCTGACAGCTACAGCATCAGTACCAGTCCGCAGTTGATGGAGATGCCCTCACGGGCTCGCTCGCCCGTGGCGCCGGTACGCTTCAGCCGCTCCGAACCAGCCAGGTCCACGAAGTGAAACTTGGCCGTCAGCGTCTCGTACTCGGGCTGTGTGATGGACCTCTGAGACACATCTTCCATTTCCTCACTCATGTCGCCATTCATCTGGGGAAAAAGAACGATTATTAAGTTAGAGGCTGAAGTTGTTGTTTTGTATAGTGCTGAGTTTAACTACCCAAAACATCTTGGGTGCTTCACTACCCATCATCAGTTATAATCAAACTGAATTTTTGTTTTGTTGGGTAAAGAATTTTTATTTTGGCGTTTTTGAGCTAATAGCGGGATGGTTATCAAAGACTAAAAGAGTCTGATGATGATATTCGCTTTTCTGGTCACGTCAGTAGCCCTACCAGCTGGTTGGACTGGCACAGCCGCATCTGGCAGAGATGGATGGTGAAGATGGCATGGGAGCGGGAGCTCTGGGCGTTCATCTGCGTGCTGGCCGTGGTGCGTGAGAGGGCCCCTAGCTTCAGGCACTGCAGCAGCTGCGGACAACCAAGGATCATCGGCACGTGGCACAATTACGGCATGCAGCAGAAACATATGAAACCATGAACAGAAGTGCGACAGTACCATATAGTACAGGTCTTGGGCTGAATGACTTAAACACAAATCCCACCGAAAATGACCGTAACCCCAAAAACTACTTCTATCCAAAGTGGAGGACAACACCTATGCCTCATAATTTGTATGAAGCCTTGCTTTTGAAATCCATGTAAATTATATCAATCTAACCTATTTCCCGCCACTTACCCAGTACAGGGACAAAGAAGGCCTGTCTCAGAAAGGACAGGGCAGGGCAGTAGGCAGGGGTACACCCTGCACGAGATGCCAGTCTAGTCTATCATTCAATTCAATTCAATATATTTTCATGTAACTCCTTTCAGAACAGTCTCACCCCAAGGCACATTACATGGGTGTGTTGTGATACATTCCTGCACCATTTATACAGAATAATTTAGAAACATCATAGGCCACACACATCGGTGGCAAGCTAAAAAACGCCAGTTAGCCTAGCTGCTAATGTCTAAGGACTGTGGGCAGAAAGTGGAGTTCCCTTTGAGAAAATAACCACCACACGCACACTGCGATTCCCCAATCCTGGAGGTGTCACCCAGCACTGTTGCCCACTGAACCACCGTGGCATGGGGTCTAGAATACACACACAAACTCTCCCTGTTTTTTCCAATGTCAATGCGAACACACACTGCGCATATTTATGCCGGCTGCCCGTAAATCAATCAGCTTGACCCCCGTTTGATTAATCCATATTGCAGCACCATAAAGGAGAAGATGGACCATGAAAACATGCTACGTTCTTCTCAGCCTTCCATTCCCCAGGTAATAAATCAAAGCCGCATCAAATCACCCTTAGCAGGCCACACAGTGCAAGCTTTCAGAAGACAGTATTGATCATTGAAGATATTAACCAAAACATTTGGCAATATATAAGGCAGGATTACAGGCAAAACCAAAGTATTAGCTGATGCTTCTTATACAGGGTAAGACTTTGACGTTACTGTGTTTCTAACTCTTACATATGCGTTGCTGTGCTCATCGATGGTCAGTCTGGACTGGATTTATTACTCAGGAAACTGAGTAAACTGAGGTTTGAAAGAAACTTCTCACCTCCTCCTCAGAGGTGACCAGCTGGGAAGTCACCCCAGTGGTGTAGATGCCACCATTGGCGTCCTCATGAATTCGGATGTTGGACTTCCTGCCCCGTGCATCGGGGTCCCGGGTGGTGTCAAACAGGTCCAGGATCTCCTCGTTGTACAGCTGGGGGAGATGTACAAACGCTCGCATATTTACTCAAGGAGATGACATCTCCGGCACAGAATTGAGGTTCTGATTTGGTCCTGATCCTGGGGTCGGACCACCCTGGCTGCCAGCCCAAGATCATTGGGACCAAAGAACATGGAAACAGCTGTAGAAACAATCACAGGTTCGAGGATGGAGGCACCAGCCAAGAAGAAAGACCACTGAACCAAACAATCAAGCTGCAGTCCTGCCTGGAAGAGGCTCCCCTGACAGCCTGTAATGGACCATAGTCGTTCCCCTGGGACGCTAATTCACGGTGGCTAAGAAGGCTTGGAAAAATTGAGGTAATTATTGCTCCTTAATGGTGGCTGAGTACCACTCTCCAGACCTCGGGGCATGGGCAACGCAAATCACTACTCCCTCCTCCTTTTCTACTTGAAGTTAGGTTAACGTGAATGGACAACAAGAGGAGGAGTTTGTTGTTCCGAAAACAAAATATATAGCTAGTGAGCAGAGTCAGAAGAGTGTAGTTAGCTAGGTATGGTAGCAGAACATGCCGCTTAAGCATCTCCTACATAAGGTGTGCATTTATTTAATATTCAATAAAATTTTATTGAAATAAAGGGGGGGGACAAGCAAATGCATGGTTTGAGTGGTGGTCATCACCACAGGACATAAGGTGAACAGTCACTGGCTGAATCTCACTCGTTGGCCATCACCTTGTCATCTCCTGATTCAATCAGGCAATCATTCGATTTACATTGATGACCGTCGCACTGTATAAATTATCTGTGATGATGCATTAAACCTACGTTTCGTTTTTATGTTTCTCAGTCGATTTCATTAAGTAATCAGCAGAGAGAGAGAGAGCGAGCGCCTGTGTATCATTGATTAATTAAAACCACCTTCTCCCAAATATGCCACAGACTCAAACATCGACTTGCGGGTTCCCATTGAGAACACTCAGGGGAAATTAAATCTATCCATTAAATAACCTGTTAACACTCAGGGTTCAACAAACAAGCTCTACTTATCGTCAAGTAGTTTGTCCGGCATGTATAACATTAGCTTAAATAAAAACTACGCATTTTTAAATCTTAAACCAAATTTTCTTAAACACCCTATCAACTTATCAGCTAACCTATGCAACAAAAATCAAGAGAAAGGTACACCTCTATCAAAATATTTCTGACATTCTATATATGTATGTATGTATGTATAGTATAGTATAGTATAGTATAGTATAGTTTAGTATAGTATACGTGTAGTAAACGCGTAGTATATATGTTAACTTCAGGCTGAACTTATGTAACACCCCCCTTGCTTCACCCCCACCTACCTCCAGAAACTGTGCGCTGACTTTGAATTCGGGGGGGTGAATGCCAGACTCCCTGGCCTCTGCCTGCCGTCGCTCGATACCTTGGAAGAGCTGGTGTACCGCCCGCGGGATGATGCCCCGCTCATCTTCGGCAACATTGACATCAAACCCTGTGCCCATGGTGTAGGTCTTCCCCGAGCCAGTCTGCGAGCAGGATACATCAGCGTACACCGTGAGTGAACAGCGGGGGACCCCCGCCCTCCCTCAGAAACCTCTTACAGCGTTATGCGACTCCAGTGCATTCCAGTGATGAGTCAAGTGACTCATACACCTAAACTGAACACGTGCCTTAAATTGTTACACTGAATGTACTTGCTTCCCATTACGAATCATGCCCCCCTGCTGCCTTGTCAGGGTTAGGGTTGCGCTCCGACAGCCATCAGCATCATTTAGCACTATGTTTAAAGACTAGAACTTCAACCTCTGTCAAAGCACAGCATCAGCAACCGAATCCTGTCGCTATAGCAACCACCCCTGCCTCCTGACTCGTGTCCATTCAGCTCCTGATCAGGTCATTGCAGCTTGACTACTACAGCTCCCTCTTGGATGGTCCATGGTTTCAAAACCTAGACATTCCTATCATGTTTCACTTCTCCAAAATGTGGCTGTGCATGTCCCATGTGCAACCAAGTGCCCCAGAGAAAGCAAACCTGTCCATATGCGAAGACAGTGGCATTGTAACCATCGAAGCAGCCCTCAATCAGCTTGTGGACGCAGTTAGAGTAGATCTCCTGCTGCTGTGCTTCCATGTCAAACACAAAGTCGTAGGTGAAGGCCTTGTCCTTTCCCAGAAGCACCTGGGGCTCTCCAGGTGTCACCGAGGTGCAGACATGGCAACCCTCAATCTTCTCCTTGGCCATCTGGGGCCGAATCCTGCCAAGACATAACAACACAACTGCTGAAAAATAGCCAATCTAAAGCAACCAAATTTGGCCAGACTGATCCCGGTTGCTGACATCATTTCCTATGACACAGTAACAGACATTCCTATCATGTTTCACTTCTCCAAAATGTGGCTGTGCATGTAACAAGATGTTAGCTTTTTCCCAGTTGCTAACATCACTACCTAAGTGGTGTGACACAGTAGCAGACTCATCCCAGTTGCTAACATCAGCTGTGGTATTGGGTCTGGAGGCCATATCAATGACCAATCAATCAAAACCCATTTGGACTGACTTCCACTAGGTGTCAAATGGCCCCATACACTTGTACACAGTTCCAGATGGCTTGTGAATTGATTTAAATTTACCTATTTAGACTATATTTATACCATCATAATAAAATCAAGTTGGCTTGTTGTAACGAGTATTATCTTGTTGATTATGGGTAATTAGACGTATGCTGACATGCTAGAAAATTAGCAAACAAGAGCTGCAGTCTCGCAAGAAAGTCTGATACAAAAAAGTACTTCTGGCAAGGTTGCCCTGTACTCATAATCCTAATCTGAGAAAAAGAATCAGAGAGGAGAAGGAACAGTCCCAAACACACGTGGTCAGTCGTTGTGGTGCCCAAATGCCCAGCTTTTTCTCCAGCTTTTCTCTGTACTGAAACTTTTTTAAGGACAGAATTCAAAAGAAGATTTTAAAGACGAACATCTTAAATCAGATCATCTTATTGATTTAGCTTCAAATATCCTACGAAGAGTATGGTCAGCACACACAAGGGAGCTTAGCTAAAGGGCGTGAAGCATCCGCTGTGCCCCCAATCACACGTGTAAACACACGCGTAAACGCATACTCAAACACACACACTCAGGTCTAAGGGAAGCAGCTTAACAACCAACATCTGACACCCCCCACCCCCAACCCAAGGACAAGCAAAGTCTTATCCAATCAGATGATATTATCCTCTGGATTGAAAACTTGACGTGAGTGACTGACTCATGTAAGCAGCCACAATCATATTACTCGCATTTGTCTCTCTTTCATTAAATATAAATGCAATAAGTTATTGACAGATGTACTATATTGCGCTTATATACTCAGTACTATCGTAAGTAAACAGGAGATAAGTTTGATTTATTATATCGAGCTTAATAAGGCAAAAGGAAAGTCAATAAGAACTACAGACAGTGTGAGGGGATCCCAAAGAATGCGGGGGGGGGGGGCTGCTGTCCGTGTGGATCTGCACGGGTCAAAGGCCCAAAGGGCACCTTAAATGGGAAGGGGCTTTGTGGGATTGGCTTTAGCCCCACACCCGTCTTTCTCAGGGACCCCCCACCATTACCAAAGAGTCACTCTCTGCTGTGCCCCGCTCCCCACTCCGTCCCACCCCCCCCAGTATACCATTAAACTGCAGCTGGTGCCTCACAGTTGTTCCTTCATGGTGTGGCAGACAGCATTGAGTCCAATCGCTAATGCATCCCGGGTGGGTGTTAAATTTGCTTCAGTCACTCCCCCAGCCCAGAGGAAAACATCCCATCCAGTGGTGACTGAGAGACTCCACCCGCAAGATAAACCAGGTCTCTGCTTTGGAGGGGGCCGAACCAGACGGGGCACCGCCCCTGGGCCCCTGTGGCCCGTAAGATGGCAGCCAGTAACTCGTAGCTCCGCCCATCGTGGCACCAAGCTGTGAAATTTGGACCAGGGCACAAACAGAGACATTCACCTGCTTTTTGGGTGAAAAAATCCTCTCCTACTGTGAGACAACATGGCACGGGACACAGCAAACATGAAATATTACTCAACCTTAACTTTGGACAGCGGGCTGGACTGACCGTCACCCCCCTCGCTTTAAAGGGGGGGGCGGGACATACAGCGGAGACAAACAGCACAAAACAGACAGAAGCATCTCTTTAACCTGAACCTGTGCCCGCCTTCAGAATGGAATACAGTCTAAATTTATGCAACAATAAGTCTAAGACCAGCTTTCACTGCATGGCTTTGAGCTGTGGGGAAGGAGACTGTACCGAGCAAAGGAAGAGCCACATAAACCTGCAAGACAGAGGGTTTTTTTTTTATCATCCTTTTTTAATGTCGCCAAGCCCACCTGGTCCTCTGAAGTCCCAAAGTGGCAGTCAAAGGTCAGCTGGGCTGGTTGCCATGGTAACATGTCCAGCCTCAAAGAATGCCCCGTCACCCAATAAGGCGAGAGCACCGTCACTACCCCAGTGCAATTCTGGAAATATCCCCTCCAATCCCCCGTCGCAACTCTGGCCAGAGAAACAAAGGGTGGCTTGTGAAGGCCCAACAATTACAAGCCAACATTTAGATGGGAGACCTCAACTGGGACCAGTTCCAAAGCCCCAGTTTGTTTCGAATAAGCCCTAAGAGGACAAAAAACAGCCTCTGTATATTATCTCTCCCCTCTTCTGGAGACTTAGCGATCTCCCTGTTCATTCTGAATGGCCATTAAAAACAAGACATTTCAGGCAATTCACTCTCGAGTTACCGGAGAGATACGAACATCCCCCTACTGCATTTATCCACTCCACCCACATTATGGGCCATTTACAAGGTCATGTTTGAATCTGTTGGAAAGTGAGCACTGTATTAAAAGATATTAGCTTGTTGTTTATTTCCTGGCATGCCAGCGGTCCTGGTGAGACTGCGTTTTCCCTGAAGACGGCTAGCATGCTAACAGTGGCCGGGCTTCTGTTTTTACAACCGCTCTTCCACTGCAACTTGCCCCCCCCGCTCGCCCAAACCTCCCACCCACGCCCAGTGCCTGAGAAAACAGTTCAGTGGGTCACGGGGGAGGGGTGCCAGAGGAAACTGCCTCCCGTGGAGTCAGGGGTCAACCTGGGAGGCTTCCTCTGACTGGCTCTGCTCTAGCTCCCCGTCACCATCCTGGATAGAGCAAACTGTCATCGCCAGAACAGGAATTGCAACGAAGGTTTTTCTTTGTTTTGACCCAGTTCACATCCAACAAGGTGAACAAGGGTGAAGGGGGTAAATCTTATTGGCTGATGCACTCACATGCACACACAGCGGAAAATATCATTGGCTGACGCACTCAGAGGCACACAGAGGGAATACTCTTACACATATGTACAAACAGGAAGGAATCTTTCCACAGAAGTTACTGTTTGACATGTTAAACAAGCCAACACCTTTCAACACTTCCAGCAGCCCGTTCCAGGGGTGCTTAATGGTCGTACTGTTGACTTTGTTGATGTGCCGGCCTTTAAAATCAACATTCTGATTGGTGATGGGGCAGTAACCAGACCAGAAGGCATCTTTTCCGCCCCGTGCTGACAGACATAAGGCCCGGCCTACAGAGACTCGGGCAAACAAACCCATGGGAAGGTTATCTGTGAATCTCACCGGCTTCCCATCATGCACACGCTAGGCCTTCCCTTTCATCACCTCCCTATCACTCGAAAGCCCATCCAGCATCGTGGGACTCGGCTTGATGCAAACTGCATCCCCCACATCAAACACCCCAACACCACCGCCCCCCTCCCCAACCCCCGTACACAGACACAAACCAAAAAAGGAAATATCATCAATCCCAAGGCGTGGAGGAGCAAGAGGCAAATAGAGGATTTCCTGCCAACCCCTGCGAAGTGTCCCTCTGCTCAGGAAAACAGGCTTGTGTCCATGCCAAAGACGCTCCGGGGAGGGAAAATTGCCTGTGGGGAGAGGTTTTCACGGAGAGGGGAGCAGGCACCGGGAAACAGCGTGATCCACCTCCTTGGCCATTTCTTCAGAGAACAAACGGTGGTGTAATAGGAACACCACCACAATAAAATCAGTGGGGGGGCTTTTTCACTGATCTGTGGACAACAAAGGCACAGAAGTCTAAGCAGGCATGTGTATGGACGACCGAGCTTCTCTCCTGGGGCCTTGAGGTGACCCCATACTGAAATACTACTCCCTGTATTTAAGGTCAGGTTTAAGAGGTAAATATGAGGAAACTGTCCACCCAGTTCTCCACTTTTTTTCTTCCCCAAAGGGTCCCTTATCTGCGCCCTCTGGGAAGCTCCAAGCATCACAATAAAACAAACTATCAGATGGGAAGATACCCAGCTTTGACATGAGTCAGCCTCGTCTTAGCGTGACCCTGGGGGACTTCCTTAGATATGGGCTGGTCTGTATGGGGGGGGGCTGCTGGAGTCATCCTCCTGAGGAAGTCAGGGCGGCAGACGAGCGTCTGCAGCTCGCCACGTGTGGCCGTCTTTGTGGGGTATGTGTGTGAGACCCTGCCCCCCAATCACACACACAGCTCCAGCCACAAACACACCATCGCCGTCACACTCTCCACAGCGACCTGATCACCATCAGCCACCAGCCCAAAGTCCCTACACAATGGGCTGGAGCTACTTAGCAGAGACTACTTCTCACTTAGACACAAACAAAACAGCTTCTATCCCCAAGCTGGTCAACTGCTGAACACTCTGGCCTCTCCTGAGTCTGATATCTGCCCCCAGCTCTTGACTGGATTCACACTCAAACCATCTCATATCCAGAACACTGAATCTCAGACCTATTTTATCTATTCATTACACTCACACCTACTCATTCAATTCCATGGCCCCTTTGTGCAGTCCTCTCACCTAATGAGCGGTTTACTGATATATTGTTTTATGTCTAGATTTTGATCATTCTTTTATAGCTTACATACTCATATTCCATTGTTCTTCAATATCTACTTATCACTTCTTTGCACCAATGACCAATGAGGAGCTAAATTGCAATGTTGTGGTTCCATAAACCTGCAATTTCCTTCAAGATTAATAAAGTGTCCGTCTATCCATCCATCCATCAAATCTCAGTGTTTCAGTCAAGATACACACCGACCTTCTGAAAGTTACCACGATGGGGCATCAATCTGCGATTCTCCTCGACCCATCGCCAACACAATCGCTGCCCGACCCTCATCCTGCCACTGGCTCCCTGACCCTGTGATGGTATCTGAAGCTCTGGAAGACCCATCCGCGGGCAGAAGGTCAGCACCACCAGCTGGCTACCGATGCCATCTCTACAATTAGCCACACGCTTGCTGAAAGTGGATCCGGTACCAGGATCAATGCCAGGTCCAGCTGGACGGTCAGCGCCCCCAGCAGCTTAACCAGATAGGTAATGGTGTCTGTAGGTGTTACCCTCAGAGGTCAGGTAGCTGATTTCTGCTTACACAGAGTGAGGGCAGCTCCAGGCTAACACTGCTGCCTCTCAGCTCCTGGGGTGTGCTTTTCATTTGCACCCTCAGCTTTGTGCGTGAAGGTCTCCTCGTGTCTTATTGGGCTTCCTCATGTGCTCTAATTCCAACCGCAGACCAAAACCACGGTTCGCTGACGGTGTGTGAGAGTGCGTGCTGGATGGGCTGGCATCCTGCCCTGGGTGGCCCCCAGCTCATGGCCTTTCCTGCATCAGCACACTGTACTGGACTGGCGGGTAGGAATGCTGGCTGGATGGATGGATGCTTCCCAACAGCAGTGCTGAAGGTGAGGCTTGGTAGGCAGAAACAGAGCAGGTATCACTGGAATCCTGTTTTCCTGCTGGCTGTGTTCCTCATTGCTCTTCTCTGTTCCCCAACCCCCCCAATCCCCAGGTAAGGAGAGCAGGTTTGATGATGCGTTACAAGGCCTCGTGAGAATATGGAACCCAAGTGAATATCTCATATATGACCAGCTCAAATTCACTGTTCCTCTATATATTCAATATGTGATTCGCATCGGCCTGGGGGACCTCCTCAGGCTGTTCCACAGGGAACTGCAAAGGACTCGTTAAGCCCACAAGTGACAATTATCTCCAGTTCAGCAACGCATCGGAGCACGACTCTCAATGCAACAGGGTAAAAGGTGCCTGTGAGAGGTCAGCACACAAAAATCAGTTTTGTTTGATTGTTGATCGAATTGCCCCTGTCCACCTGTCACTTACACAATAATGATAAAAAGAAGAGAATGAATAATGAAACATCAGTTTGCTTATGAAAGGCTTTTAAATGAGTGGAGTATAGCACTGTAATGTCTGGCCGGCTGACTGGCCTTGGCTGGCAGAGACTCCTCATAGCATCTGCCGACGTTCCTGTGATAATTACCATGCCGCAGTCCTGTTCGTTATTCCATGCCAAAGCCCAGATATGCAGGCACGTCCCCCAGGGCTGATGCCGCCACGCCCAGATACGGCATTTAGTGGCCAGTGGAGACTGGGGGACATACTCATGGGCTCTTTGTCCTGCCCCCGCCTGGCAGAAGGTACAGGAGCATCCGTGCCCGGCTCCCCCCCAAAATGGCACTGGTCACTTTAACTATAATCAATCACTATGCTTATTTCAGCCTGTTGTACTGCTGCAATATTACTTATCGTATACAACGATCAGCAAGGTCAGCAAATTACCTCAGAAAGAAACAGGATTACTACACTACTAGGGGTGGCATGGTGGTGCAGTGGTTAGCACTGTTGCCTCACACCTTTGGGACCCGGGTTCGAGTTTCTGCCTGGGTTACGTGTGTGGAGTTTGCATGTTCTCCCCATGTCGTCGTGGGGTTTCCTCTGGGTACTCCGGTTTCCCC
>JAODJX010000129.1:8243542-8254150 GCA_026776945.1 Isichthys henryi | reverse complement strand
ATTGCTTCCGGGATAGGCTCCGGACCCCCCGCGACCCACTAAGGATAAGCGGTTTGGAAAATGGATGGATGGATGGGTATACATACACATTTCACTATATATGTAAACCTTTGTATTCAGACCCGTATTGCACTGTCATGCATTTTGCACCTAAAGTACTTCGATCCTTACCCCACCCGCCTCCCCCCCCCATCACTGTGGTCCTAGGGGACCATTATGTCATTCCACTGTATACTCGTATATGAATGGTTTGACAATAAATCGCACTGGAGTTGACTTGGCACATTTGTTACAGCTCAGGTGGAGTTATGGAACGGCAGAACAGAAATGTACATTAAAATGTCGTAATTCTAAGGAAGATGGACAGCGTGTGAAATTTTTATGTGCTCCTCAAATGAGACTCTGGACTGCTTCCAGAAGCCATGCAGTTCAGGTACAGCGGAAGTATCTAAACCCCCCCCCACCCACCCCCGTGTGTGTACGTCTCTGCCATTCCGCTGCACACTTCCGGATTTTTTCATACCCTTCCTCCAGCCTATTTAAGTATCCACCCTAATGTAGCAGCTGTCAGTCATTAGAGTGACGCTGTCCTGTGTTAAACCCGACCCCAAACTCACCACAGTCTGCTGTAATAACGATGGAGTGGAAATGGCTTCCCTAGGAGCGGCAGTGCTCCTCATACGCACACAAAGGAGCTGTGCTCAGTCAAGGAAAACGGGATCTGGAAAGTGAATAACAGCAGCGCGCTTGGCAGGGGGACGTCTGTCACCACCGGCGTCCCGCAGGCAAGCCTCGGCCGTAGAGGGAGAAAGAAGTTTCTAGAAAGGTCGGCTATTCATTCCCATCTTTTCCTGTGCCTCTATCAAATAGGCGGGACAGCGGTTAAGTCTGCAGCCAGACGTGGGTGCCAGTCAGAGGGAAGCGCAGGTGGCAGGAAGGCAGAGAGAGAGGGGGGGTGGCACACACACACAGACGGTCCTCCGTCCTGCTTCATCCCGTTGCCATGGGGACACCCACACTCCGCCACAATGCTGTCCAGATCCCTGCCAGCTCCCGCTGCAGTAACCTATCCCAGGCTGCAAGATGGATGGCAGCTTTTGCAGAGCACATCTGTTGTTACCCTGCACCCTCCCAAAATCCAGAATCAGTACCTGCCCAGTCTGCTTCCAAAATAACAACCACTCTACCAAATGGGCCAGTCCTCCATAAATTAACGGCCCATTCCCAGTGACCACCTTCCCAGAAACGCGGAGACCAATAACGGAAGAGAAGCCTTCGTGCTGGTATCTCAGCACCAAATAGCCGAACATCTCAAATTATGGCACCTCCAGGTCAGCACGGTCCAGAACTTAGCATATGTCACAAAATTCAAGTGAAACAACACGTGAAAAATAAACCTATTTCCAAAAAAAGTAAGTAAAACCCGCAGTTACAGCTACACTAGATATGTGCACCAATGGTTTATATAGAAGCATCAGACCGGCACGTTATGCCATGTGATACGATACGATGCGAGCTCACCCAGCAAGCCCACGGACCACCCAACCCCAGCCAGCACACAGTGCTCCCCGTTGCATCATCACGCCTGCCACAACCTCCCCACGGGGCAAAGCACCAGCTAGGAATTTAAGCAGCAGTTACTGGTAATGCCATCCTCCATTGGCAACAACCACTGTATTGGGGGTCCTTATGGATTGCTTAGCCTACTCAGGGCAAGGGAAGGGGATTGGCTCACCATACAGTCACGTGACCCTGATCATCATGCGATCACCAATGACTGAAATGCTGACAAGTAACCCAGGACACCAGGTGAGGTGGGATCCATTTATTTATTCAGCAAACCCTTGTATCCAAAGTAACATTGAGTTTGCTCAAGGCCCTAATGGTGGCATACCTGTGCCGACCTTGGGATTCGAATCTATGACCTTCCGAACAAAGCGCCCCCACATTAACCTAAGGAACAGGTACAACAGGCAGACACAGCCACATAGACAGGAGCCGAAGCCCAGGCGGCCTTGTGTAGCCGTCAGCGTCCACCGTCTTGGGCCTTGTTGTGAGGCTGCCACTCGATGCGAAAACCCCAGCGCGGCACACACTCCTGCAGGGTCGGAGCCCTGCACATTTTTGGGTTTCCCATTATTTAACACACCTAATTACCACACAGCTCTTCAGCTGAATCATTTGTGGAGGAACAAGGAAGGAACTAAGCTACACAAGGTTCTGCCCCCCCAGGACTGGAGTTTGACTCCCGTACTGTACAGGCTCGTCTCTGATGCGACTCCCCGTGCAAGACGGTTACTCATCAGCTGCCTCACAAATCCACCTCCAGCCCTCACTGTCTGCCCCTCTCGCATCCCTTGCTCCTCTTCGGTCTGACCCCTGCCTATTGCTCTGGACTAACCTACTCAGAAAAGCTGGATCCCTGCATAGCAGAAGAAGCCAATACATAAACCATGCCTGGGCACCGCCCCCCCCCCCACACAAAGAGAAGCAGAAGCTAGCCGCGAGCCACGCCATAGCTCATCAGCATCCCATAGGTCCTGGTTCAGTTTCCATTCCAAGCTAGGACGCTCAAGGTCAGGCTACCTCCGGCTCGGCAGCGATACAGCCAACAGATCCCTCCCTGCACATGCACGCTCCACCACCTCACCCCGCGGGGGATACAAAAGCACACACCCCCCCACCAGCAAATCTTAATAGCAATGGCCGCAGATGCGTATGCTAACTGCACCTTCCGAAATCCCGTGTGCTCTGCTTAAAACCATAAATTCCGCGTTTTGCTCATACTTACACGTCTAGTAAGCCGGTCACTTCTTGGCAGTTTTCTATTTAAGGACTGTTATGTGACCCCATAGCCTTTGAGACTGTTACCACCAATTACATTATAGCAGAGTGCTACACAGCTCCAGACTCCCATGTGCAAAGCTGACCTTCCCTGACCACCAGCTGGCCGAAGCTTCCAGAGGAGTCTGTCAGTACAGAACGGGAATGTAGGATTAACCGGATGTAACCTTTTGAATGCCAGAAAGACAACCCTCCCCCCACCACCAAATCACAGGTGGGTGGTCCTCAGTCTATCCACAGCTAATGACAGCTGCAGCTTCACACTCTCTGGGCCTAAAATGTAGAAGTAAATCCAGGATATACAACAACAACAAATTTATTTTTGTATAGCGCATTATCACAATATTACATTGTCTCAAAGCGCTTTACAATACCCGCACCCAAAGCCCCCAGTGAGCAAGCCAAAGACGACAGTGGCAAGGATATACTCTTAAAGAATACAGCCACACCATGGTGAGAGCAGGCACCCTCACACCAAACAGCGCCAGAGGGCACACACACCTCAACACTACATGTCACAAACATACACACGCCCACCGTTTATAAGACGAAAGGTATGAAATACAATAAAAGGGCAGGTCTTCCCCGACTGCTCCGGAAAGTGGCCAAACAGGGGTAGGGGTCAGCAGTCAGAGGTCAGGGTCAGACTAACAGACACAGAGATGCCCCCTTTGTTTCTGTCCCGGAGCACGTGTTCCTCCCTTTGTCGCAAATCCATTTGGCTACTTCTCAGCAATCTGTGGCACCTCCTTCCTCCCTGCATGATCTGGCTTAGGTGAGGCACCAAGCCCGGCCTGGTAATCCGTTTAATCGCCAGCTAACCTGGGCTGCAGCCATTTATGACACAGGAGGGCCTCTTCCTCCATACCTCCACCTACCAGCCAGAGGGGAATAAGGCTCTGCTACGCCCTTCCCGACACAGACTCTGCCACTGGGCTGGAATGAAGCCCTTAGGCGGCCACTGTCATTGGTTACAGCTCATCCATCTGTTCCTCCAATCACACCTCAGTAAAAATGAGGTGGTGGCAGGTAAGCTCTGCTTCCGGCCAGGAGTGTGACTCTTCATGTTCCACTGAGAACCTGGCATAGAAACCCACAGAGATTTTAAGGAAAGGTAGTGAAGCTTTATTCGCCATTTGTACATTAAAATGTGTTACTCTGCACATATCCCACCTTGGTCTCCATTTTAAGACACCCAAGCATACAGAAGTGAGAGGGAAACTTAGGGTCAGAGCTCAGGGTCAGCACCCCTGGGCAGTCTTCAGGAGGTTAAGGGCCTTGCTCTCGGGCCAACAGGAGATGCCCTGTTGACCATAGGATTCAAACTAGCGAGACCTTCTAATGACAGAGGCCTAACCCAATGGGCCACACACCATCCAGCAGGAAGCAGTGTCTCAAGCATGAACCATGCAACAGTGAGTGCTTATCGCAAGAAGAATACTGGCTCTGTGGATGCTCAGCACGGCCATTTGAATAATGCAGAGAGCGTGTCGCGTGGGGGGGGTGAACACCATATGCAAAACAGAAGCGCTTAACCAGCGCCGTCATTTCTGCTGCTCTGGGAATCTGAGAGGCCAGAACTGTGCAGCGTCCTCAACACTTATTCACCCGTCCTCCTCTGATTCTTCAAGGTTACGGCCTCCACATCCAGGCCACTTAGGAGCACATTGGGTCAAAGGAGAAGCTAACACAACCTAAATGGCCAGCTTAGAACATCCCATAAAACAGGCTATACACACACACACACACACACACACAAGTGGCCAAACAAGATACATGACTGTGGAGACATTTGGTCCCCAGAATGTAATATATACATAACCCACAAACACAGGCCTACACATTTACGTAGCAGATACTCTTATGAGGAGCTAAATTGCAATGTTGTGGTTCCATAAACCTGCAACCATAAACCTGGAGTGCATCCAGTCATGCTTGCTGAACCTAAGATAAGGTTAATGCTTTAACTCATTTATGTATTTATTTAGTGGACATACTTTTTTTGAGAAAGCGGGGTCAGTCGCTCCCTAAAGCAATTGGGGGTTAAGAGCCTCGCTGAAGGACACAAAAGTGACATGACTCTGAGTAGAATGGGATTTGAACCAGCAGCCTTCTGATCGCAGGCACAGCATGGTAACCCGCTGAGCCACACACTACTGTCCCCTAATGGGGTATGGGGTATGTGTGAGGGTCTGCCTGTACCCTTAAGCAGGAGAATCTGAAAAGAGCACAGCTGTGACCCCACCCGCCCCCCCAAGCACGCACACGGCGACCTTACACCCCACGCTAATAATTAATAAATGCTCCTCTTTGTTGGGGCCCTCTGAGGGCCGATGTTTATTTTCTATGGCGGCCCTTTAGCACCGAGGGAGAATAAGAAACACTTCCTGTTCCACACCCCCTTTCACGTCCCAAATTTACTCCCCCCCCTTCTCTCCAGTACAACCAGCCTTTCTTTTACTTCAAAAAAATAAAAATAAAAAACCGGGTTCACGGATAGGAAGTGATGCAAAGGGTCTCTGAAGCCCCCGCTTGGAATGTGGGCTCAACAGCAAGGGGTATCTGCAATGACGTGGTGGGGGGAGGGGGGGCGGTGCTTTAACAGCCCCCAGTAGCGCTTTCTGGTAACGAGAGTCCTGGAGACCACAGTGTAGCTGTAATATTGGCAACATTTGTTTGGCAAATCAGTGATGCAGAAGACCTTGGGAATGCGGAGTTCCTTTACAGTGAAGACTGCCAATCATATTCTTCAAACTATATGAATGACACGGCGGTATTGAGTATCTTAAGTGCTGGGCATTAAAGTAAAATAAAAAAAAACAATGACAGCGAAAGTATTGGAAAAAATATCTCAGGGTGTTAGCTTCTCGCTTCAGTGTGGCATGACGGCTGGCTGCGATCAGCCACCCCTTTGTGTGTCAGCGATTTAGCGCACGTGGAACCGTTAGCGCAGAATGTAACAGTTCGGGCGGCGGTGGCGGGGCCCCTTCCTGTCACAACGGTTTCCGAGACACGACGTCACACTGCAAGGACAGGAAGCTTCATGCGGCCTATGGGGGCCCAACAGGAAGCAATCAACTGCAGGCAGAAGGTCTGCAGCTCCATTATAGAGTGAAACTCCCCATTAATAACAAAGAGCATCAAACGACTCCCCCCCCATCCGTGTCATAATGGTACGACCCATTTATGGCCTTCAAGAAAAATTGAAAATGAAAGTCAATCAGGGGCTTATCACACACACCTGGGGCATCAGCATCTCCAAGCAGCTTTTGTTGGGAATCAGTTTAGTACTTCACTTAGACAAATAGATACTTTTTCCCCAAGAAATGAAACTAAGATTCACACGGATCATAGAAAAATCATCTATATTACAAGGTTTAAGAGACAAAATGTGCCAAAAATCTGCCAAAGGACATGAGTGAACACAGAAGGGCTTTTCGTTTCGTCACAGACGCAAGCGTTCAGCACTATGTCCTGCCAGAAAATCTCATGCAGATGTAAATACCTTCGAGAAGCATCACCTGTGATTGGAAAGATTACATTTAAAATACATGTTTTTTTTAGATTGTCGGCCATATCTGATGTCACTTTATAACCGCTGGTTAAGACTAACTGCATAATGGGGGATTTTTTTTGAAGAAGAAGATCACAGAAAGATCCTTGGCAAACCACTCCCAAAAATATAAGAAACAACCTGATCTCTGTCATGACAAACTCCTCAGGGTGACTGTGCTCATGGGGTCTGTAACAGAGACACCGTTACAGGCATGA
This sequence comes from Isichthys henryi, assembly GCA_026776945.1. Taxonomy (NCBI): domain Eukaryota; kingdom Metazoa; phylum Chordata; class Actinopteri; order Osteoglossiformes; family Mormyridae; genus Isichthys; species Isichthys henryi. The sequence continues at coordinate 8,247,535 of JAODJX010000129.1, read as the reverse complement.
GATCCCCAATCACGGCTCCCAAACAGAAGCGGTCACTACCAACCAACAACACTCTCCTTTGTATCTATTTACCAGTCCTTCTCCAATAATACACCTTTGTAGTAAATGGCCGCTGTTCTGTCTAGGAAACAAGATAGGTGAGGGTGTGAGAGCACCACGGGAGACAGTCCAGGTCCTGCCTCCTGCCTGACTTAGCAGCTTGGCTAGCCGTCGTTCAGATCACACCGACCGACCAACCAGGAAACACGAGGGGGGTCAGCCCAAAGAGAAGGGCGGGAACTGCATCGGGTGGGAGAGCTGGGTGGAAACCACAGCCATCTCTAGCGCACAGGAAACAAAACACCGCAATCAGGCAGCATGCGACACGCAGCAGGTCCTGGGTTCGCGCTCTTGAATTGTTTACGGACGAAACAAAGATAAAGGATGGTCAGGGTTCGAGGGTTAAACGCAGTGGAAAAAACAGGAAACGGACCCGAAATTTATGAGTACGGACCAGGGATATTCAAGTTTTTATGACTGTCATCATCCCCAAACAAAACCCCTGTTGGAAAAATGCAAATAAGTCAGCTGCAAATCAATTACTAAAATCTGAAAGCAATTACTACTCTTATACATGGAGTCCCCATAAAGATCAGCATCGCTGAAAAACGGGTCTGGTTTGCTATAGCTTGCAATAATTACTCCATCTGGTTGTTTTCAGAGCATTATATCCTGTCACTAATTGAGCTCTCAAGGTTATTCAGCTCGAGATATCTTAAGACGGAGGAAGTCAAGGGAGGGGTCCTGACAATCACACACATCACAGTTAAATAGTCTGGCCTCCACACTTCGCACAAGAAGATACACTAGGGGAAGCTACTTTCCCTTATGCTGGTTAAAAAAACGAGCATCGGCACCACGAGGAGTGGCCGTCCCAAAAACATCTCCCCTTCAGCATCTGCCTCTTTGCTGCATTAGCGAGCCAAATACGGATCCGGGTGCAACAACGTGCTTTAGCCTCGGGAAAAGAGAGTAATTTACATGTGACGGTACAACTGCAGACATGACTGCGATCACACCTTAAACCCTCCAAAAAACAAGCTTGCTTTCAGTGAAGTCTATTTTATATCGGCTGTAATGCAATAAGCAGACTGCCGCAACGCAGCAGGGTTAAATCTGCAAGTAAGGTCATGATCGGGAAACTCAAAAAAAAAAAAAACGTACGCAGTAAAACGATCACATGCAATCACGGACACTATGACAGTTTAGGTCTGCCTCGAACGGACATGTTAGGGATAACGATCAGTGTTAATCACTGGTCTTCCCAGGAGGCGATCCGTGCGTCTGCACGTCTAACAAAGGGTCCGATGGGCGACCCAGTGCTTTCCTCTTTGTTGCTGCAACTACCGCTATTTAGTGACACTGGCTCCGGAGTGCGCAATTATAAAGAAAGAGAAGTGAAAACGCTGGCAGCATAAAAATAAAGAAGTACTGGCGTGGCAATCAAGGTACAGAGCACGCACAAAACACATCCTCTGATCTGCCCTGAATGTTAAGTTAGTATGAGAAGGGTGTCCGCCGCACCTGTGCCGCAGAAAACAGACAATTAATAAACTGAGTTGGACCAGAGGCGTAGACATGGCCATTTACTGTGACTTCAAGGAAGCAACTTGCTATCCAATCTTAAAACACAAATATCAATATAAATATAAACTGTCATTAAATATACCTGCTGTGTTGGTAATATAACCTGCTATGCTTACTTGTATTAATAGCAATAGCGATTATAAAAGACAACCATTTTACTTTGTTATAAGAAGGAACTAAACAGGAAATAAGCTGTATCTAGGCGCCAGACACACTGTGCAAAGACAGAAACAATCCCTTTACTTACCCTCCCCGCTAACAGTGAATATTAAGAGATATTAAAATATTTGGAGGAGGCTTACCTTAAAGAGACCTTGACACAACAGTCGTTTTGTGCAGCCATTGTGCCTCCGATCACGCCTTACCTTTTGCCTATATTAACTACGTTTGCTAAGTCCCTCGAAAACAGGGGACTGAGAAGTGGCACATAACAAAAGCACAGCAATCAATTAGCGATCAGGTTAAAGCATAAGCGATCCCTGCAGCTCGGCATCTCTGGATACCTTCGCCCCGATCCTACATCACGCATAGCTGCTGTCATTATAAAATCGCACGCCGTTTCAAATCAAAACGGCGCCCCGCGATACTACTGCTTTCTTTCTGCACTGCTGCTACATCCTGTCATACGTGTGCGCGATGTTCCGGCATTCATCTAAACCCACACAGACCAGTGGCTTTTTTTTTTACACACACATTGCCTGTTCTAGAGACCTGAAAAGTGAAGGGACGAGTAAATCCCCACTTGATTGATGGGCGTCTGGGCCATACAGAGTCAAAAGACCCGCCCCTTGCCACGTAATTGGCCAATTAGAGCAGAAGAGGTCGTAGGTGTATGGAGAAACGCTTAGGCATGATACCTCGCTGGAGGGGTGCGAGAAGCTGGCAGCGACGTCTGAAAGGCATCGTGCGGCCATAACGGGCGTGCAGGGGGCCAAAGGGCGACCATTTAGCAACGAAGGGTCGAAGGGTGCATAATACCAGGGGAGTTTCGCTGCTGTGCTGAGCGAGTCATTTTAATGCAAATGAAAGTTGTGCCTGATTTATTGCGTCTTAGATTCTGTTAACCGGACTCTGTCAACTATAAATCACTGAAAGATATGTGAACGTTACAGTAAAACCAGAATTATATGAAAATAGTTAAATATTACAGTCTTAAGTTTTAAGACCAACGTCCTGATTAAAGGTTATTAACTTCTTTCAATAAACGTGGTCCTTTTTAATGCGCCACGATCTTATATATTGAAATGTTATACAGTGGCAGCCTTTGAAGTTAACTGGAATAAAGGCCTTTACTAGACAGACGGGTGTCTTAATATAGACGCTGAAAAGTGTGTGTCTACGCTAATTAATAAAATGTGTCACTTTTTATGGCATGAACAGCAGTTTGTGACACTAAGCAAGGAGCCGCCACTGTCAGCCGTTGTCCTCTAGTTCCTGGGTCGCTCTCTGATGTCGGTGTCTGTGTTGCGCACAGCGTGTGCGGACTTGACACGCACGCAGGCCGGTCTGCAGGTTCCTTAGGCACCACGGGCGGTGTCCTCCGCCTTTAACGGAAGCTGTTCAGCTCGCTGTGAGGCGCCCATGCGCATCCCCGCCACCATATCAGCAGTCCTTATTAACGAGGTCAGCTCTCGGGTTCCCGTGCATAATCAAATCCAGAAGATTACCTTCATGGCTATCTGAGTATAACCTGCGAAAAGAGGCGCCACGCCAGTTTTATACTGAAACTTAGGAGTAGCAAATTGGAACATTATTATTTTGCTGGTCACAAGGCTGTGTAAACTCCTGTGTTCAACCCCCCAGCTTCACACTGTCCCGTATTTTGCAATTTAAGTTCTGTCCCTGTCAGTGCTGTTGTATGTTGCTCCCTGAACCTGGGAGAACATTATTTCATGGCACTGTATACCTGTATGTGGACCATGGGTGTCGTGTGTACCCCCCCCATTTAACATAATATATTAGTTTTATGCCAATGTGTCCCCCCACTGTCAAAATGCTTATGGTGTGGATATGGTGTGATGTGGATGGTATGATAATAAAGTCCACTTGACTTGACAGCTTATTTGCTTATATTTTTATTGAAGTAATTTGCATTATAAATCCAGCACATTATATGTTAGCGCTGTTGCCTCACACCTCTAGAACCCGGGTTCGAGTCTCCGCCTGGGTCACATGTGTGCGGAGTTTGCATGTTCTCCCCATGTCATCGTGGGGTTTCTTTCGGGTACTCCGGTTTCCCCCCACAGTCCAAAAACATGCTGAGGCTAATTGGAGTTACTAAAATTGCCTATAAGTGTGCATGTGTGAGTGAATGGTGTGTGAGTGTGCCCTGCAATGGGCTGGCCCCCCATCCTGGGTTGTTCCCTG
>JAODJX010000129.1:8231179-8243442 GCA_026776945.1 Isichthys henryi | reverse complement strand
CCATCCTGGGTTGTTCCCTGCCTCGTGCCCATTGCTTCCGGGATAGGCTCCGGACCCCCCGCGACCTAGTAGGATAAATGGCTTGGAAAATGGATGGATGGATGAATGGATGGATATCCAACTCAAGAGTGCAGTGTTATGGTTTTATCCTGGTGTGAGAGCCAGGGGCCTTAAATCTGCACTGCCCACTGCACAGCTGTGCTACCCCACTGCGGGGCATCGTGTGTCTGTCTACAGACATGCTGCATGAGCGTATTGACAGTTCAGAGCCGGCTTTGCTCTCGCAAATCCTCTTGGAGCAAAAAAGGCTTCCAGCGGGTCAGTGCGCAGTAGCGGGTGCAAGCGAGGAAAGGACTTCATGCCTGCCTGAATATATAAGATACAATAAATAAGAAATACAAATAAATACAATGACACAATAACATGAGTAAAATTAGACAATAAATGCTGACAAATTTGTAAAGGAAAAAGAGTGAAAATTTTAAAAAAAGCATAAACATAATCAATAGATGTGGATTGTGTGAAGAAATGTTCCATTTTGGTACAAATAGGACAAAACGGCCATTGTTGAAATGGTATATGTACATTCGGTGTCCACTCAGGATAGTGACACTGCTAGAGGAAGCAGCGCGGTACGTTTGTATGGGTGATTTTGAACAAAAGCGGTAAATTACATGAAATATTCAGAAGAAAAACACAGAGAAGTACAACCAGATCATATCGCGAATCTATAACACAATGACAAGGGGCTGCTGGTTGAATTGGACCAAAACGACGGGGGCAGCGTGTGTCTTGCTGGCTTGGGCTGCTGTGCTTGTGATCAGAAGGTCACCGGTTCAAATCCCAGGAACAGCACGGTTACTCAGTATTTACAATCCCCCAATTGCTCCAGGGACTGAGCCTTGTTCTGAATTGTATGCTGCTTTGAATAAAAGTGTCTGATAAATTAAGGTAATGTAAAAAAAAATACTCTATGCACAAAGGTTGTCTGTCACCATACATATCAGCTCTGCTAATAAACCTGTGATTGGTGTTTTTTTGCAAGACTTGGAAAAGAGCAATAAATATCAAATCGTTCCAGAACAGCACAAACATGAACGCTTCACATCCACACATCTGACTTGTGCAACGCCGATCAGCCCCAAAGCCCTGTCGCGGTAAACAGGCGATGAAACATCTTTTGATGTTTCGAAAATCCCTTCAGTACATTTTCTAAATTTAACTCAGAAGCCCTAAGCTGATTCTCTCTCTTCCATAAATATTGCCTGCGATTCTGAAAAGAAGAGAATAATGTTATGTAATCATTTTTTTTTGTTCGCTCAATTCCTCAAGCAGCAGATATCGGCGGCATTTAATTTTAGTGTTTTATTTCGGGTTTTACTTCATAAGGATCAATGGTCTACCTGCGTTTTCTAATGTGGTGGAGACCACAGGCTGTTATAGATTTCTGTAACAGCAGCCCTTTCGTACTGGTTCCTGTGCGAAATCCTGTCAGACCCAATGAACATCTCCCTGCCCCCTTGCCCCCCCCCCCCCCCAAAGGGAATGCACACTTCAGAACAGCCAGCTTTATTATTCACAAGACGAAAGTCCCCAATAAGGACAGGCCTCATTTAGCACATGACTGACTGACTGACAAAGAAAGAGTTAATTTTCCATGAATTTTCCACCAGTATCTCAGCCAGTCTGAATTTAGCTTCTGACCAGTGACAGCCGAGGGCTGGGCCCCCTGGCACCCCAGGCAAGCTTCACTGCTGCCCCCCTCCCCCAGTGTGCACCTTCCGACAAAGTGAGTTCGGGTGGTGCAGCTCGCCGGCCACCTCAGACGATGGTTCCCTAGGCTGAGAGACACAAAGACGGCTGGCTCTGACGGCTGATTGGCAGTCGGACCCTACATGCCTATTGATCGTTGAGACATAACAGTAAGACTCTGCTCTGTCAGTGTTCCATTTCAGCATCTACAGGCTTAAACAGTGAAGCTCAGATGGCTGTCGAAGACCCCCCAGTTGTACATCTCATGCTATTTCACCCTGACTCGCTTGGCCCCAGCCGCTCGATTTCACGCTGGGCCAGCCTGCAATGAGGGCAAGGGGGGAGGGGGAGGACCACAGTAGGTTCTGGGCTCTCAATAGCAAAACCCACATGTATTTGGCCACAATGACTAATTGTGGAGGACACAGTGGTTTTGATGGAGGAGATTTAGTTGGTATGGCTGAAAGGCTCGGGATTCAACCCAAACCAAAATATACAGCAAATCCACAGGGAGCTAGAATAAGCCACATAAGCTGGGAGACCTGGGATGATGTTGACAACGTCATCATGTGACAAATCCATCCCTTGTCAATAAATGACCCCGATTGTAAATTAAAAGTCCTTTGAGACAATGTACACTGGAATAGCTCCATGTCTTTTATCTGCTATTTGATACATTTCATTTTACGCTACAAGAAAACATGGCAGACGGGGTCAGATTTACAGCTTTGGTAGGTAACAATAAGGTCAAGAAGGACATTGTTCCAAATACTGGTTCATGCACTCCTTCAGCCAGGCTTTGGGTGTGGACGAGTGCTCCTCTGCAAAGGCACTCAGCTACTCGTTTCTATGGAAACAGACCCAAAGATGGGTGGCAGGGAGACTAGGCTGAGACAGCAAAAACGATTCAGTCATGTGACAAACAGGATGCTTATAAATGGGACAAAACCAAGGGGATGCTGGGTTTTCTCGCCCGGGAAGCACAGAATGAGGCGATGTAACATTCAGCCCCTTCGGGTAATTTTACCCATATCACCAGAGATTTTTATAGGCCTATATATTGAATATTTTAAATCAATAGACAGCTCTATCACTGGAAGAAAATATATGGATTTTTTAATGACAATCACAACTATTTTTTACATTCATCCATCCATCTGTACCCACTTGTCGTATTCAGGGTTGCGGGGGGGTCCAGGGCCTATCCTGGAAGGTACGGGCACAAGGCAGGGAATAACCCAGGATGGGGTACCAGCCCCACCACAGAAATTTCTTACAACAATTTTTAATAATTATTTATTCTGATCCATGTTTTATCCAATGTGATTTATGTATCCTGTATTTGGTTCAACAGGATGACACAAAAAGATGTTCTGAAGTGCCTTCCTCAATGGTACAACAGCAGAGGTCCTCCCAAGGTTTGCAACTTGGCATAATTTTAGTTCCCTCAATCGCAAAATTACCTGCTGCCTTTAAAGAACATAATAATAACCAGAGGACTTCACGCAGACCCCGAAGAGTAGCTTAGACAGACATTTTCTGTAATGACTGAACACATTATTTGCTCCGCAGATGAGAGGTGAAATAAAGGGATTATGTGTTACCTACTTAATGGTGCGTGACTGTCTGCCATTGAAGGTTGTAGCATAATCAAGGTGAGTCACCCTTTGAAAGGATTGGCTACTGTGCACATAGTCAGGGTCTGCAGGCCCTTGGTTAGGAGACATGTGTGATGTGTGGCGAACATGAGATGATGGTACATAACCTGCAAAAGCACCCTGGGTCAGACGCGATTCACACGACTGCGATTCTGCATATGTGCCAGGGCGGATTTGTTACGTCAGGGGTGCCGTTCAAAAAAGTTACACCCCTCGCAGATGTTTCAAAAACTAAATAACTAGTAAGCCAGTAGATCATAGTGAGTTAGATGGTTAGCAGAACATGCTGCTTCTGAATCTCCTAAATAAGGGTCGTGTTTATTTAAAATGTAGTGTAGTGACTGTTTGCGGTCAACAGGCGACCCTCAAAACTATGGGCCCCAAATGCGTGGTTTGAGTGGTGGCAATTAGCACAGTTGAATATGTATGTATGTATGGGTGCAGCCCGAAGTTCAATGAAATGCTTCTTCATCCCATTCACATATTTATACGGTGGATGTGAAGACTTATTCTAAAAGCATGCAGGGCTGCGCGTACTGCGGCCGATCACAAGAGAAGATCATTTCTGCAGAGCCTTGAAAGAAGACCATTGGAGGCAGGGTAATAAAGAGGGTGTCTTGCTTTAGCCCTCTGGCCCATCGACATAACGACCTCTTTGTCCGCCTGAATGCAGCCTTTTCTTTGCCCCATCCTATGCTACACCATTAGAGCCTTTTTGAATATTTATTTTGAAATGGTGATGCTTTTAAAATAGAGCGATGTTGCATTTATGAATACTGTAAAGAACTGTGTGTGTGGTCACAGTAAGGTAACTTTCCATTAAATTACAAAAAGGAGATCTTTTCTTATAAGTTAATTTGGTGGTGCTGTTTTGGCTGGAGCGGGTAGGGGAGGGGGCAGGGCAAGAGTTTGGGATTTATAAACCCTCATATGATTAAAATACATAATGAGATGGGTTGTGGACTCATCCTGGATTATTCCCTGCCTTGCATCTGTAGCTTCTGGGATTGGCTCCAGACCCTCGAATCACTGAATAGGACAAGCGTGAACAGAAAATGGACGGTTGGGTGGTCGAAATACAGTTGAATAAGAACAGCAAACACTCTGGCGCCCTCTGTCGGTTGGACAATCAGATTCATTCATTTGAACGGGAACAGCATCGACGATGCAGGAGAAGCAAATAGGCCTGAAAAATTACGTTTAAGTTAAATTACAGAAATACAAACGTATACTTAGTTTGGTAGTGATTGTTTTAGTCCTTGAGCATTGTTTTTTTATGGCACGTGAGTCATTTTCATACAAGCTAAATTATTCGTATAATTCGTCGTTAATTTTTAAAAACGTAACAGAAATTTAACCGGCCGATCACACTGACTATGACGCTGTCCCTGGAGTCCCGGGAATGGGAAATATTTAGTTACCACATCGCAAATTTCCTTTCAACGCCATGCTTACTTGAGGTTATGTGATACTGCAAAAAACTTCCCAGGACGCCAAAGTTAATGGTGGCCCCACGGCACAGGGCAATACATCTTGTTGTTCCACAGTTCATTTCCCTAGGGAACATTTTATAAACGTATAGAAAGTGTTTTGTTTCTGCTGTGGAACTATTATAAAAAGGTTAATGTTTCTAAATGAATGATAGCTTAGAGCAGTTAATAAATATTTAATTTAATACCTTTGTCCATGCAACTAAAATGATATATTGACAAAAATTCATCTGTAGTATATCTCATGTTTCAATCTTATTCTGTGGGTTTTCAGATATAACAGATGGCAGCTTTTGTCGACAAACAGTCAAAGAGGAGAGTTGCGACATTTATTGATTTACATAATTATTGAACTACCTAATCCCAAGGGTGACTGCATTGTTCTCTTGTCTGCAACAACGTTAAGTCGCATCAATTTTTAAAGTTGTATAACAGCTTCTGTCCTCAGAGAAGCCGAGTAGCACAAAAATACTTTAAGACTTTACCTGTATAAGATTGGTATACATAGCATATAGTAATGAATTAACATATAACTAAATTAATGTACAAAACCTAAATGCTTAAGTAATTATATGAAGTTCATAAACACCCCTAACTTGCCATTAAAATAATATAAACACAAAATGTATTAAATTATTTGTACCTTTCAGTGACGGATTTGCACTATAAAAGGTCACTATAAACCGCAAGACGTCGCTGTTGAAATTGCAAGAAATAGTGATCGTTCCAAAACGGTTCCACAAATTTACCTTTTAGCATATGATTTTTGTTTAAGGATCTTATTAGTGTCAGTTATCCTACGGAAACCTGAACCTATCTGGTTAAATGTATCACAGTGCATCACTCCTGAAATTCTTAGCTATAAGTTTTTCGAATCGGTAAACAACTTATTCTTGTGCTGGAGAAGCGCATGCGTAGTAATAAAATCCATCCTGGCAGAAAATGCTGCGGAACACAAATGTGCGTTTGGAAGGAGGATTTTCATGCACACTATCGTTCTACACATGTAGATTACAGCACAGCCTACTCTTACCTCTTACTGTTCTTTTAAATTGTATAAATAATATATAAAAAGAAAATAGAAATGCATGCAGTCATGTCAATATATAATTTTTTTCCCTTCATGTTGACACTAATTTTGTTCCATTTTTGAACAATTTTAATATCTTAATTACAACCAGTGAAAGGCTCATGTAATTGACTCAAGTATGGCACAGTTGTAAGCATATGGTTTGCTACCTATTCACTGAGTTTTCTGTTACAACGAACTCGTCTTCACTTACGAGCCTTACCACGGTATAATAGCAAGTGCACATTATCCTGCCTGCTCCCTTATCGCTACAATAAAGCGCACGAGTCGGGGTGGGGGCGGGGGGCGTGATCGCTGATGTAGAATCGCTCTCCGTGGTCCTGAATTTATGGCTAGATATCTGATACCAGGCGAACGGAGACTAAGCTGGCGACGGAGATGCGGGCAACGCCAAGGCATTGAACAGGGGACACTGGACAAACCACAGACAAAACTAATAGCATTAACTCCTCGTTAATGATAAATGAAAATGTGGAGCAGGACTTAACCACGTCTCTAAGTAAACATACAGAAGATACAACTGTAAGTACAAGAGCTATGAATGGGGTTATATACGTATCCTAACACAGGTGGATTCGAGCATCTAACATTACTCTGAGTTGCTATATCTGCTTCAGAGGAGTCAAGTCAGCCGCTGCTATCAATGTGGGATCGGTGAGCTTCAGGTGGTGTGGAGCTCCTCACTCCCCGACCCCGGCATTACACTGGGATTGGACTGTGTGGCATCTCGCTGTGGGTTTAGTGCGATCTCTCCTCAAGATGGGGGAAATGCTACCAGCCCAAGAGGCGGCCAAAATATACCACACCAATTACGTGAGGAACGCCAGAGCCATTGGTGTGCTGTGGGCGATCTTCACCATCTGCTTCGCCATCATAACGGTGGTAGTGTTCATCCAGCCGTACTGGATCGGGGACAGCGTGAATACCCCCCAGGCGGGCTACTTCGGCCTCTTCCACTATTGCATCGGCAACGCGCTGACCTCCGAGCTGACTTGCAAGGGCAGCGCACTGGACTTCGGCTCCATACCCTCGGGGGCCTTCAAGACCGCCATGTTCTTCGTGGGCATCTCCGTGCTGCTAGTGGTGGGCAGCATGGTGTGCTTCAGCCTCTTCTTCTTCTGCAACGCCGGTAGCGTCTACAAGATCTGCGCTTGGATGCAGCTCGCCTCCTGTAAGTAACTTTCATTTATATTTGAACTGATCGATCGCACAAAATAGTTGAAGTTGCTTGAATATAAATGTTTTTTTCAATGTAACCTTTAAAAAAATAGGTTCGACCATAAACATAAATAAGAAAGTTGTTTAAATGAACAAACTAATATATTTCAACTGTCAGAATGAGAAGAAACAGATTCAGCGAACAGCTGTTTTGTTGTTTCAGTATATGTAGGAAGGCTTAAATGTAGTTTATCTTATTTCAGAAAATAACTAACATAAAACACACTGGCGCCAACTTGGAATCTCGAAAAGCTACAAGTGACGTTAAGGCGCTTATTCTAAAATGCAGTTCTTTATATTTTGAAGTTACATGTGGCCAGTTACACTGATACCTTAATGACTTAAATTTATATGAAAACGCACCTCAGCACGTGGCTCTTTTTCATGTGGAATATACATATGATGATCAATTTCTCATGCGCGTAGCTACGTCACATTCTGCATTTTTTCACTTCGACATACAATCATGTCTGTCGATTTCTCTGCATTAAAACATGTGTATCCGGTCAGACGTTACAAGAGGCCAAGGAATTTATAAAGGCTGACAATAAGCAAGACATACAGTACCGAGTACAACGTGTATCACTTTCTCTTTTAATCACACTGGTACTCTTGGCTTGCAAGAAAACATTTTCTTTTCACCATGACAACCAGTTCATAAATATTCAGAGACTGCGAAAACTTTGCTAAAATTATATAGGCCCAATGACAATCAAGCTCTTTGCATAAATCATCGCGTCAGCTGGGGTAACTACAGCTTTATACAAAGACATTGGTTTGCGCTGTACCTATGGCCCCGAGTCTCCTTATGTGCAAAACAATAAAACAAACTGCTTTAACACGTATTTCAAAGCAATTATATATATAATGCAAGCAAAGTGTATTTATTTTACACATAATAGTAATCCCATAAGTATAATAAAAATGTAGAATTAAATTTTCAATTAATATTACAAAAATAATTATATACTCTAAATGCATTTAAAGCAAAGTGTAATTGTAACGCAACAAGTAGAGTATGACATTAACAACAGACTGGCTGTAGCTCAAATCCCAGACAACAGACGTATATGTGACCCTTACGTTTACTTTAAGTCGCATTGGATAAACGCGTGAGCTAGACGTATGTTTCATGTAACTAAATTCACAGGTTTAAAAAATATATATTGCCACGTGTTTTAAATTTCCAGAACGAAAATCATTTTCGTTTATAGATTAATTATAGTAACGTTAAGAGGCAGAACCATGGTAGCACGTAAATGAATTGCGAACGTGCCGCAAATTATTTTTACGTTATTATTTCATATGAATTGTTATATGAATAACGACAACTTTCAACAAACTCTCGCTCACATGATTAATTGATCATCTTGCTGATTTTACCTCTAAAAAAGATGCAGGATGACGTAGTTATGCTCTATTGATGTGTAAAAGCGGTCAAAAACATAATAGAAAAATCAAAGCGGATGGTTTGGTTTCTTCTTGTTGAAAAACGTTGCCGGCAGTCGTATTATTAGCAGGGATTATGTACCAAAAAGTTGGATCTCCTTAAGCAGTGCAGCTCAGGAAACTGCAGTGAGCTGCAGTGAGCTTCAGACGAAAGACTGAAAAATCTCTGAGTGCCAATACAGCTTCAGAGGAAAGATGTCAAAGCCCTTTGTGTTAATAGAGCTTCAGAAGAAAGAAGATAAAGCCTGAGTGGTAATACAGCTTCAGAGGAAAGACCCCAAAATTTCTGAATGTTAATACAGCTTCAGAGGAAAGATGTCAAAGCCTCTCTGTTCAGCTTGGAATGCTCACAGTACATTTTATTATACAAATGATACGGTAATGTGCAATATACCCATAATCATAGACCCAGCTAATCCTGAAGGGGTGCTTTCTGTGTATCGATTAGGATATTATATTCCCTGGCTTCCATACATCACACCCACTCCTCTGTTGCGTAATTGTAGTAATTCCTGCAAAGTAAACAATTTCTAAGCCATACAGCATATATTACACCAGTTACAATGAAGTAAAAGACTTAACAAAAGCAGCATTCATAAACACGTATAAAACACAGGTGAAAGCTGTACTCAGTCACGACTTGGAGGGGGGCGGAGGGGGGCAATCAAACAGCATGCAAATATGATGTTGGTCCTGAAGCTGTTCCTTCACCTTATTATAGACTCAGTCTTTTTTTTAAACCAAAAATCCACAGATGTTCTTCTACCCAACTATGGAATAAAAACTAATTTCCCTTCCAATGACTATAGACCTACAGCCATGTTATATATATATATATATATATAAACATTTGCAAAGCTTATGGTAGGTAAACTGTACTTTGACTTTCCATAACTCATATCAGTGTTTCTATAAACAGTCACAGACTGTGCACACTGACAATATGACAAAGCTCCATTCCCTACCTAGCAGCCCAGATCACCTTCTAAATGACCATATCAAGCTATTTAATCTAACCTAGGTTTGGTTTCATTGACTCTGTTACCTGTAGGTTCTGGAGTTCTGATCAGTCACCATGGTAATGCAAACAATACTCCAACCTTACCTATTTCTTAGTAGTATTGTTTGTTTTTCTCATCGTAAATTATTCCAATATAATACAATAGTATTACTGAAACCTTAAACGAAACCTTAAATTAAAGGATCTGTTTCATTCCAAGTGCTTTAATATTACAGAATATATTACTTTCAAAGTCTGCATGTACAGCGCTCACAGAATGTCTTTGGACATAATTCGCTGCAGATTCACTTGTTTTCCAAAAAAAGAGTCCATTGAAAAGCATCTTTCATATAGAATTCTTCTTTTTATTAAGTGACTCTCTCTCATCAGTTCTTGCCATTTTCTGTTAATTGCAATTATTGTAGTCATTGACACCCAAAGAGATACTAAACACAGACGTTTGGTGATTATTGCGAAGGTGATACTGATTAAGATGGACCCAATGATTATTGCCAATGAACAGCTCTGTAGGAACTGAAATTGAGTTTCAAGTTATTAGTACTTGAAATTTATGTTTTACTGTACTTTAAACCTTCCAGTTATTTCTAATGGGATATATATTTTTTGTAAACAAATGAATGAAGTAATGGTTTTTGTTATAAAATCAATAAATTTGCAATACTTGTACTACATTAAGCATGTCCCAAGTCTAATCTGTGAGCAGTGTATGTTTTACACTTGGAAAGAGCAGCTTCTCAACCTCATAAATCACTCCCAGTGCTAGTGGCTCATACTGTCAGCCCAAAACGCATTTAGAACTTTTCAGGAAAAATGTTCTAACAATTCCTGCATCATTAGAATCTTGTTGTATCTACTGGTGATGCTTGACTAACACAAGCCTTCCAAAGTTTGCAGTTAATTAGTATGAAAAACCGTGACTCGAGTTTCATGCCTGCGTATCTACACTTGCTTGTGAGTCACTTGACAGGACGTGCCCTCCCAGTTCAGGGTGCGCACATCTCACTAATGACGGTGGCAGCTGCAGACCGGTCACAGAGGGCCTTCTGGAGAAAGTTCTCTGAAATCTGATCAAGGGGATTGTGTAGCTCCAAAGGCTGTCACCTAGCAACTCCCGACCTTAGAGCAGCAGAGTTTTAGCCTGCTGAGACCTCGTCCCGTTATTCACCTGAAGAATGGTGTTCCCCCTTTCTCCATGCCGTGGGTGGACTGCTAGATGCTACTGCATCTTGTTTTTACTTTTAAGAATGTTTTAAACATTTATTATTGTTGGAGGCAATCAATTTGGAGAGTTAAAGTAAATCCACAGCAAAAAAAATCCATGTCGAATTACTCAAAATTTTGAGAACAGTGACAATATGACCTACATTTTGCAAGAAACATTTTATCAGATAACATTCATTGATCAATCATCTATCCATTTTCCTTAACTACTTACTCAGTACAGGGTTGCAGTGAGCCTCCAGTTTATCCTAGAAAGTACTGGATAGGGGACATGCCATGTATACCAGTGAAAATTAAACTACACATTTTTTTGGGGGGGGAAGTACTGTGGTCTCGTGCGGTTTTGTGGAAATAGGTAGGCTTTGTGATATGCATGGAATTTGAATGTTCTTCATGTGTATGATAGAATTTTCTCTAGGCACTCTGCTTTCCTGTTGCGATTCACAGGCATATGGTTTTGGTGAATTGATGGCGCTGGTGTGTCTAAATTGCCCAGTGGGCCCATGCCCAGTGGATCCAGTCCAGGAAGTACCTTGTGAGACATGAACTGGGCTCAGGGTTCACCACAATGCTGCACTGGACACATGATCATGGAGCATGATGATTTGTCAAAGACATGCAGTCATATTAAAGTTATGGCATGGACTGCAGTGTAAGGACAGTGTAAAAACGGCTATCATTTTGTGAGTAAATCCATGTACCATCGAATCTGAGGGATGAAGGAGAACAAACTTTCTCATTCCTGGGGGTCAAACTGGGGGATGCGAGGGTGGATAAGAAGGATAGCAGTTGGGGATCATGATAGATTGGAGTTGGGTCTTAGGGCTGTGCAGGCACTGGGTAACCTGTTCCAGGCTGTTTTGGAGCAGAGAGAGAAGGATTTAAGATTAAATCAGGGACTGATCGTGACCTAGCTTTACTGCAGCCGAGGAGGCTCTGTCCTCCACCGACTCAGACCGAGATTTTAAGAATATCAGCAGTACGCTTACCATTAATCCCTGGAGTATTACTTGTCTGCTCCTACATGAACCTAGACTTAATAGTAATAGTGTAGTTATTTACTTGGCTGTGTCTCTTGTTATGGTTTAATTTGCATCGTTGTCTTTACGTAGGCAGTTCTCAACCAATGCTACTTACATACGGGTTTCCAGAGTGGAGTAGAAAGTCGGATTTACATTCCCATACCATTCAACATACCGTATAACAAAAAAGCACGTCAAATATATAGTAGTATTACACACTAAACAACAAATATTAAATAAATAAAAAGATAGAGGTGGTGGCATAGTGGTGCAGTGGTTAGCACTGTTGCCTCACACCTCTGGGACCCGGGTTCGAGTCTCCGCCTAGGTCACATGTGTGTG
>JAODJX010000129.1:8217720-8231079 GCA_026776945.1 Isichthys henryi | reverse complement strand
GTGAGTGTATGGTGTGTGAGTGTGCCCTGCGATGGGCTGGTCCCCCATCCAGGGTTGTTCCCTGCCTCGTGCCCATTACCTCCGGGATAGGCTCCGGACCCCCCGCGACCCAGTAGGATAAGCGGTTTGGAAAATGGATGGATGGATGGAAAAAAATAGAGTGAAAATTTACTCATAGATGCATGTCACCTTTTTACATAAGCTCTATATATCTTGCTTGTTTGTCTCGCATAATCTGGATTTACAGTATGCAAGTCGGTTTTGCGTAAGGTGAGATCTGCCTGTATAGCAGTAAACACAATGCAACACTGATCGTGTTTTATACAGGAAAGGCACAAGGGATGGTAAACAAGTTAAAAAGTTGGGTACGAAATCTGTGTTCAATGCCCACCGTGAGCCAAAAACACTGCAAACGTGAGCGCAACGTGAACAAGGAGCTGAGACATTGTGTAAATTACTAGCACAAGGGCAGGATGCAATGCCAGAGAAACGACGCCTGGTTTTCATAGAAGGTTCTAACATCAAAGTGGCCTGTTGGGAGTCACCATGGAAACGCACACCACTGCCTTCCAAAATTTACAGCCTGTTTAGAACAGGATGTGTTGGGCCTGTCGAATGAATAACCTCGGGCTTCTGTATAGATGAAGTGGCTGCCTAGACTTCCTGCTTGAAGATATGGGATTTGACAACACAAAATATGTAATTTTATAAAAGTACAACGGCAGAACCGTCTTAGAGGCAAAAGATGGAGAGATCTCTAGGTAACAAATGAAAAATAACTATCATTAACCTTGTGTAGATTGAAAATGATCTAATTAATAAAACTGGCTCTCCAGCTTTGGCAGTGCACTCCTGTTTCCTGTCAAAGTGCACGTGCACTCCAGAGATTAGACATCAGTGTACAACGCAGTGAAGATAAAAAATAAAATAAAATAAAAAATGGTGCTCCAGCTCTTACTGAGGCTGCAGTCTCCCACTCCTCCCCTGGGTTTTCACCAGGTGCTGAGGGTAACACCCGCAATCCACAAGTGTTAGCATGTAATCGTATATCATGTCAACAACAAGGAGCGAATCCTGGAAAGTAGAGCCTTGGGAGGCAGAGTAAACCATGGACAGGCCTGGTGCATCACAGAGTAATTTACCACTCATTGGCTCTCCTGAACTGCTTCAAAGTGTGAGATACAAACTGGAAAAACATGCACATTCTCCACATTCAGACTCAAAATCCAGGAAGTATGAGGATACCACATAGCAAAGCAGTTCGACGGCACAAGCTGTTATAGGAACTAGCTGTGTGTTTGGGGTCAAGAAAACGACGACTCTACAGCTTCATTAAGCAGCAGAGATTTGGTGGTTTGATGGTCCTGCATGGGCACTTTTCTCCCTCTACCCCTCTGGCCACAAATTTAGGACCAGACGTCAAGATTCAAGGACAGTTTTTACCCAACAGTGATAAAACGAATCAACAGGCACTGACCGTGCTTTAATAGTGATACTGTCACTGTTACATAATCTACAGCTGCTTCAATCACTTGCCAATTTATCTCAGTCTGTGCTGCCTACTGTCTTGTTATTGTTATCTGTTCTCCACATGTCTTTAGTTGAGTATGTGGGTTAGCAGACATGTTGTTCACTTTACTTGGAACATGTGACAGTAAAACATCTTAACCCTGCTTTGTAGCTGTTTCCTTAATGAAGAAGATATGTGTATTGCCAGGAATATTCCAGAAGTTTAGCTGACATTTACCAGCTCTCGTCCCCAGCTGTCTGTATGGTCCTGGGCTGCATGATTTACCCCGACGGCTGGGACTCCTCAGAGGTGAAACGCATGTGTGGAAATCTGACAGACAAGTACACAATAGGGAACTGCACAGTGCGCTGGGCCTACATCCTCGCCATCATCAGCATCCTGGATTCCCT
This sequence comes from Isichthys henryi, assembly GCA_026776945.1. NCBI lineage: Eukaryota > Metazoa > Chordata > Actinopteri > Osteoglossiformes > Mormyridae > Isichthys > Isichthys henryi. The sequence goes on along the minus strand of JAODJX010000129.1, from coordinate 8,229,159 downwards.
CATCCTCTCCTTCTTGGCCTTCGTGCTGGGAAACCGGCAGGACAAGCTGTTGCCTGAAGACTTCGAAGTGGAGGACAAAGGTGAGACATCCCATTTGGGGATATGAACATGTGTCACACTTGGGTAGAAGTCAACGATTAGTAGAGAGTTTAAGACCATCGTCAATAACCAAAGTGACAGCATCACAACTGGTCAGATTTAATTTCACTGTTAGGAAATTTGCCATACAGATAGTGGTGTACGAACCACGGGAGACAATATTTAATTCCGCTTCATTCACCTCCAACAATAAATAGACATTTGCATTTATATAATTAAGACCCTCCCATACCAAACTCTCACCATTGCTTATAGGAAAGCCTTTGCAGAATACTGATGGGTAAGTGACTGAAAGCTGGATGGATGGACAGACGGGCAGACAAATGTTTATATACCTTATGCAGTTCACTGTTTGAGAAAGAATTAGTAAAATAAAGTGTGCGGAGTTTGCATGTTCTCCCCATGTCGTCGTGGGGTTTCCTCTGGGTACTCCGGTTTCCCCCCACAGTCAAAAAACATGCTGAGGCTAATTGGAGTTGCTAAATTGCCCGTAGGAGTGCATGTGTGAGTGAATGATGTGTGTGTGCCCTGCGATGGGCTGGCCCCCCATCCTGGGTTGTTACCTGCCTTTTGCCCGTTACTTCCGGGATAGGCTCCAGATCCCCCGTGACCCATTAAGGATAAGTGGTTTGGAAAATGGATGGATGGATGGAAGTTTGTGGAGCAAATCAGTATACAAGCAAAGCTTCGCGGCAAGACTTTACTGGAAGATGCTATATTCTTCACATTCCTTCATGATCTAAAACCAATGATAATTACAGAAGAGTCCAGGGCTGCCTGACTTCTCAGAGGTTTATTATTAGTACATTGTCTCAAAGAATAGATTAACAATCAATGTAACATCTATCAATGTAGAAAAAAAAATAATTTGCAAGTACAATCAGAAAATGCTAGCTGGTTAGCAGAACATGCTGCTTCTGCGTCTCCTAAATAAGGAACACAATTCAATATTCAGTGTATGGTTTTATAGCCATCAAGGGGTCCAAATTGTTTAATTATTTGCTGATTGAGAGGTCATCCTACACCGGCCATCCATGGAACAGACTTCCTACCCTTCTCCTAAATGATATATCTGTAGGGTTTTTCCTTGAGCTAGTGTCAAAAACACAAAAATGACCCAACCGAGCTGCCTGACAGTGCACAAAAAAACAGAAAAGGGAATTAAATGGCATCTTTAACAGTATCATTCCATCAAAATGATATAAAAGATGGACTTCATGTAAACACTAACTGAGCAGTTATTTGGTGAAAAGACGATGCTTTGATAACTGAAAGTCTGCTTGGTCTGCGGTCCAGCAGCATCCAGTCTTAAAAGTGCATCATTTTCAGAGCTCTGCCATGTCGCTTCAGGTGAGGCCTGAAAGAATTTAATGAAGAGAGAAGATCTCAGGAGCCATTTGCGGCGCTGGAGATGTCCAACCTACCACTGCATGAACTCTACGTGCTTCAGAGAACTTTCTGCACTTCACAAGGATGTTGGATATCAGTGGACGAAGGTGAACAGCCTTCACCACACAGGTGACGGAGGGCTTGCTGGTGACTTTTATACCCATTACCCCTGGCCATCTTGATTTCCCAATCAGTTGGCCCTAATTCTTTCAGGATCTAGCGTCTTTCAGGATATGCGTCTTATCATGTGCAGGGACTCTCAGCATACATTCACTTAGCAACCCTCGCAAAAACTACTTGTGTTATCACACCAGGTAAATCACTTAGATGGACAGTGATGACCTTCGCAGTTGAAGGAAGATTGCTTAGAGGAAGGAGAAAACGCTTCAGATATGGATTCCACAAAAGATGCACATGCAGACTTGTTTCGCTATTTCTGCAGAAACCAGTAATGACAAACAGCCTTTCTTCTGGAAATATGGCACATGGCCACATTAGTCATGACACTTATCTTGCCATTAGATGCCAAAATATAAAGTAGAACGACATGAGATGGGACTTCCACATCGATGATGAGCTGCAACAGCAGTGTGAAGCTGAAACGTGAAATACCAACAGCAAAAGAAGGCAGCACAATTAATATAAATTAAGCTAAATATGTGCATTTGGATTGTTGTGTGGGTTAGTACAGAATTCATAGCATAGCTGGCAATTTAAATATAGAGAATAAGCCCATTGAGTGACTCCTACACTGTAAGAATTAACATGTGTTCTCTTCCCACAAAGACTGATGTACTGCATGTAACAGTTAGTGTCTCATTTCTCCCTGCAGCAAGCAAAAAAAAAAAAAAAAACTCAGACTAACAACTCTCCCTAACAACACTAAGAATACCCCAGGGAAGCTGCGGGTACGTTTTAGTTTCCAGAGACACTTGTACTACAACGGCACCAATAAAATGCCAGTTTTCACTGGTAGAATAATTGATTGGAGATCAAAAAGAAACTGCCGTTTTGAGTCCTGGTGATGCATGAAGAAATTTGATAAACTTAAGCTTGCTAAGGGACAGCGACTAGCCGGACTTGAGTGACAGGTAGGGTGGCATTCAAGGTGGACAAAGTCTGCAGAATGAAGTTCCTGAGACGGCAGTGCCGCTGTACGCCTGAAAGCCCAGATTGCCCCGGTTATATGTAAAGGGAAAAATAGAAAAATCCTTTGGATGAGCCAGAATAATAAAATAACAGTAAAAAAAAAAAAAAAAAAAACACAGCAGAGGCAGACAAGCCCCCAAAAGCAGGACTGATGAATAATGACCCAGCTAGACAAAGGCAGACAGTCTGGGGCCTAACAATTAATTCCATTGCATAAGCGAGGCTATTTTTCTATGGATATGAGCAAACTCTGGAAACTCGCGGAGCTTAAGAGAAGACAGAAGCAGACAGCACTCGACCCTGAAAAGTAAGAAAGAAAGGTAGAGACTCCAGGCAGATTTCATTTTCAAATCTTTAATGTCCTTTAGTATCAACAGAAAAAGTATATCCCCTATAAACAACGAACAATCCAAAATGCACCACGGTAAAGAATAAAGGAGAACCGAGGATGGGAACAAAAAGCTGAAAGGGCACAACCCAAGTGTGAGAGCAGAGGCTTCCCTTGGAGGCGGCGAGCAGAACCCTCCCCACAAGGAGCAGCCCGGGCCTCCAGCACAGCAAACAGTGTGGAGCGAATAAAAGTCAGTCAAGCTAAGAACACAAGGACAAATTCATCTAAAACCAGACACATGCCAAGACATATCGGAATTCCTTTATTAACTTAACAACCCAACTTCAGCTGGTATTCAGCTGGACCTCAGCCAACGTCAGTATTACTTATATCCCGCACGGTAATACAGAGATGGACAGCTCTTTGGCGCACACCTCGCCCTCGGCACGTGTCGGCGGCTGAGGTGCCGGTGAGAACACGCCGGGATTCCTCACTTAGGATAAAAGTTCAAGCTTAGAGGTCGTAAGCGGAAGGCAGCAAAGAAGGCTGATGGGAGAGCCGGTGACACAGTGAGCGACAGCGGTCCCCGGGACGGGGCTGGGCGTCCCGCAACCAGGGATCACCAAGCCGTGATGCAAGTCCGCTACCTTTAAAAGTGGAGCGACCACCCCAATACTGTATACATCAATAGTTTAAATAACATCTTCATATAAATCAGGTTCCTCTTGCCTTGACAAACCAGTGAAGTGTTGATAAAATGCAGTAAACTGTCAATGAAAGACTTAGGACGAAGTCAATTAATTAGTGTCGGAGGAGGGGGACTTAAAGAGAAAAAAATAAATAAATAAAATTGTGAGTCGACCAAACTAGATTGTGTCCTTACGCCATGCTGGCACCCCTTGCGCAACATGGCAAAAGTGGCCTCAGTGGGTGCCACAGGGCAGCTGCCCAGTCTACTGTGCACATTAGTATGTACTTTCCGGCTTTGACCACTAGGTGGCGATCCAGGGGTGGCGGAGGCATTCCGCGGCAGTGGCCCTCTTCTCGGGCACCAGGTCCAACATGGGCAGTAGAAAGTCAACAAAGGTCTGCGCCTCCTGGTGCTCCCACTCGTACTTGTCCACCAAGACGTCGAGGAGGCCCCAGGGTTTCAGTTTGGTGATGTGCCTCAGGTCCCCTTTTGCAGAAAGAGAAGTCATTAGCAGAAGTGACATGAGGTGGTGCAGAGACGTTCGCTCACAGGGGACCTGCATCACCTGGGGTAATACGGCAAGATTCACTCGTCCTTCGGTAACGATGAGAAAACAAATCGTCATCGGGCTGTATGTTAGCAACTGTAATTCTTGTGATATTCTGTATTTATTGGGAAAACACTATACAATTTCAGTATTGATAAAGTACTGCTAATATTTTGTGTGATTTTTTTTGTTATGTATGTGTGCATGAGAGAAGAGGACAATGCATAATGCCTTTACCTTTCTTTGTGAAGAAATCTTTGGAATATCTGCCAGCCAAAATGAGCTTGCGAGGAATTTTCCCCAGTAACTCAATAATCAGTGCGATGTGGTCTGTGAACGATGGAGTAAAGAGGACAAACTGATTAAACACAGGCAGTGTAGTGCCTATGGTTTCTATAGCGGTAAACAGTAAACCTGGCACAGGTTTACACAAACAATAAAGAGGTGTCCTTTCAAGACACCCACCAGCAGGTGGCAGCATCTGAGGACCAAATGATATTGCAGACAAAAAAAAAAAAAAAAGAATACCAAGGTGATGACTTCATGATCACATAATGATGTCTCCAGCATCCAGGCTACAGGTAGCAAGGTTTTACGAAAAGAATGAGAGGTTTCAAGCACATAAAACCTAGCTAAGGTTTTACAAAATGATACGAACGGACTGTTGATGAAACATCAGTGAACTAAGATGTGATCTCAAATGCAAAAAAAAAAAAAATTAAAAAAATCTCTTCAGCATTCAGTTTTACAGAAATGCACTAAATTTATGGCGTTTCTCCAAAACTCCCCCATTTGTAATGAGCATCTATGCAAGGCTGCCACTAGGGGGCTCAACAGCAGGTCTAAGCAGACGGAGGGAGGCTCTGTGAACAGTACAAACATATCTGTACAAACAGTACAAGGGACTTTCTTGGGTGTGAAGGTGATGTCCGAGACTCAGCAGCAAAGGACATAAGATGGAGCCACCAAAGCAGGAAAACCAATCCTCTAATTCTGGGCAAGAGCAACCAAAAATGCAGCTACTGCTGTTGATATGAAACATTGATGACCCCCCCCCCCCCCCTCTGGAGAGCTGATTAAGGCATGTCATATGACCTGGGAGGCTTTAATATTTAACCAGACTTCAGTGTTCACACAGGCAAGGCACAGGGACTGCAGGTAGCTGGGTGACAGCAACAGGATTCCGGGTCTAATGACAACAGCAGGTCTTAAGGATGTGGCCTTATAACCTGGGGCTGGGAAGCCGTATTAATGAGTAAAAACCTGTTGTGCATAAACTTGTTGAAGCAGCTTAAATACCAACTTCATCAGCAGCATTGGCATTTATAACGGAGGGATGTGAGAGCCACTACCCTACCCCCCCCCCAACTTGCTAAACAATTCCCTGCAGATGAGGAAATGGGAGTGCAAGCCTATTTACACTCGGCCCTGATACCCGACGCTGTGAGTCTCTCTTACGCACATCCCACTGATCAAATGGAATAAAGCCACCATGTAAACTACAGAGATTGGCCAGCTCTGGAAATCTTGGTGAGCACGTTTTAGAGGTATTATGGCCACAGGTTCTCCATTTAAATGGCTGACATAACTTTAAAGAACCAAGTACTGAACTTTAACAGATACAGGGTTTGTAGAGCATGAGAAAGCATGAGAAATATTGGACTGCCAGGCTGCAGCAACAACCAACCAACAACTCTTGAGGAGTGGGGGTACCCTACCTTCATCTCTGGAATAATCTTCTCCGGAGTGTGGTTCGAACAGGTAGTCTCCGGTGGCCAGCTCGAACGCCTGCGAGGACAGTGACACAACGCTGCTTAGTGACACACACAGACTTCACTTTCTCTATGCCGCTGGAGGCCTCATGCCCAGACAGTTGCTCCCACACACTGTTTTCCAGCCCCACGTGACTGCGAAGGTCAGAAGGGTGCCGTGCCTTTCACGCTAGAAGGAAATGGTCCTGTCTAGGGACGGTGAGCCTGCCTACGCAGTCGTGGGATGCTGGTCTCGTGCCTGCATTCCTCAGCAAGGGGTTATTGTTAACTGGATGTGCTGAAGTTGTGAAAGAAATATCCGGGCGGGGCGCTGTTTTCCCCTTGAGGGCAGGCCATTGTAGCTCAAGAGGGTAACACTGAATGGCCAGAAGAGCCTCCTGTTTGGTGACATTTACTAAACAGCAGAAGATGAAAATCTATTGTGAATTTGCATGAGTAATAAGACACGCCCTTGCAGTCTGCACAACCTACCATGCAAGCCGTGCTCCAGATGTCAGCTGGCGTGCCATAGCCGGCCCCGATCAGGACCTCCAGGGCACGGTACTGCCTCGTCTGGATGTCATCTGTGAAGTGTTTGTGCTGCGGGGAAAGCCATTGAAATGGTGAGGACAACAACCTGAATGCTAGCGGCAGAGCAGATGGATTTAACGGGATGACTGTTCAGGTGCCACAAGCATCCCTGACCTTGTGTATAGTTTGAATCTCTCGTGTAAATTTCAGATTTTAATATTAAACAATGAAAAACAAAAACAACTAGTACTGATCAGCAATAAGGAGCCGGTCAATAAGTTCACGGGCTTAAATCAGGCCATGGCATAAGCTTGAATACCTTTGGCCAAAAATACACATAGATCTACGCAACATCTTTATTTTTAATTGTAAAACTTGTTCCCTAGTCTAGACACTGGCCTATAAATAAAGGAGCAGGAGGACCAACATGGCAGCAACCCAGGGGGCAAAAAGCATGAACGAATGAGGGAGGAAAGCGATGAATGCGACTCACCACCCAGCAGGCATTGCCGAGGTCAGCAATCTTGACCTTGATCTTCTCTGCATTCAGAGGGTCCAGAGGGTTGATCAGTAGGGCGCCTGCTGCTTGCTTAGCTGTATAATCGCAAGTGACAGGGGATCAAAATGACAGCAGCCAAATTTCTTTAAGCCAGCAACAACCTCAGCTGAGAAGAGGGTAAAATTAGTGCAATTATGGTATTAAATTAACTGAGCCCTGGGCTAGAAGGAAAACCGATACATACACCAGGCCTTTAGGACAGCTTGCGTTACGCTGTGATGAGCTGTCCGGAGAACAGGAGATTAAGCTGAAAGCATCTAATTCTGGTCTTGAGAAGCATCCATTAGGGAGTTCAACCAAGTGCAAAAGAAGGAATCCCTGAAGTACTCCAGCCCCCACGGGGCCTGGGTTGCACACCGAACTATTGTCTGTATTCATTAACAACGGTTTATAATCTCAGAATGCACTCTCCAGTAAAACAACTGCTTTCTTTACACACACAACAGATAGTACAAAACAGAACAGCTGCTCTCATTTGAAGAGCAGCACTTGTCTCACCAATGGCAGTCTCCAATCTACAGGTTGGCAACCAACTGAGAACAGCTGCTTATGCAGTAGCCAACTAAATCAACAGGCTGAAAGCTTTTTTGTAGCTGGGTTCAGGAGGTAAGATGACTATAGGACCAATGGAGCTTTTCCACTGGCATACAGGAGCCGGGCCGCACCCGACCCCTACCATGGAGACACAGCTTTACAGTGGGTTTCCAGCTCACTTTGATATTCCACTGCAGAAGGGTCGGCTTGGCAAAGCTTTCCAGGGTGATAGTCACGTAAAACTGAAAGAATGCTTATTCAGAGTTCACACGGTGTACATGATTTACTATGTGCTAATTGCTGCTAACACGTCTGTGAGAATCGGCATCATATGTTAGCATTTGATGTAAATGGCATTAGCATTAGCTTGCGTAAATCTGCATTACAAATCCATTCCGTTCAGCTGTTCTATAGTAAGTTTTTTAAGTAAGTTTTTAAGCAATGTGCAATAGTGCTGAAAATGGATAGAATGTATCCTTTTTTCCTTCAGGTAATCTATGCGTATTGACGCAGATCACCGATATCTCACAGCATTTTGACCAATCAGGTAGTGGCTTTAGTCATGCTTTTGGCCCTGCTACTCGTAGTATGCAGGGTCATATCAGTACGGGTACAGCTCAGATACCAAGCCTCTATGCGCTATGGCTCGAGTTCTTGGCGCCAATGGAAAAGTGCCGGAAGTCACGTAGGTGATCCCTGTAATTAATGCGATTATGTATACAACATTCACCAGCTACAAAGACATATCCCTGTAACTACTGGTAAGTGTGTTCATTCAAAACAGGTCACAACCGGTAAAAAAAAAAAAAAGACGGTCTAAATAAAAACTCACACTGAAGGCACATTCATCTATAAATATTTCCCCTGAAGGTAGTAATGAGTGGAAGCTTATGCAAGACCAGGACCGAGTCACGTTTTTAAGGCCAAAGAACTCGCAACGCGTACAAGTCAAAAAAAAAAAAAAACAAAGGACTCATCAAAAAAATAAATAAATTCTGCAGATGAATATGAGATGTACAAGATGGTAGCACTCATCCTTCTTCTCTTATCAGATGCAGGTGCTGCCCTGCACCTGAGGCTTATCCCAGGAAGCACAGGTACACACAGTACAGAAGGGCAGGCTGTCAGGAAGGACGACACACACACTCGCTTACATGTGTGCACTACGAAGATTTTACAAACACCGATCCACCAGAACATGCCTTTGGGGGGGGTGGTGGTAAAGACCACTAAAGTGCCAGTTAAAATGTACACTTGTGAGGCAGAGGTTTAGCTTGTAAACACGTTTAAAATTATTATAATTCCTCACAAGACCAAATGTTAAAAAACAGATAAGTATAGGTTTTATAACCATGACAGTCCAGTAATGATTAAGTGAATGGAAGGCGCTAGAAATAAAGAAAATTATAGGTGTTACTGCTCTATAGAACAAAGAAGTGTAAATGCCAAGCTGAAGCTGTTCTTGGACCCACCCCCCGGCCCCTGGTTATGGATTTAGCTGCTCTGCACCCCCAGCCCCAGGAAAACGCAAGCCACTGGTGAGGGTGAGCATTACCGTCACCGCTGAGATCCGGGTGGGTGGGGCCATAGGTCAACGCGCTGTTGCAGGCCTGGTAGGCGGAGTTAAGCTGTAGCTCCTCCCCTTCCAAGCCACCATTAGCATTGCGAAGATCCTCCTCTATCATAAGGAGCCTCCTGGCCTCCTCGTTGTCCTCAGCCACTTGAAGAGCGTGCCCGTTACAGTTCAGATCCACAATGTTCTCTGGCCCGAGTCGCTCCATACTGCCATCTGGGCAAAGAAGCAAAAAAAAAAAAAACAGAACTGTAACTCAACCCATGGTGACGAATCAACCACCCAGGGATTTCGGCCGTTGTATTTATAACCCTCAGCTGCAGAACTTCTATATATAGTAGCTACATCATCACAGTATGTTCTGCTAGGAAGCAGACATGATAAGGAGTCTCAGCACATGTGTAGAGGGTAACCAGTTCATATCCCAGACCCAGCAGCGTCATCATATCAATCCTGGGTCACTGATCCCAGAATACTGCCCTGGGGATGCCAGGTAAATGGCCGACAATGCACTCGGTTCCCAAGCTTCGTTCCCATAAAAGAACAAGATGGAATGTGTGAACACTAAAGAATTTCTAAGTACCTGTACTTCATCCATCCATTTTCCAAACCGCTTATCCTACTGGGTCTGGAGCCTATCCCGGAAGCAATGGGCACGAGGCAGGGAACAACCCAGGATGGGGGGCCAGCCCATCACAGGGCACACTCACACACCACTCACTCACACACGCACACCTACGGGCAACTTAGTAACTCCAATCAGCCTCAGCATGTTTTTGGAGTGTGGAGGGAAACCGGAGTACCCAGAAGAAACCCCACGACGACATGGGGAGAACATGCAAACTCCGCACACACGTGACTCAGGCGAGACTCGAACCCGGGTCCCAGAGGTGTGAGGCAACAGTGCTAATCACTGCAGCACCATGCCGCCCCAAGTACCTGTACTTCTGTTATATAATGATCATAACTGAAGTCCAGCCATCCGGGTCCTACTGCTTCTCATTGTCTACATCACAAGCTAGTCAACCAAACGACTATTTAGTTCCTATGATATTTCACAGTTATGCTCACCTCCTGTGCTATTGCTGGCCACGTCCTGCAGAGCCGTCGACTTGGGGGGTGCAGTTTGGCCACTCGGAGATGTCTGTGCCTCGTCCGCTTCGCCGTCCTCGCCGAGGTCAGGTCCCCGCTCCAGGTCCTCCAGCTCCAGGATCCGCTTCTCCAGGAGTTCTGCGTGCCGCCTCTGCTTCTTCTTCAACTTCTTTTTCTTGTTCTTGGACATCTTGGCGGCCTGGTTTTTGAAGGAGGCAAACTGTCCCACCCACCTGAAATGAACATTTTAAGCATTTCCCTGGGTGGGGAGGAGGGACTTACGTGTTTTGGTGCTGGGGCCGTGCTCACTGCAAAGAAGATGCAAACATACATATCAACCACCATCACTCAGATCACCAGCTGAGACTGAAACACTAGGGAGGGTCTTCCAAACTTCCAAAATGTCAGGTTGTTCAGCTATAATGCTGAGAGGTACCGTCTGAATTAAGCAGCATGCAAACAATCCATCACCCATGTGTAATACTCATGACGAGGTGTTGGATAAGGCACAACCCCCAAAGATAAGCCTTGTTTGGAGAAGCTGGGGGTTACCGGCAGATCCTGAGGGGGGAGGCGCTCCATTCCGTTGCCATTCGGTAGCCTCGGCTGCAAGCCTCCGAACGTACAGCTCATCCACGCTCAACAGGATGTTCTCCGGCTTGATGTCAGTGTGAATTATTTTACATTTTGAGTGCAGGTAGTCGAGGCCTTGCAGCACCTGCAGGGGAGGAGGCATGAGTAACCAGCAACCATCTGAGTGCTCCACACGCTTCCGAGACCCCGCTGAATACGCTGAGGCTTACCTGACGGATAATACTCTTCACACAAAGCACGGGGAGTCCCCGGTAGTTGGATTTTATTATCCACTTGAGCAGGTGATGGCCCAGGACCTCAAACACCATACACACATCTTACGGGCAGATGTGTCAAGGACAAAACGAGATCTAACGGTAACCGCACCATTACCCTAAGCCCTTTGTTTATTGACATAAACACATTCTGACTTAAAAACTCCTTAGCACCTCCGCAAAGACTGTAGCCCAGTGGAAAGTGTCCAGATATACCATGTGGACAAGCAAACCAAGGAAAATCTCCATCATGAGGGAGAAATGATGATTTCATCCATCCATCCATTTTCCAAACCGCTTATCCTACTGGGTCGCGGGGGGTCCGGAGCCTATCCCGGAAGCAAT
>JAODJX010000129.1:8205139-8217620 GCA_026776945.1 Isichthys henryi | reverse complement strand
ACATGCACACCTACGGGCAATTTAGCAACTCCAATTAGCCTCAGCATGTTTTTGGACTGTGGGGGGAAACTGGAGTAGCCGGAGGAAACCCCACGATGACATGGGGAGAACATGTAAACTCCACACACAGGTAACCCAGGCGGAGACTCAAACCCAGGTCCTAGAGGTGTGAGGCAACAGTGCTATCCACTGCACCACCATGCCGCCCCATGATGATTTCAAAGCCCATTTAATTACATTTTTGTGCAATATTGTCTGGAAAACAAAAGAAGAAACCAGAGAAAAGCTACACGGCCTCCAAGGCTCTGGAAGGAACGTGATTCTTTCAGGATACGAGTGCCGTTCACGCCAGAGATCTTGAAATCATCCAGCAGCTGCACCACCATCTCCTTGTTGGGGTCAATAGGGTCTGTGTTCCGAACCTAGCGGAAAGTGAGCAGTCTGTTAAAACAAAGATTTAATTTTACAAATACACAGCATGAATTTTAATGATTAGGCATTTTTTGCATAAATTTACCCGAAGGCTCAATGCAAGCAAGTCAACCGGTTCAGTCAACAATACTGAATCACACAAGCGTCACATTGTACAAAATTTCCCAGCCTCGAGAACGAAGATGAGAATAATTCAAGCAACTTTATCATACAAAAAGCAAAGGACAAGAACTTTCAGAGAAATGGCAGTAAGAGAAGAACACTGGAAGAGGGCCATCCGCTGCCACGTGCAGTAGGCCGTATCTTCCTACCGATCGCAGTAGCTTGATCTCATCCAGGGCCGTCTCAGTGTAGTGCTCTGCACTCTTCACCACCTTCATGGCAACAAATCGTTTCCCCCTGCACCACAAACTGGCCTTAGCGGACATACAAGGGAAAGGGCAAGAGGAATGGGTGCCAGATTCCAGTGGGCACATTGGTACTCACTGGATGTCCCAGGCCAGCCACACAGTGGAGAAGTGTCCCCAGCCCAACTTGCGGATCACATGGTAGCGTCCATTAAAGAGGTCGCCGATCTTCACGTGGTGATAGCCCCCTGTGCCAGAACCAAAAAACGAAAAGCTAAAGGCAATTCGATCACCAACGGACCCATCAAAAGGGACCCAAGTGAGAACGCACCCTTGCAGTAGTCATTGGGGTCCTCTTGTTCCTCGTCGTCAGACCCCAGTATCTCCTCATCATTCTCTTGGAGCGGGGACTCTGCTTGCTGGGAGGTGCCCCTGGGATGGGGCTCTGGCCTGGAAAATGGAGAAAATAATAATTAAAAAATAATAATAAAAATCGATAAAGCACTTCTCAGGAACTCCTAGGAGATGACAAGTAGAAGTTCCTTATCTGTGTTACAAGAGGAGACCAAGACACCTGAAGCATCTCCAAATGTTTTTGGCTTATAGAAAACTCTTGAATAGGTAAATCCATCTATCCATTTTCTGAAACTGCTTATCCTGTTCAGGGTCATGGGGGGTTGAGAGCCTATTCCAAAGGCTACAGGCGCAAGGAATGGAACAACCTAGGATGGGGTGCCTACCCATCACAGGGCACATTCAAACACTACTCAGTCTCTCTCTCTCTCACTCTCACTCACACACTCACTCACACACACACACACTTTGGTAACTTCAATTAGCCTGGGCATGTTTTTGGAGTGTGGGGGAAACTGGAGAACCTGGCGGAAACCCCATGACAACATGCGGAGAGCATGGAAACTCCACACTCAAGGAGACTCGAACCCAGATCCCAGAGGTAACCACTGCACCACCATGCCACCCCTAATCCAAATCTAGCTTTCATTTTACTATTTCTTCAGAGCTCATGTTCTTCTAAATTCAGTTTCACTATTCAACCTTCTGACAAGTCTCTACGCTGATTAGGAAGTTTGACACGCAGGATGTAGGCAATGAGAAATTCGAGTTCTAACAGCGAGGAAAGTGACAGACAGAGCAAGATGCTAAATGCCAGACATGTGGGAGATTAATACTGCAAAGAAAAAGCCTGCTGTCTCTATCGTCCTTCCTCTCTTGCTCATTTCTCCGGGTAGTTTCAAAGTCATCGCAAACCTCGAGAGAATTTACATAACTCCAAAGTCCTGTCATCGGTCATTGCATGTAGGGCTTGCATATGGGCCAGCAAATGACATAAGCTTTAAAATGGAGGAGGGAAAAGCTTCCTTTCTTTTTGAAGAAAAAAAAAAACATCCCTTAGAAAAAAAAACCTCTGCACAACAGAACTCCAGGTAGTTTTGGAGGAAACTTCAGTAAAACTAGTAAAATAGGACAGGAAAATGTCCTGGTTTTCAGAGACCATTTATAAGCTATTGTAAGGTGACAGATAGCAATTTTCTACCCGTCTACTTGGGCTCAGTTAATATAGTTCATGACATAATATAGTTTTGCCAGAACTATATTAACAATCCAGTTAAAATAAGAAAAGTTTAAACTTTCATCTTTTTATACCCCTGGTATGGTACAAAATCTCCACAGTAAGGTTACACAGTAAGTAAATATATACAGGTATACGGGAAAACCTGCCGGATAACATATTTTCTCTAGCTATGCATTTTATTAAACCTAAACATTAATAAAAAAAAAAATCTACAGTACCATATTTACACATCCTCAAAAACCTAGAAATACATTACCACAATGCTACTATTCATGTACTAAAACTCACAGACAGCTAATGTTTTAAATTATCAGAGAAAAAAAGTATCAACATTATTAGTGGACAGAAACACTTAATACATTTAAAAACAGAGCTGATAAAATATTCAGTCTTCTAAGTCTAGCCGTCAACTGGGACAAGAGGTGCAAAACTGGATGGACAGATGGCAAATGGATAACAAAAATAAATAAATCAAGAAAATGCCTACAGAGATGTTAACCCAAAAGCAATGAACGCTGCATAAATCAGCTTGCATGTAATAAGCAAGAAATTCACAGACAGCCTCAGTTCTCCTGGGAAACCGTTACACATTCAGGAATTTCTGAAAAAGACTTTTCTAGCTACTTTAAAACTGATTACCAGACACCAGAGAGATTTAGCACCCAAGAGCTGGCAAAAATGTATGAAATAAATTGGCAGGAAGCTCTAGAGTTCTGCTTAAATTCTGAGCATTGTCAAGAACTGCAAATGACATGAGATTTTTTGAGATCTTAACCATGTAGCACAAAATATGCAACGCTGTCATATAAGAAGACATCTTTGTGATGATTTATGCTGCATGCTACACATATAACCACTAAAAACACAATATGTTCATGATTTAAATAAACACCATTTTAACATTTCAAATATAACAGGGACAATAGCAAATCAGGACAAGCTTCGACAAACTGTAAATTACTGATATTACAGTGCATTATTTGCAGGTAGATTGCTGTTGTTACAGACAGCCATGTACTGGAGCAAACATAATTGCTATGGGTTGTGGAACAATTTTTACGATACGCCACGATCTAGCAAATAAAACCCACCCACCATAGCATCATAATGAGTACAGGGATGCCAGCTCATCGCAGGGCATAAGCTCACACACATCGATGGGCAATTTGGAGAAATCGGTTAAGTTTTGGCTGCATGAGGAAACAAACATACCCAGACGAAAGCCACGCACCATGGACAGAACGTGCAAACTGCACACACACAGGGCTGGGGGCAACCATTAAACCTACAAAGTTGCCCACTGAGACACCATGAGGCCCAAGTGCACAAGGGGTTCATGTGTCTATTTTAGCCTGATATTATCCAAATATGGCTTAAATCTGTGAACGTTAAACTAGCTGACTGACAGTAGCATCGTCGTAATGCACATAATGACAAAGTCTCCTAATCACAACAAGCATGTTTGCAGCTCAATTACAGTGTGCATTTACTTTAATTAGATGCCCAATGTTTATCACAATGGCTAGTTTAGTGTCTGCAAAAATTCTCAATACTGTCTAAGGTTTAATATCGGAGACTACCTAAATATTGCATGTATGCTTTAGCCTCACGGATGAAATCGTTGCCAGGGCGATCTACAAGAAAATTAAATCACTTAAGGCAGTGAACAATTCGTTAAGACCAAGAAAGGTCTGGATTCTTTCGAAGACAGTTAACGTCACTTCTTCACAACATTTGTATTGCGGAAACGTTCAGGACAAGAGAGCTAAAATCAGCACTTTGAAATAGCTGGCAGTTCCACGGTGTTGATTTAAACTGTGATAGCAATTAGTCTCCCTATAATGATGTAAATCAGCATTCCTGCAACAGGGTTTATTATACCCGCTCTTTCCAGCAGCCGATTCCAGCCAACATACATAGTAAAGGTTGAGATCACCTCACGTTTATTGAGCAAACAGACCACCGTCTACGAACCCGATTCCCTAACCCTACTGCAGAGGCTGCCAGGCAATTCCACACAGGCTGCGCCTGACGCCGTTTCTCAACGCGCTGCGTCGGTGACTCACACAGCCGCCCGACTCTGCAAACAGACAACCTGTTTGATTCCATGAGCCAGATGTGTGGGGGGGGGGACACCCAGAAACAGACTGGCAGTGTTCTCCTGCCGAATGCTGATGGGCAGGTCGTCGCTGGGGCCAAGTGTAATTTGGACGATGTGTGACGTAGGGCAACACGTTCCCAGGTCAAAACATGAAAGCCTCCAGCAGGGGTCAAACACAAGAGGACTCGCTTTCCAGCACAGACAGGGTTAACTTAGATAGCAAAGGAATCTTCTAGAACTCTAGAACCAACCCACACATGGCGCAGCATGGACAGAAAACAAGCCCACCCGCACTCCTCCCCCACTCCGACACACACAAGCTTGCCTTTCACTGAAAGCCCCCCACTTTCACCGCAGCCCCCGGTCAGCAGCCTGTCTCAGGGCAATGGATTTTTATTTATTTTTTTTAACTGCACCCACCCCCACACACACAAACACATTAAACCACCATTAGTGCTTAACTGCCACTGACGTGGCTTCCATTTCTCCGCGACCCCCAGATGGGACACGGGCAGCAGTGGTGCCTTACTGTCCCAGAAACTGAACTCCAGACCCCAACCACAGTGCAAAGTGACTGGACTTTAGGTGGGGCAGAGGGAATAACCTGGGGAGACTCCCCCAACACCTGCAGTCAACACTGCCTGACCCCCAGCCATCATAACACCCAGTCTTGCAGGAGTGTCCGTGACTCAGATACCCCCCCTTTGTACCCTCATGGCCGTTTGTGAAGGGGTCCCTGCTCCCGTTCACCTCGTCAGATGGACTGGAGGGGTGGGGGGGGGGGGGTCTCTGCTCCCCGCCTCCCCTCTGATGGAAACAGCACAGCCCCAGTTCACAGGGGACACAGCAGCTAATCCCTGTAATAAGCACATTAATCTCTAATGATGTGACATTTTAAACGGGTGTTTTGCGAGTTTGCCTGCTACATCTACACCACCTCTCTTCTACCCATCCATCCATCCATCCATCCATCCAGGAAATCTTTCAGGGGGATGCAGCCCCCATCTATTTTCTTGGAGTTATCAGATTAAAAAACTCCCTAAGGGTTTTGAAGGGAAAGGTGAGGGTGACACACACACACACACACACACACACACACACGGAAAACAGCAGAGTGACAAAACTCACAGAGATATGCATAGAGCTGAACCCACACATGGACACACACGCCCCCCCATCTGCCCGTACGCTTACCTGCAGGAAGCGCGGATGCCCATGGGAGGGGGCGTGGGCGACGGCAGAGGGAGGGCGAGCAGCAGCCGTGCAAAGCCGGCCGGGAGACACGCAGCCCATGCGTCTGTGGCAGTGCAAGCAGGCAGAGTGCCGTGAAGTCAGCAGCACTGCCGCTCACCAGCAAGATTCCCAGCCCCCCCCACCCGCTGTCGTCAGCGCTGGCCCTCCCCCCTTCTCCAGAGCCCTGCTCTGAATGGCTGCAGCGGCTGGCCACTGCATTGCAGGTATAAGTGCAGCCGCCTTCAAAACAAGAGAACACAAATCCCCCCCCCCACACGCTCAGCGTGAAATATAAATTAGAGTGCAGAAGGGAAGGAGAGCCAGGCGCGGTCGCTCATTAATGGGATCGCGCAGTGTGCCAGTACAGCGGTGAGGGTGGGTGCCGTTTGCAGCCCCATCCCCAAGGGGGCTCCTTTAGCGGTGCAACAGGGTGCCAAACAAGGGTTTTCAGCAAACTATAAGTGACAAACAAAAGCACACAAAAAATACCCACGTATCAACAGGAGGAGGGGGCCCTCAAGGATGAAGTTCCTACAGGGGCTGCCCCCCCAGCTTCTCAGTAACCCAGCCTCCACTTCACACCCTCGTGTCCCGTTGAAGGATGACACTCTTTGTTCTGTCTGTCACAAAAACTTCATTTTAAAAGTTGGTCAGTTAAAGCGGTTCCCATAACCCTGGAGGTCTGAGCTAAAACCCAGATTGAGGGCAGAGACCTTGTTTTAAAACCCCTCCTACAACACAGACTCCAGGACCACATGCCCATGTCCTGCCAATCATACCACAAGCATCGCAAACGCTAACTGATTCCAAATGACAAACTACGTTAATGAGGTACTGAGAAAGATTTAATTCATGAAAATTAGTGATGTAAATAACAAGCAACTACCATCCGAAAGGCTGCGGGTGCTGATCATTAAAACGTAACACGCAACAGGGAGCAGTTGATGACCTGCCTTAATTGTCCTTGTTTACACATATCTGTTCAAATACCAGCTTACCGACATGATGAGCAATGAGTCAAAAGCAGAGTCATCTGCCTGCGGAAATGTCACCAGGGGAGAAATAGCCGGAATGCAGGTGTGGTGTCGCAGGCCGTGCGTCAGCGAGGTTTTCGCACCACAGTCCTTCGTTCCCACCATTTCCGGGGCTCTCACTGAGAACTTCTCAAAACTGAGCAGAGCCGAGTTGGTCAGCGTCAAATTTAAAAGGTCATTGTAATAAATTAAGGCATTCCTCCACACTGAACATGCCGAGCAGACACCAAGATAGTGACAGGAACGACGAGTGAGCAGGACATTCATGAAGAAATGTCACCAACATTTCATATAGCTTTCCTTTACCCCACACCAGCAACACTGTCAGGGTGCTGGCCAGCGCTATGGTCGGGCTGAGGCAAAAATGCTATCGCAATAAAAAATTGCCATGTCAGTATCGATAATTATTGAAATAAATATCGAATCACTATCGTTTTTTCCAGTTTAAAAGGTAGATTTTTGCACCAGGCTGAAAACTGAAGAAACCAAACGGTTAATTGTGATTTTAAATTATTCTTGATCGTCAGAACGAGATAAACACTTGAAAAACAGGATTCCACAAATCTGAGGTATATGATGAGCAGGTTATTTTCCTCGTCGTTGTCAACACACCACCTCTAGCATTCTTCCTAGCATTTCTGAATTCTCTATAGATTATCACTAGGCGTTAGGCTGCCCCTACACTGCTGGGTTTTTAAACCCCATCTTAAGACACATTTTTATTCCTTGGCTTTTAACTCTGTATGAGCTGCTTCTAGTGTTTGTTTTATGGTTAGTCTTACTGCTCTTTTTATTTTATTGTCTTTTCATCATTTAAATTGGTCTTTGTGTTTGTAAGGCTTTTGCCATTTTGATTTCAGTGCTTTGGCGAACTGCTGTTGGATTCTAAAAGGGCTTTATAATTAATCTTATATCACAAGAACCGCAATAGCAAAAATATGTTTATACTATCACAGGAAACAAAACTTAGCAGGCTTTGCAATTTTAATGATTGTTCTTTTTCAACATTATCTAGCATGTATTTTTTTTTATTATTTAAAAAAGTGTACTGTATACCACTGCTTCTTTTGCATGAGCTCTGCATGCGCGCTCCGAGCCAATCATAATCATTCTCATCCTTGCTGCTCACTCATAGATCATGCAGTGCCTTTGTGAAGAGGAGAACAGTAAACTGGTTACTGAATGACATTCATCTTCTGCCATTTTGGATTCCAGAGAGACTGTTGACCAGGTGTTTGACGGCACTGCTTTGTGTCTGTTGGCACGTGGAACAGAAGCTATTTTTACTGCTGCTACTAATTTTATTTGTACATATAGGTAGTCAGAGATGTAGTTAATCTTAACAATGTTATTGAAATTCGTGTTCTTTGAACTTCGTTCTAAATAATACGTTAAATAAGAAAGTGTGTGTTTTCGGTCTATCAGTAGGGACTTCATGGGTGAGTTTCAGAGCAAGTTGTTAGACCAGAATGTGAATTACTGTCAAGAATACCCAATTAAACTTGATTATTTAAAAGCATTGATTAAAAATTTCCTAATCGATTACTGTGCAATATGGTGGAAGAAAGACTGTGAATAGCACATGACAGCCGAAATAAATAGCAAAAGTACTAGGAAACACTTCAGTTTCATCATCAGTCATCTTCAGTATTGCAAAAGAGAACTAACACCACAGTACGACTGCAACGCAAATATATCTTAAAAAACGACATTCAGGTTTGACAGATTCAGCCATAGACTCGTGCCATGTAACCTCTCGGAGTCGTCTGTCTTTGGCATCACTTTGACTCAAATTATTTTGCTGTTTATTGCCCAAATTTACCAAAATATGTCCCTGACTTTAAACTGCAAAAGTGTCCTCATGAACCGAAATGAAAATAAAAACTATATTAATATTTTATTTCAGTTCACAAACTATTATTTTTCATTTTGTCTCCTTTTTTGTTGCAATTTTAGTTTATAATAACACTGGTCCCAACAAGCCCAAAGCACACGAACACACAACCTGGCACTGTACTACCAACGTTGAATAAGCTCAAATTTTAGCCTAAACATTTTCTCAAACACTTATTTAATGGAAATTCTAAGGTAGCAGGCAGAGAATGTGCGAACTCCACAAAGAAGGGACCCAGGACCGAAGCCAGAACTTCCTTGCTGTGAGTCAGCAGCGCTAACCACTGTGCCACCAGTAGGTGGCGCGTCTTCAATTTCAAATTCGCTCGTCATGAAACTGACGTGAATATAATGTGATGTCCAAGTCATGTCATGAAACCAAATGTAAAATTACATCAGTTTTTCTGTTAAAGTACTGTGAAGTACTCCTAAAGTCACGATTAATTTTCCACATCAGCCAGTACAATCGTTATGCATCGATTTTTACCCGATTCATCGTTACATGCCTACTCTTCATACTAATGGTAATTTAATAAACATGAATAAACAACATTTAAGGCGGTTTTGCCTTCTTTGGCGGTCCACCACCCAGAATAGCTCCTCTCCATTTCCTCTTCAGGTACTCGTGCATCTCGCTAGTGCCGCTGTGGAATGTCACTGACACTGCACAGTGTACAAACCACCTTTTAGTTTTGTTATAATTTGAACTACTCCCATAATTACGTAGTGATATTCAAGTAAAAATTTTGTTATAATCAACTGAAGAGTTTTCTAAATCAAAAAGGTAACTTCATTAAAATAATTTTTAAAAACAATGGATCAATTTCAATTATTGACTTCAACGTATTTTCAGTGCCAACATCATCGGCTACGTTAACTAATCGTGACAGCTCTAATTGGGGCGCCCAATTTCATGGTATGCATGACTGAGTGTGCACCAATTGCAATGTATATTATGTACTACACCAGGGGTCTCCAACTCCGGTCCTGAAGGGCTATCGTCCAGTAGGTTTTCTATCTCAGGTGAAGACCAGGAACAGGTGTGACTCATCAGAAGCGAAGTGGGACAAAAAACCTACTGGATAGTAGCTCTCCAAGACCGGAGTTGGAGACCCCTGTACTACACCTTGTGCCGCGTCAACAGTGATGCGGGCGCTGCATCGGTCTGTCATGGTAAAGAAAGAGCTGAGCAATATATAGCAGCAAAGCTCTCGATTTACCAGTTAATCTACGTTCCTACCCTCACCTATGGTCATGAGCTATGGGCGGTGGCCGAAAGAACGAGATTGCGAGTACAAGCGGTCGAAATGAGTTTCCTCCGCAGGGTGTCTGGGCTCTCCCTTAGAGATAGGGTGAGGAGCTCAGTCATCCGGGAGGGACTCAGAGTAGAGCCGCTGCTCCTCCGCATTGAGAGGAGCCAGAGGAGGTGGCTCAGGCATCTACTTAGGATACCTTCTGGACGCCTCCCTGGTGAGGTGTTCCGGGCATGTCCCACTGGGAGGAGTAGGCATGTAACAATGAATCGGGTAAAAATCGATGCATAACGATTGTACTGGCTGATATGGAAAATTAATCGTGACTTTAGGAGTACTTCACAGTACTTTAACAGAAAAACTCAGCCCCAGGGAAGACCCAGGACACGCTGGAGAGACTATGTCTCTCGGCTGGTCGGGGAAAGCCTCGGATTCCCCTGGAGGAGTTGGATGAAGTGGCTGGAGAGAGGGAAGTCTGGGTTTCCCTGCTGAGACTGCTGCCCCTGTGACCCAACCTTGGATAAGCGGAGGGCAATGGAAGGATGGATAGATTATATACTACATTATATTTTATATTGTAAGCGATTACTTGAATTGTCAGATTATTTGGTAGATTACTTGATTATATTAGTAACCGATAGCGACATTGTTAAATGAGTTCTATTTGGCTATTCTAACTGGCGTTTATTTGGGGAAAATTTTCAACTTATTCAAATTCAAATTATTTGAAATCATAAAAATTTCAAATACCACAATAAATTTTTCCCCCCCAGTACTGTGCAGGTCTACTCTGTGCCTCTGATCGGAAGGTCACAGGTTTGAATCCTCTTCTCAGCAGAACAGCCACATTATCCACAGCTACTTGTGCAAATGGCAAAAGCTTTTGAAATTTCTGTTTTCACTGGACTGCAATAAGTCCACTAAATTATTAATGGTGGTAATCCAAAGAGGCACCAACCCAAGCATCATTTAGAGCAGGCTGAGCCTTATAGCACCCCAAGTGACCAAATGATGCCAGTGTTTTTCAAACATAGCACAGTAGTAGTGTGGAGAGGGGATTACTCTGTTTCAGGACAATCAGTCCATACCAAGCAGAGATGGAAAGTGCAGGTCCAGAAAGTACAAATCCAAACCAGATTTTGTTTCAACCAACCAACTGTGTACTCTGTGAATGTGGCTTTTTATGCTCAACTGGATGGTTGAAACAAAATCTTGGTCTGGATTTGTACTTTCTGGACCTGAACTTTCCATCTCTGCTACCAAGCCATTCTAATGGGTGCTAGATCCTGAATAAATGGTTCAGGTTTGTTACATATTCCCACATTTCTTACAAATGATAGTACCTCATCTCGCATATCGCTCACTGGAGAGGGATTTAGAGGAACGGCACTGGTCTGCTGGTGGTACTGGGAACAGACAGAGCAAAAGGCCTAAACCCAAAGAAAGTCATTACCCTTCTTCTCCAGATGAGGGAGTCTGTCAGCACCATGTTACCAAAACATATAAACTGCATTTAACAGTCAGTCAATTAGGTCCTGACTAAAACCTAATGCAACCTCAACATAAAATGCACTAAGTGGAAAACACATGCAGTTTCAGCCACATATCCATGAACAGTGGAAAGTAAGAAAAAAATTATTTTAAGAGATGACTATATAAAATACATTCAGAAGCACTAGCTGTGGTATGACTGGTTATGGCAGCCCAAACCTCATTCCCCAGTTCAATGTTTTTCCTCAGGTGACTTTTTAAAAGTTTACCTTTCTACTTAACCAGTATTTTACCAGGCCCACTAAGTCAAATAAAGTGCAACACATTTGACGCTCTACTTGGCTCTGAGGGTAAAGGCAACAGTGTGGAGCAGGTACACAAACTCTCTGGAAGGTAGTGTTATTAGGGTGGTTGTGGATTATCACAATGTCAACATACCATGAGGTAAGTTGTCAGAACACTTCATCAGAAGAGAACCTCCATTCATTTCGTCTAAAACACCAAGAACCGAAAGAGGCCAGTGAAATACTGGAGCCAGTGAGCAGGGTGGAGGATAAGACTTACTAGCATGTACTTTCTGGACAGGGCAACGTTCACACGCGAGGGTCCACACATGGTATGTGGCGTCAAGGTGTCACGTTACCACATCTCAGCGCACACATGAGGTTCTAACACCCACAGGATCCCAAAACATAAAATAGCAGCAAGGCTGGAGGTGAGATGGAGCCCATTTCACACCTCCTCATCAGGTTGTCCTTGGGTATGGGGGGAGTCACATGACCAGGCTGAACAGGAGATGATGTTCTAGTCTGCAGGGTGCCCACTGGAGTAACGGTAGCTTACAAACAGCTGACAGGCCTTCTGCTGTGAGCGAAGGGACCTTTATGCTACATATATTACATTATATGGTACTGAATTATATAATGAAATATATAGCAGCAGGTAGCTCAGCAGCTTAGGAGGCTGTGTTGTCAGTTTAAAGGCCAGATTTGGAATACTGGAGCCAGTGAGCAGAGTGGAGGATATAAATAAAGGTAGCTGATCATGAAAAAGACCTTGGTGTGTATGTTGATGCTTCCATGTCCCATTCTCGCCAGTGTGGG
>JAODJX010000129.1:8193653-8205039 GCA_026776945.1 Isichthys henryi | reverse complement strand
TAGTGAAGTTCTCCCCAAGCGAGCTTGATGGGCCGAATGGCCTCCTCTCGTTTGTATAGTTCTTATGTTCTTATTTCACAACATGGTCTTTGAGCAAGACCCTAACCCCCAGTGGCTCCAGGGACAGGCTGACCCTGCTCTCTCTCTCTCTCTCTCTTTCGCTCTAAAAAAAAAATAATGTGTCGCTTTGGATAAAAGTACTAAGACGTAAATATAAGAGAACACTTCAGAAAAGTCCGCATAAGAAGGGCACTCCGGAACGTACAGGACAATACTTTATAAATAGAAAAAGAACATTTAATGACTAACTAAACATACACTGTATAACCCAAAAGATTACAGTACAGAGCTTTCCAATACAAACCAAAGTGCACCAAGCCAGCTGTCAGCGTTACAGTGCTCTCCAAGACGGCCTAACATTCATGCAGCTGATTCAAAGTACCCAGACTGGGACTAGTCAGAGTCACTGCGCCCAAAGCACTGGCATAGCTGTACTTGTAACTTCCAAACCTAATATACTATTCCCAAGTACTACCATTACATACAAGTGGGATTTAATCCCTTAACGGACTACTTCCTACATGCGACTTGTAGGCTGGATGAAAGGAGACACCAGGACTACAGGTGACACTGAGCACGCCAGCTAAGAGCAGCACCATTTTGTGTCAGTTCTGCATCAGTTTAAGTTAATGTTCAGAGATTTTAAGACCATGTCCAAATCACCGTAAATAAGACTTTTCAAAACTCAAACTAAAGACACTGATAGTTACGAGCAGCTCTGCACTGTGTTACGGACCGAGATACAGCTTCAAACATCCGACTGCATCCTCCTCCACTCAGCAGAGCAGTAAACAGGCAACCCGCCGTGCATCGCAGCTTCCACATGGCCAGCCTTCAGGATGAGAACCAACAAACCAGCAAAAGCAGCCCACCGCCCCCACCTTTACACCCAACCATGCTCCACAGCGGTACGTCAGCAAGGCCACAGATCAGCTCTCTGCACCTGGGACCCGAGCGTCAGCAGGGGGGCCCCTGCAGACACAGCAGAAGAAGCAATGCGCTCATCCATGGAGAGGAGAGGATAAAAGACGAGAGGAAGGGGAGGAGGGAGCTCAGGTAAAACCTCCTGATCCCAACTGGTCCCATGCTACATCGGACAGGGTGGCTTGGAGGTTGTGCTAAGACAGAAGCCCAGCAAGGAGCCACAGCCGATGGGATGGGGTCCAGGGGTCCAGCAGCAGAGGGACTGGAGCAGAAAGATGTGGATAAACTGCAATCCTTACATAACTAGCCACTGCAGCTGTGAAGGGAGGGGTGGGCAGAGGTTTCAAGCTCATCAACTTCGCAGCAACGCTGGAAATCTAATTAGTTTGCTTCTCCTTGCCCTGGATGTCAGTGAGGGAGCAGCAGCCCGAGCCTCATTCGCCATGATCGAGCGAAATAAAACACGCAGAGATCATAAGACGTCCGGCGTTCCTCTGATGGCCGATATGTGTGGAGAATTTAGCCCCTTCTCCCCACACAAACGAGAAATTAAAAATGAATCGAGTCATTAATAAATTAGAGAGCTTACCAAAGTGCCCCCCCGCTGCCGGCCCCATGCCCTGCCAGCCTGCTAGCCTGCCAAGACTGGGCACGTTACTCACTTGCACCGCAGGCCACTGGCGAGCTTCGCCACGGCGCTGTTCAGCGAGACAATCCAGTCGAGCAGCCACATGGCACCGCGACAGGGCTCTGACTATACGGTCCGTGCGGCTCGGTAATCGCTGCCAACTCCACGGCGACTCAGCACGACTGAAGTGGCGAGGGAGCGCGGCGGCAGGCGGGAGAAGGAGGGAGGGAGGGAGGGGGTGGTGAGAGCGTGTGTGTGTGTATGTGTGTGTGGGGTGGGGCGTGTGCAGGATGAGTACGATCGCAGGAAAGCTGAGGTTGTAAAAAGAGCAGGAGGATTCGCAGATGCGGAACAGGATCAAGGCGGAAACAAGGATTCCAACACAGAACTGATCATCGACCGGAACACATCGGAATTACGGGATTTCACATGTATAAGCAGGGCACAGCCTGTGGGTGGATTCGTCACATAAAAGGAGAGACTTCAGACAGGCCGGGTGACCACGCTGGCTTCCGGAAAGCGAACAGGAGCAGAGGAATGGTCCAGTCAACCAGGGAGCCGTGTTTATTGGCCAAGATCCGGGGAAACCCCCTAGGGAATGAGAGACAGCTGGGGGGAGGGGGGATAAGGAAACCAAATGCCTGTATATCTGCACAAACACAGTGATAAACAGAGTGCCACAAACATCAGGGGGGCAGGCAAATGACCTCTGTCCAAGGTAACACTCAGCCAGCACACACATTGGCTATGTACACTATGTATCAATACACACAAATGCCCAGGAACGCATACATAGCTACACCTTATTCTTTTTCCCCCACCACTGGTTGTACACACACCCCCCATCTAAAAAAAACTCAATTGAGGGTGACCAGGCTTCGAAATCTTCAGAGAGGCATCCCAGGTCCATCTGCATCTCCCCACATGCCCCTTTAGCAGTCTGAATCGCGCTGCAGATTAAACCACAGACTTCATAGGAGCTACAAGATGTTCAGCAATACAGGTTTGGAAAAGTCCACTGCTGGTACAGGAGCACAAGCAAAAACATGCATGCTAGTATTTCCACTTTCAGCTTGAGGAAATAATACCTTTGACTAAATGCTAATAATAATGCAATAATAACTACTTCGGCATTCTTCTACAGCAACAGGTCAGCTTTGCCACTGGGCGGCAGGGGAACGCAAAAGTGACTAATGAATGGAGAACATATATAATGGCAGAAGCAGTTCCACTACAAGATATACAGTAAAACCTACTACACTGCAGAATAAAAATAAAGTCAAGAGGTCTTTTATTTTCATACTATCCGTATAAGCAGTGTTTCCGAACCCGGTCATCGGGAAGCCACAGACAGACCGCATTTTTGCTCCCACCCAGCTCCCCACCAAGAAAACCACATTTTTGCTCCCTACCCAACAGTCCACATTCTTGCTACCTGCCTACCGGGACCTGGGAGGGACCAAAACCGTGGACTGTCTGCAGGTCCTCGAGAGCCCTAGCACCAGCAGTTCAGACTAGGTAATCTACCTAAAGCTAAGCAGGTCTAGGCCTGGCCAGTACTTGGATGAGACACCAATTAGGAAAGCTGGGTTGCTGCTGGAAGAGGTGTTGGTGTGACCAACAGGGGGAGCCCATCCTGTGGTCTGTGCGGATCCCAGTGCAGCGATGGGGACACTGTGCTGTGAAAATGGTGCCGTCCTTCAGGATGAGATGTAGCACTGAGATCCTGATTCTCTAGCTAAACGTATGTGATATTGGATCTTACATTGTACACTATATTTGACCACCCCCTATAATGATTGAAATATGTGCTGACTGACTTACATCCTCACTTATGGAACGTAACCTGTGCACAGTGCAATGTGTATGTAAGCGATAAATTATACAGGAGAAAAATATTGTGGAATAAATATAGAGGATCTGAAGAGATAATCCTCTTTCACGCGCTTATAGTTTCACATTTGGGAACTATGTACCTGAATTAAGTATGTGCCCAATATACCAAACAAACAAAAGCATTTTTGTGGAAAGTCATTTAAACTTCCGAAAGATATATGTTTGTAATCAAATTTGTCAATGCTACCAAGGCTGGGGGCGTTGACCATTAACATAAAAAAGTCTACTTTTGAGTACTGGAGGAATGAAACCTAATTAAATATTCAAAATACTGGGGGGTACACGACCCCAGGCTCCAACGCCTCTGAATAATACGTATCGCTTAAATGTCTTAACTACTAAAATCTTTGGGAAAACCGTTGCAAGTACCACACCTGACAAGTAAGTGGAGAAAGGGGGAAGGTGCTGGGGGAGCGCCCCCCGATCACGGCCGGACCCCTTTGGGGAAATGACACGGGGCCGCGATCCCGAATAACCCGACCGAGGAAGCAGCTCCCGAGACTCAGCGCAGCTCCGCCACCAGGAACCGGCGATTTACCGCCCATTTTCTAACCATTACATACCAATTAACGCGACCCAGAGGCACGTATTTACATGTCTGACAGCCCGGCAAACACACTGCACACGAAACTAGACAGACAGACACTTCGGATCTGCAAAATCCAAGCTAAAAACATTTATAGCACTAAAAGTTTAACCACGAAGGTTATTTACAGGCGTCGATCCGGCTTTACGGTCACTGTCAGACCATCGACACTTTACAGGAGTAAGATCAGGCTTCATTATACCCGCAGCAGCTCATGGTTTATAGATTCAAGATTCAAATAAGAGTAAAGAAAGCGCCGGCACGTTTAGTGGGGTCAAGGGAACAAACGTGCCGACAGAACAAAAGGAACTCTGACTGTAATAGTGCATTCGATGACGCTTTAAGTTATATTCGTAAACATATTCACTTCCGGCTTAACACACGTGGGGATGGCCTAGTCAGGAGGGACCCGTGCCGGGCTGCGTACTCACTTTTTACTGGTTTTCTTCGTCTTCGTCCTTTTCTTTCGTGCCTGGATCGCAAGCACTGTCGCGACATGAAAGATCACCATATTACACGCAAAAAAACTCATGCAAAGACATTCAAAGGCTAACGTGTACAGAAAGGAGAAATTATAAATGATAAAATGATGACTATCGAAGCAGTACATCGGATTTCTTTTACACCCCCTTTGCAATGATGGGTAATTTACTATGCTGACACATTACACCGCGATAACACCAGGTTATCGAGTTACATTAGTATAATGCCCACTGTCAAGATTTAACGTGAATTTGAATTCTGGCGGGAAAACACACTAGCGCCAATGGAGTTTTCCCTATATATTTAATATTTTGATTTTTCACCAATTCGATCAAAGCCAGGGAACACAGTCAACCACATTCTGTACAGCTGGCATCAAAATGTAGAGCAATCTAGTTTAAAACATCACATAACTAAAGGACACGTTTTTTTTGTTTAAAAAAGGGGGGAGTAAAAAGCAACACGTGTAAAAGCAGAAAGAGGAGTAATATTTCTCTCTTTCGTCCACCTTACCTTTCCTCTCCATGCTGAACCGGCCAGCGTGCAGCGGCTGTTGAATGGGCCCCGGTAGTGCGCAGGCGTGCTCCGGCAAAGCCCCACAAAGCGCAACGCTGTCCCACCCCCTTCCCTTTCCGGGCCGCCCCGAATCCTGCTTCTTGAGTCCGAACTATCTGTCGATTCAACGGGACACGGCCATGTTAATGCATGCGGCGCCACATAGTGGCCACCCTGTATAACGCCTCTGGTATGTCGGCCCGAGTTATTGTTATACAAAAATAATAATAATAATAAAAACAATAATAATAATGGGCAAGTTTAAGAAGACCCTACCCTTCTCATGACACTCTGTCATCAAAAGTCCAGGGCCGGTTTTTAATCTCAGTTCAGCATTTACCCCAGAAAATGTATTTCCACTTTCAGATTAATACTAATTCCGGGTCCTCAGCCATGTTTAATCACAGTGCAAAATTACAAAACGTATTAAGTTTTTACAAATGATGAGACTTTAACCTTTATAATAAATTACACATATATGTGTTAATGGTTTGGTATAGCGCTATTAAAATATTTAGCTATTCACTTATTCCCCAACGTAAACAACATTAATTTTTACCTGAGAAAGCCTTTTAATCGTCTTCGGATCCTTTAGCAGGTTTTATATATGTATAAGACATTCAGTTGTGTGAAAATGGAGAACTCAAATTCCCCCAAGAATATCCCTAAGTAAACCGAAGAGCATGCTTTAGCTCAGTTAAGACCGATTGATTTGGGGTGTTCAGAGTTGATAGCTAATTCGTATTCATGTGAAAATGTTTCTAATTCATATAAGAATTAGAAAATTAATGGTAAACCATTATTATTAGAGAAGGCTCCCGCATTAGAAAACGGAACGCCGAACGTCTCCCAGGCGTTCAGGTCCATAATCGCCGGTGGCCTCTAGGGGTCGCAGTGTAGCTGCACGAGCCGTCTTCCCAAATACCGTTTCCGGATACTACCTATCAGTGCAAGGTGTTGATGTCAATAAACGAAGACATCTTTTTCTGACAAAGGAGATAGATATGCAAATTCGAGTTTTTAAAAATATGTCTTTATTTTTCTTGACAGTGCTATTTACAGGTTCCACTATTCTCAGTGTACAGAGGAATTATGAATGCAAAACGTAGTCTTACCATCTCATATAATAGCAGGTTCTAACAGAGGAAGAAAAAATGTCTAGACCTGTCCATTCTGTTTAAGGCTATAAATATTGTAATTTATTTTACTGTTCATATCATATTACATTTGTGATACCATTACCACCTGGTCTCCTGAAAACAGGCTCACACAAACACACAGGCAAAAAACACAAAGACACATGCAATACAGTATTACTTGGAATCAAGTAATATCACATTATCAACTCACAGCCAATAGAATAAAATGTTTTTAAAGGCTTTAACGGATACCTATGTACATCCGGAACCTATTGTCACACTTGAGGGGCCGAGTCTTGGGTGAGTGCCTTGCGCTTCGAACGACACGGAAACGCAACTTAATCAGCTCTTTCAGCATAAATGGCAGTGGCTCAGTTTGGCGAGTTTCTCAACAGCTGAACCCTGATTGTTTCCTAAATAGAGGAAGTACAACTGCAGAGAGGAACAGAATTACAGAAGTCAGCCTTCTGCTCAGACAAAGGGCAGCAGGGATCTGCATTATGGAAGAGGACACTAACCCAAGTCATTAATGTTCTAACTACATAAACAACTATGGGTCAAAAAGAACGAGGATTAGGGGAAAAAAAAGCAAACTCAAGCCAAAAGTGAAATGGTCCTCGCGATATGATAAAAGAACCAGAGGAGCAACCTTGGTTTAAAGTTACTTAACCCATGTCAGAGATACAGTGATGTCCTATCATAGAGCAGAGAGAACAATATAACAGGTCACAAGGGGCAAAGTGCTCCTCCCGACAACTTAGGGGGGTCACTGGTCAACACCAGGCAAAGAGAACACATTCATTGTGAGCAAGGCTTAACCAGGTAATGAGCATTTTACAATATTCGTAGTAGGAGAATAAATAACTGCTCCGTAATACCTGGACATAATACCTGAAATCCAAACTAAACAAGAAACAAAACATGATTCCCCACCCAACCAACCACCACCACCACCAATGCTCATCAAGAATTCAAAAGTTCAATATGTACCTTAAATATATATATATATGGCTTATGACCAGTGAGGCAAAAGTATCAATTTGGATTCTAAGGCATGCTTTACAACAGTGAGAATAACCATGCTTTCACCACCAGAATATTCTTCCAATCCTCAATCATTGTAGCAGATCGAGGACACAAGTGATATGGGTTTTGCTTCAGACAAATCCTCTTAATGTACACTAATTAGGGAGGTGTTCCTAAATCCCGTGGAACAGAAACAGCGGCTCTGTATACTGAATTACATTCTAATATTCAGTTGATTCTGGCAGTGAAAGTGGTCATTTTAAAAGTGATGAAGTTGTAAAGCAGTATTTTTTTTTTTTGTGAGTTTGACGCAATCATCGCTATTGCCCAAATAACACCACGCAAATTACATCAGAAGTGAGACCAGTTATCTTTCCATGTAAAACATGATCAGATTCACAAGGTATCAGGCTCTCCACAGATTTAAACAAACATTATTGTACATGTTATGCTGTTGTCATGAAGGTATTGTGATGGATTCCTGTCACCAGTCCCTGTCTTGAGGCAGATAGGAGCATTTTGTCCAAAGTGTGTTATGAGCAGAATCAAGAATTTGCAGAAAGAGTTGCGTCTGCTCCAGGAACTCATGGAAGAATAAAAGAATTAATGACGACAGGCACTTGAATGTATCACCCTGAAACGGTCCAATGAGGAACAGGCCCTCTGCCATTGGGTGTGTGTGGGGCTGGGGAGGGACGGTGGGCGGGACTGGGGTATTGAAAAACGCCCATCTGTGGAGAAATCATCTTCGGTCCTCATGCCTCCATCACGTCGTCCTCATCGAACACTGGGGGCACGAAGCTCAATACCTCCTCGTAGGTCAACTCTGCGGGGTCAGAATCAAAGGGCAATTAAGAAGACATACGGGCAACTTAATAATGAATTATCGATATCATGCCACGTAACATAAAACTTTTGTTTGTTATTTCAAACCCCTGCACAAATCTTCTAAACCGGAGAACATCTGAATCACAAAGCTCTTTGTTGACGGTAGACTTGCTCCAAATGGACTGCGGTAACGTGGGTTAGGCAAAAGCCTTCAAAACGTGTCAAGGCTTGGTATAAATTAGGCGCATATGGGCAAGTTGCACTAGTTCTCCTTGTTATAAAATTTTATCTCCAAAAATAGTCGCAGCCTGGAATCCTTGTGGAGCCATACTTTTGACTTCTTAGGCATTTTTTACACTACATGACAAACAAAAATAACATAGACATGAACCAGTTCACAAGTTTGTCTCTGTCCTATATGATGTGTTTGGGAAACGTTATGTTATACAGCCAATCAGCAGTGACTTTAGATCATTACATAAAGTATGCTGCATGCTTATTAGTTCACAGATGCTGAGATATACTGTGTGGTTATCGGAATTTGGCACCAAAAGAAAATTAAGTTTTTCAATCCTCGACAAGATTGGAGCATTTCAGTCGGTACCACAAAAATGGGGGACCCAGCCTAGTCGCAAGCCACAAGATTTAGTGAGTGTCGCAAGCAAGTCTTTGGAAGTGCAATGAGCAGAGTCATACATAAAACAAAAGGTTTTAAATATCAAACCTATTCAAGACATGACATACAACAGTCTAGACTTGCCAGTTTACCAGGCATTACTATTCAGAATGGTGGCTGTTTACTGGGGAAGGTGAACTGAACCATTTACAATGCAGGGTAGGCCAAGCTAGGTGCGACTAGCACGTTAGCATGCTAGCACGTTAGCATGCTAGCACGCTAGCACGTTAGCATATGCCTACACCCACGCGCCTGACTCACGTTTCCATTCTTCAATGTTTAGGTCGCGGCTCTCGAAGCTCTGGTCATAGGCCTCAGCGTCGGGTTCATCCTCTGGATCGTGATACTGGGCGAAATACGGATGTGCCAGAGCCTCCGCCGCTGTGATGCGCTTGTCCGTGTCCAAGACCAGCATCTTCTCCAGCAGGTCCACAGCTGTGGGCACACAAAATGATCATGGAACAGAGCACAAAGACACGGGATTTGATGGCTGAAGCTCAGATCCCATTGAGTGCTTACCCTGGGGATTGGCCCCGATAAACACGTCAGCAAAGTTCCTCTTGGGCATGCAAGGGAGGGAGTTGATGTAATTTCTGGCCTATAATAAAAAGAAAAAAAAATGCAAGCACCAAACAGTTCAGAGATGACTAGATCAAGCAAGGGACAAGCATAGGTCTGCAAACTTTCTAAAAATCGTCAAACAGCCAATCAATCTCCTATACAATTTCCAGATTTTAGGTTTGGAAACAGCGGTATGCAAGAAGTTCATTTACATAAACACATTTATTTTCTTAACATAATTAAGCCACACTGTTCAGTGCAGAGTCTATTTGAGGAGCGCAGGGAGTCTTGTGGCCCCCACGTGCTGGAAATCCCCCTGCCCTACGCGCTCACTGGTGGTGTAAGCGATTCCCAGGCTTCAATACAAAATGCAGGCCTCTGAGAAGCACAGCTGAGAGCCAGGAAGTCGTGCGGGCCCTTCACAGTGAAGCAGCAACAGGCCGAGCAGACAGACTTGTCAGAGAGGGTGCAAGGAGGAGAAAGTAAGGGAGGTCAAGAGGAAACAGTGATACTGGAGGCTCAAAGGAGCAGGAACTCTATCCGACCAAGTTGAGTTTACTGCTGCACTACTGTAAACCAGCAACCCCTGGCTGGGATGGGTTTTCCCCAAAGTAAGCCATGCACCACTTGGGAATGAATGAAAAGGTTACCATTGCATTCTGGGGGCCTTCAGAACGACGTCACAAAACTCTGCTACATCAGGGAGGTAAACTTCAGCGCGACGAGTTCCTTAAACCCAGTTCATCTTTCATAAAGTGCTTTAAGGCGCCAATATAAAGTTTTACCAATATGACATCATATGCGACATAATCACTGTGGTAAACACCATTTCGGAGCACCACCTGAGGTGGAATTTTCAGGATCCCACCCACTGCCCACGATTGGCTGACATGCATATGACGTCATGAGGCCAGCCAGCAGGACTAACCATGCAGTTATCGGCAAGTTCTGCATAGCATCGCACTTTAAATATCGTAAATTGATGTCCCTGTCTATTTGTTAACAAATGTCGTAGCTGTATAATGTTTGCCATGGAACGTGGGTGTTTTGTTAGCGTGTAACCAGGAGGACCATGTATATTGTTTTGCCTTCCTTGTCTGTGCTAGTATTAAACCAAAACTGGCTGTTAATAAAGAAAGCAGCTTCCATTTTAAAGGAGCCATTACAGGCTTTATCAAAGAAACACAGGGGTCCACGCTGCATGTGAGAGTGGGCACCGCGTCGGGGTGACCTAGTGTGTCAACGCATTAGCTTTGGGCTACCACCTCGACTCATACACCAGCAGGATGGGCAGCTGGGCTAACAGCACCCAAGGATGGGAGCCTGAGGGGCAGTGAAGCAGGCAACTGGCTTTGGGGAGGCGCTGGCGGGTGGCAGCATGGACAGGGTGACGTGTGGCCCCCGCAGTGTTAAGGGCAGGGCCCTCCTCACCTCGTGGCTCGGCATCCTGCTTATTAGCGAGGCCGGCGGCGTCCCCGTCAGCCGCATTATCTGCTGGAGCTGGTTTATATCTTTGCGTCTCCAGGTCAAGGGGTTACAATGCGCAATGTTAGACACGCTGAAGTCCGCGCGGGGGCGTGGCCAGAGCAACCCACCACCTGCCACGGACCGAGGAGGGGGGGGGGCGGGGTGTAAAAACCACAGGGTCAAATATCAGGGCCAAAGGAGGAGTGGCAGGAGAACGGCAGCTAGATCAGGATGCAATTAGCATGAGCGAAGAAATGCTTCATTAAGAAATGCTTCATTAAGAAATGCTTCATTAAGAAATGCTTCATTAGCATGGAGGTAGGGAACAAGGACCTCAGAGTCAGACTCCCTGGAGGAAGGCTGCAGCTGAAAAACCTGGCTAATCAGCACCAACACAGAGCATCCGCTGTCCCTACTGAATCAACCCAGTCTAAACACACCGTTTGCCATGTTACCCCTGAGATCCGGGTCCCTGGACCGACTTCCCCTCAGAAACCTCCCCACCCCCCCCCCCCCAAAAAAACCCAACACACCCCGCCACCCCTAACCAACCGGGG
>JAODJX010000129.1:8179380-8191652 GCA_026776945.1 Isichthys henryi | reverse complement strand
CCCCCCCCCCCCCCCCCCCCCCCCCCCCCCCCCCCCCCCCCCCCCCCCCCCCCCCCCCCCCCCCCCCCCCCGATCCAAGCAGCACACAGTCTGAGAAAGGATACGGTCTGGTCCAGGGAAGAGCGCCCGGCCGGTGAGCAGCTCAGCCATGATGCAACCCACTGACCAGATATCCACTGCCAGCGGGAGAGGAACAGAAAGCCGTCAGATCACAGGGCGACACTGCGGGTCCGATCCGAAGCGGCATGTTTACACAGGAGTTTTACGGACCAAACCAAAGTCAAACAAACAAACCCTTTGCCAGCTTCTGGGCATGAGGTCACTTAACCACTACCCTGCCCTGTCAGCACTGCACACAAATCAGATAATACTATGCAGCTATATTAAGATTCAATGTACACAGCAGTGATGTTTACTCAAGCCACAAATCTGCAAATCTGAGGTGGACAGTTCAGGTCTAGAAAGTACAAATCCAGAGTATGGTTTTGTTTCGAACAAGTAGTTCAGAACCCCCCCCCCCCCCACCTGTCATGTTGTAATGCATCCAGTTGAGCATGATCTCTGGAGCCCGGTACCACCTGGTGGCCACGTAGCCGGTCATCTCGTCGTCAGTCTGTCGAGCCAGACCAAAGTCCAGGATCTGCAGCGGAGGAGAGTAGCACAGATAGGAAAATGAGAAGATGGGGCCAGGCAGTGCTGCTGATAAGGTGCAGTGGAAACGCAGCTCAGCACAGCCCTGAGCCCAGCCCGGGGCCCACTCCTGGGGCCACCCCGGAGCCACACTCACCTTCAGCTCACAATCCTCGTTCACAGCCAGGTTGCTGGGCTTCAGATCCTGAAAGACGACGGAGATGCAATGTGAGATCAGTCCCCCCCGCCTATCAGAGCCCCGTCATGGCCTTCTGCACCATGAACACCCCCCCCCCCACCACCACCACCACCACCACCACCAACACAGTGCCAGCTACTGCTGTTTAAAGGCACGCTGCGGGGGTCGGGGAAGGGGTGCTGCGTGACTCAGCGGGTTAGGATGATGTGCGAATGATCAGAAGTTTGTCAGTTCAAATCCTAAACGATTTCACCATTTCGCATAACCCCCAAGTGGGACTATCTGGCCCCGCTTTCTCAAAAAAGTGTCACACATCCTTTACATGAGCAGGAAAATCAGCTATTAATAACGGCAGAGCGCAGGCAAACCCCACAGCGAGTGAATCAACCCTCAACAAAGGACTAAAAAAAAAAATACCACCTCTGTTTTCTGTGGCTTCCTCCAAAGAAGAAATTATAACAATATATCACCAACTTACTCTGTGAATGATGTCCGCTGAGTGGATGTACTGCAAGGGAGAGAGAGAGCAGATTAAATGGACAGAGCAGGTCACTCAGAAAGCGACACAACATCGGATGTTCGTGCACAAAGCCGGCAGTTAGAGGGGTGAGCGGCGAATGCTGTGGGTGACAGACAGGGAGCAACGTGACTGCACACGGTCCGACACCTTTAATCCCCGCAGTATCTGATAGATGAGGAACTGGACGTGGTCGTCGGTGAGCTTCTGACACTTGACAATGTTGTTCAGATCAGCCCCCATTAGGTGGGTCACCAGGTACCTGCCAGCCAATCAAACGAGGAGACACATGAGGTTTCCAGGGGGGAAAAAAAAAATCATGGGTTTGCACTGCAATTTACCGGACAGCATCATCACACCATTTACAGGTAATACAGTGGCGAGATAACATACAGATAGCGAATGGCGAGGGGAGGGTTTCACGGTTATCAGAGTGCAAAACACAGCACAGTGCAAAATGGGGGGGGGCTGAACCAAGAGTACGGAGTGATTATCAATGTTATTAAAAAAAATACCCATTCATTTCAGATGATCAGATCTACCCTGATCATAGGCTTTATCCCCAGACTTCTCGTGTTAAATTCTCGTACGAATTAAGCAGCAGCCGGTCAGTAAGTGTGAAATTGGGGTTAAAAGCCATGCTCCCCTCAGATGGGACATGGGATCTCATTTGGGTTCCACAGGGGAGGACAGAAACTGCAGAGAATCCCACTCAGGCCGCGTTCACCGTGTGACTTTACACTGCGGTACTGGGGCCGTTCACTGCACACGGAGTCCTTAAAAAGTAACCACACAGTCCAGGGGTACAGTCTGGGGGGATGTACAGGAGGCACCCGTTGAGTCAGGGTGATGGCGATGGAAGCAGCCTCCTGCGAGCCAGACCGGGCCCTCTCCTGCCGGGATGTACGCACGCACGCACGCAGCCCCGGGCGTGGGCGGTACGCACACAGGCGAGCACCTGTACCGCAAATTTACTGCGGCATGCACCCATTCCAGATGGTGAAATCCCAAGCATGTGAGCATGCGGTCTCGTGTGCAGGTAGATGCGTGTGTCACGGCCCCCGCCCTGCGCGAACAGCAGCCAGGTGAAACCGGTTCTTCGCTGGCCTATCCTACGGGATACCTTGCACTTCCTCCCTGTCCAGATTCCTTTCATTCCCATACAGTGAAATCAGCTGTATTCTCCACCACCCCCATCTCAAAGTCATTACCGTGAGAGGGATGTTCCACAGGCAGATAATCCAGAAACCCCCCTCAGCTACGAAGGTCCCAGACCCCCCCCCAGTCTTCCCCTGTGCAGTCCAGGGATTTTCTCCTCCTCACCCGCTGTCATGAGAGGATGCCAGCGATATTCAAATGACACACCTGAAGGTAATTCTGACTCTTCATGAAAAGACAGGATGGTGATGTGATGCCATGGAAACAGGAACTGTGCATAACTTGCTGCCTGGCAACGACTCAGCACGGCATGCTTACATGCATCACATTACAAACCTGGTGCCTATCCCTGGAAGCACAGCACGGCACGCACACACACACACCGAGGCACAGTGGTCCTCTGGGAGGGGGCCAGAGTACCTGTCAGACACCCAGATAAACCACCCCACCCTCAGAGCAGGAATCAGGCCCAGGATACCCTAGAGATACGGGGGCCAGCCCTAGGGACGCATCTGGGGAGTGCTGATTCTGCTTTGGAGGATGTGCAGTCCCCACAGGGCCAGGCTCCGGAGAATGACAGTCAGTCAGAGACACAGAGACTCCTATCATTGTGGCAACTCTCCTACGTAAGAAACCTTAACCTCTAACCAGCCCTAATATAGGATTTTTGACTATTATAGTTTTTTGATTGTATTCATGGATTTTTATAAAACTGAGGCTTATATAATGGGCACCAGGAAAAATATCACAAGCTAAAAAGTGGGGACATTGGGTCTCCACAGTGTGGTAAATACAGACACACAGACAGACCGAGACAGACAGACTGAGGAGGTAGCCAGAGACTGAGTCATCATTCCAGGTTATCATTACTCCCCCCCCCACCCACCCGCCTTATTCTCGCCCCACTGCCCAGTCTCCCACCAGGAGACCCCCTCCCAGCGATTTCCACCCTCTGCCCGCAGGCTCTGGCCAGATTCTCCCAGGCAAACACTCTGCGATGGCACTCTTCCCACCATGAAAGGGGCTGGATTGTCGCCACTGCCTCCTTCTGTGATACTCACACGTCACTGAACTCCTCGAGGCTGGTACTGGGTGTGAAGACATCCAGCAGGCCAATGACCTGTAACACACAGACACCGTGCACGTTAAAGGCACCATGAAAAGCCAGAGCGTCGTGTCACACAGCATCACATAGGTCATTTACTTATTTAGTGGACACCTTTGTCTGTGCCAAGACTCATCTGAGTGCCTTTCAGGAAAAAAAAAATCTATGTATGTTTTTAAATAATATGCCCATGATAAATCTGCAAGTCTGTCAGAATTTGATGTTGAGTTCTGGTCTGAAGTGGCCATTCAGAATCCCTGGAGAACTTGGGGGTTAAATGCATGACATGGCATTTGAACCTAGGATGTCCCACACAAATCCCCAACCAGCAGAACTCCAGAAAAAATTAAGAGATCACTCAATATTTTTTTAAAAATCTGCATCTTTAAATACTGGTTTGATCATGCTGGCAGAAGCGACTTTCTAATGGCAGAGATGACCATCAACTTATTCAACGGTGCCTCAGGAATCGGAGGGTGACATTAAGTGGTGTGAAGTGCACTGTTAGGACAAAGTCCATAACAGGCTCCTAGAAGCAGGAGTGAAGTCTCAAAAAGCAAGGAAGCAGCCCTTCATTAATGAGAAGCAGGGAACAGGCCGATTCGAGTTCACAAAAAAAAATAAAAATCTTACACAGGAGCAAACCCATAAACTGAGAAATGAAACTGAACATTTTGTTGTGGTCTCAATTTTTTCCACAGCTTTGTGTGTGTGAGTGCGCATGTGTGTCTCTCAAAGGAGAACAAGATGGAATATGCAAAAACTACCACATTTGAAAGTACTTGTACAAAGGGTAAATAAAATGTAATTTCATTATCTCGTCGTCAGGGAACTGGAAAGTGGCCAAAAGCAGCGCCACACATGGCAATCTCCTGCCATTTGGGAGTAACTTCCAAACAGAAAACAGGACACTCTGGGGTAAGTGATGCACTCACTTCACGTCAATGCGGTCTCACTTTACACTGGACTACCTTGTTTTCACAACATACGTGAATCCAAGTTACGGGGCAGGGGTGCTGCGACGGCATCTAAATCGCGATAAATGTGACTTCGAGTTCCGCTGAGTCGTTCGTACACAGACAGCTGCGCTGGGAGATAAAGAGCGGCAGCGCCCCGCGGCACCGTTTCCCAAATTCCTGAGAGACCGCGGGATTAGGCGGCAGGGTGCAGGAAAGCTGTAGGTTCGAAACCCAGCAGCACAACTGCGACGCGAGACGGAGAACTTTCCTGAACACTTTATAGCTGGAGCCGAATTAACCTCAGAAAAATACATCTACCGCACAAAAAGTAACAACACGGCTCAGCTACAAACATCAGCTAATGAAACACGGATGGTAAAAATAGACCTTCCCATTTCGGATTCTCCCGTTTGGCTCTGCTTTTGCTATTCAAACGCTCTGCCAGGAAAATGTCTCGTGACAAATATGTTTCAGACTGAACACCCCCACAGAGGGAGAGCTTTATGTAAACTGGAATGGGGGGGGTGGGGTATTTGGACAATCCCAGCCTGCGGTTTCCACCCAAGCAACGAGGTCATCTCCTGTGCATGGGAATGATTATAAAACAGCTGATCGAGTCGAACTCCATGTTCTGCTGAAAACCGTCCCTTGAAAAAGTGACTGTGCGTGTGTGTGTGTGTGGGGGGAGGGCAGCCAGAGTGAGCAGTTCTGCATGCAGGCACCCCTGCTTGACCTTGTCAGACAGTGCGCTGGGTACAGTGATGCCATCCCTTGTTACATGGCACTGGGGAAGTTAGAAGAGGAAACTGTTTGTGGGGGAAAACTGCAGAGGAGACACAGTGACCAGCTGGAGCCCTTTTGATCACCATCTCCCCAAAATAAAATCCTAACCAGTCATTTTACATGAATCTGATTCAAGAACAAAAGAAAAAAGTGATGAAAGCTGCTAGGATATAACAACCAGGTGAGTAAATATGATGATGGAATAATGAAACACAACAAAGAATCAAAGGGAAAAGGCCTCTGTGAGAATTTTTGGCAGAGTATTTCCTCCAAGTGCCACCAGGGGGCGCAATTCAGCACAGGAATCGGCAAACAGAAGAGAGTGAGGTCGTGCGCAGTCACGTGACGCGGGCCTTAGACTCACATTTTCGTGCTTTATGTGCTTGAGGAGCCGCAACTCCCGATAGGTCCGCTTGGCGTGGATGACAGACTGGAAAGGGCGGGAAAGCTTCTTCACAGCGACCTTCAGGCCCATCTTCACATCAAAGGCTGAGCTGGAGGAAAGAGGGAGGGGTGCGGTCATTAGAGGTCGAGCTGGCCGGTGGAGGTACGTTTAAAAAAGCCCCCCTCCCCCCCCGGCTCACTTTGTGCTATGTCTCAGCGTTTTAGCAAAAACAAACCAGCCGCAAAGACTGGAATATCCGACCAGTGACATTTTTACAGGGTGACCCAGACCACCCTGCACACCTGACCACAGAACTTCCGGGGAAAGCCCCTTAAACGCCTTTCGCACCAGCATTTTCAGGAGGGCACCGCACTACCTTCAGAAGCGCACTGTGAGGACATACTTCAAATAACTCTGAGACAACATCACCGGCCTGATGCACAAAAGCAAGAGGGGGGAAAACTGGGGGCGGCAAACCCTGAATCCTGCGAGCAAAGCTGCATGACCGGGGCAGAGAAAGGGATGATGGGGAGGCTGCTTTTCCCCCAGACACCTCTCACCAAAGATTGCAGGCGGCCATAACCAGACGCCCGGGCGACTTCAAGGTATAGCAATGGAGAGACAGGGACGGCAGACAGTCATTATCGGAAGGGTGACAAGTTCAGACGTCTTTGTTTAAGTATTTAAAAGGCTGCTGCGCTTAAGCCCTGTGGGTGCAGCCATCTAATTCAGGCCAGCGGACGGCAGCTAATTTTGCTTCAGATGGGTTATACTGATACTGGCCGACCAGTTTCTTTTTGTGTCACATGACATTCCCAGAAAGCATGAAAAGGGCGCCTTGGGCAGCGCCTCTGAGTAAAGAACGAGCAGCCTCTCAGAGGCGGCCGGCCCTCGCTGCCGGCATCCCAACCAAAGTGAAAGTGATATAAACCCAGATGGGGCACCTGCATCATCAGGAGTCATGACCCTCACCAGGAAGTGGGCTCTGATCCAGCACGAGTGTAATGAGCAACCGGGGCCCCTGGCACAAGAGAGCGGGGAGAACAACCCTCCAAACCCAGGCGCTTGCAGCAATTCCCATGCCACAGGCCTAAACACCTAAAGCCTGAAGGTGTCCATGTGTCACAAAGGCACTGCAGTGCGATACCTGTCAGGGCACGTACACGGAGTTCAGGGCTGGATTACTGCAGCCTGAATCACGCAGCAAAAACTTCACAACTAGGCCAGTGCCTTGGAGGAGTGACAGACAGCCCAAGCCAAAGGCAAGCAGAGGAAAAAAGGTGAACGGCATCTAAACTGCACAGCCGGCTGGCACCATCACCCAATATACGGACCAGCAGCATATCCTGACACTCTGACTGGGGCTGTGTGCTCACACGCAGTCATGGGAAACAGACGCCAAAAGTTAATCCAATCAGAAATTTCATACTTGGCAAAAATTGATAGCTACTATTATATTTATCTATAAAGGCTAGTAGTCTTCTGTATACAGTTAAAATATTATCATACGATAATATTAAAAAGGCAAATTTAACAGAGACAACGCTGTGCCTAGAAGATAAAACAGACTGCTCGCACTCTCTTCTGCAAATCCTGAATTATTTAACTTCAAATGCAGAGGAATGATCAAGGACACTAGGCTTAGAGTATTACCACTACTGAGGCATGTGTCTAGATTGGGGGGAGGGGTTCATTTGTTATGCATTTTAGATCCGTCTTCGATATTCAAAGACGCAGAGTCCTGACTGAGATTTGATGCCCAAAGATATCACCCAAGGAATTGCTCCAAGATACCATTGAAATTCCACAGATATTTACTCTGAGAAACCTTCAAATGAAACATGGATCAAAAGCAAAACAGCGACAGTAGGGAGGGGGCGAAGCCAAAGGAGAGGCAATACAATGCAGAGTATTCGAGGGCAGGAGTTGCAGTGATTAAACTGTACCTGTGCCCAACAGATCATAAACACAGCTACATTAGGAGAGCAGCTGCTCTACTAAACATGCTTATTTCAGTAAACAACCTGCAGCTCAGCTCTAAAATGCTTTCAAGTGCCTCTTACCAAATGATTTATAGCACAGCGGAAACAAGGACACACACCACTTTACACTCAGTCAGAAAAAAATGGATTTATGCCTCCTTGCAACCTCACCAACAGCCAACATGATCTTCCCGACCTGGAATCTCACGCGATATTTGAACCAGGAAACTTTCAATTACAGCACCAAAACCTGTTGAGCCACAAACCACCCCCCCCCCCCCCCCCCATAAAAAAAGCTTGACTGACAATCCCACAATGATGACAAAAGGAAAAGCAGAACATTGTCCT
The DNA here is from genome assembly GCA_026776945.1 of Isichthys henryi. Lineage (NCBI taxonomy): Eukaryota > Metazoa > Chordata > Actinopteri > Osteoglossiformes > Mormyridae > Isichthys > Isichthys henryi. The sequence goes on along the minus strand of JAODJX010000129.1, from coordinate 8,183,586 downwards.
GGGATCTCCTGAGGGAGAGGATGGCTTGATGTGCCTTCAGAAAGCCTGCAAGATGCAAACATGCATGTAGGGAAAAAATCTGCAGGTGGTCAAGGCTGGACAGTGTGACGCCATTGTTACAACTTGTGATCCAGAACCCAAGAAATGTTGCACTTCCCAACTGGTTGCAATGAGTATCTTCCACTGAACGCCACTTAACGCCAGCAGCATGCGTGGTGGAAACATTCAGGTGGAACCTCCACTCACAGCTTCCCGTTGAAAAATAGTTCAAAATGGTTTGGGGGAGAGGGGAAGTCATCAACTAAACGCCGGATGGGACCCAGGGGAAGGAAAACAGATAAAGAACAAGCGATCCAATTAGGCGGCAAAGCTGGCAAGCACCGAGGTGGATCCCAAACGCAGCCCAGCTAATAAGGTTGCCTAGCACGATATTACAGCCCTTTCATTACCTTATATTTGCTTCACCGGTTGAGTTAAAACAGAGAAAGGAAATTAGTAGGAGAATCATTAACGTTATGGCGTCCCTGAGATCGCCGACTGTGGCCGACTGCACTCTCAAAATAACCGGCGATTGTTCTAAAGTCTGAGCTCGTCTTTCCAGGAAACTGCTTGAAGGACACCCACCTGTTCCCGTGTGACACCCAGGATACTAAACGGCTCCTACGATATGTATAAAGGAGCATGGCTGAAGACTCCCTCAGCCTACAAAGGCTAAGCCCCACCCCACAGAGAGAGATTAAACTCCCAACAATATGAGTCACCTACAGCCAACGCTGAAAACTCCCCACCACTGTTTGGACGGGACAAGGCAGAACTCGCTACACCCACTATCAGCGTGGTTTTCCCGCTGTGATATTTATGATGCCTGCCTCCCTCGTTAAACAAGAGGGAGTACTTTACTTGACACTGGCAAACATGTGGCACAGATTCAAGACTGCGTGCTTAATATGACCACTCACAACCACTGCTTAGCTACCATTACACCCGGACCTACATAGCCGGAAAGTTGGTATTTTCCCCCAGAAGAGAGAGTCTGCAAACTATTACCAGCAAACAGAGATCCATCAGACCAGTTTAGACCAAGCATTCAGAGGGAGAAGCAGTTGATTACACTGCGCTCAGTGTGCAGTATTGAACAACTGTCCAGGAGGTTTTGGAGAAGAGACACCAGTCTGTCCACTGCAGTGCTTTATCCCAGGCTTGTCTCTATAATTCCCTCTGTAACACTGAACAAACAAGATACTCCTTCAATGAGAGCAAGGGGGATTTGCCCCTAGATCATGAGAAATGAACAGATTGAAGGGGGGGGATTATTAAAAAGATACAAAACATTTTGTGCTACAATTCACATCTCAAACCTTACAATGGACTCTTGCACAAATTGTTCTCAGAAGTCGTCCTGCATACAGAAGAACAAAAGAAAGGGAACTGATCTGTCATATAAAAATGGATTCTGTCTGTGTCGCAATTGCTGCCTTGCGTTTACAGGAAAGGTTCCCCCTTTCCTCCGAGTGATAAACACAAACGTGCACCCGAGCAAGTCAGTGCTTTCTTGAGAAACTCTCTAAACTGCCAAGATTCATAGGAAAAAGCCCCCAAATCTTTGCAAAATGCATGTCATTAAAAGAGCATGACTGAAGAAGGCGGTTCTGTAAGCTACCTAAATGTGAAGCAATGATTCATTGCGGACAAACTGGGGTTACATCATTGTGCAGTCTTACATCAACACATGCTTACGGCATGCACAATAAGGACGGGCTCCGTTTACAAAGCAGCCATATATCCTATTACGGTGGAAAATAATAAAATGCATCGAGGAAACGACTAACGTAGGCTTATCAAAGGTGAACACGAAAGGACAAGTGTTGAGGAAAAAGGAGTGTTGAGAAACCACATTCACTAAATAAACACGGACGATGCCTTAATCGTTATGCCTAATTATAGACCTTTGACAAATCTGGTAGGAGTATGTAGTTTTGTGTATTTTCTAAATCAATGCATCCACGGTGACAAATCAGGCAACTCAAAAACGAGAAGTGATATCTTTAACCGCCACTTGACATTCTGAAAAGAAAACCTCACCACCGATTAAGACTGATTCCCCCCTAAACTCCTCCAACTGACATTTTATACTGTTCACTTTGGAACTAAAAAAGCCTTACTCGAAACGGACATCTCCAAACGGGAAAGCGTATTCCTGTGCAGATAAGCATGAAATCGTCAATTAGCGGGACAAAACGGAACATTATGTCCCATAAATGGCACCGATAGCAGGCGACATGGGCACTTGAGCTCAGGCATAGATCGCGGCCAGTCCCAATGCCCAAACGTCCTAGTAAAGCACCATTTCCATCTCCTTACTCCTAAAAATACTGCCTCCAAGTATGTGTATTTGCCATTAGCTTCCTGCTTTCTATTGCGCCGGGCAGGGGCTTAACCACATACCTGCCCAGAAACAAAGCTACCACCGCAACGAAGCTCTGGTAAGTCAGTCAGCTCAATAAGAAGAAAACTTTAATACCTATAAACATTAGCATAGTCCGCGCAAGGAAAAAACAGGGAGATCGGAAGTATCAACTAATCGAACGAGTGATCTTGTCGGAAGCGACACGAAATCACATTGCAATGCAAGTGGTTTAGGCAACCTGTTAACAAAACACTACAAAACACAATATAAAATGAGCCGAGTTTATAACGATGACAAGCTGACTGCCCTCCATGCCAACGCGGGGCTGCATTTACTATTTAGAGTTTAAAAAATATATATATGTACAATCCAGGCCCGTGGTTTACACTTGATTCAGCTCAACTTTGCTCCGCGACAATTTTGCAATCGTGTTATATTAAATGCAAAAGTGAGTGCATTACCATACAGATCCATAAGCACCAGAACCGACTGGGATCAGATTCTGGTAGCGCTCTGGAACCTCCCATTCGGTTTTGTTGAGATCCTGTCGGTAGAAAGTGGGTCTCTCTTTCTGCGACATTCCTGCAGAAGACTCAGCCCCACGACAACAACAGGCGAACTTTAACTTCTGAGATCCCTTAAATCAAGCACACTACCTCGGTACACGAGCACGCAAAATAGAGCAAAAAAAAAAAAGTTCACCGACAAAACAAAGCGGAAAACTTTATATCGCTTGCTAATAGAACGTGAGACAGGTTTAATAGGTACAACCGACTATCTGCCGGCAAATATGCGACTCTTCCGAGGCGAGCAAATCCCCGATCGAGCCGCATCCAGCGTGAATCCCCCGATGCGGAATCAGTCCTGCATGGCGTGTCCGGATCGTCACCGCGCGTTCCAAGCACCACGTCTCGCGCGAGCTGCACGCGATTAAACGTCACCTAGTCCGGCTGGCGAGAATTCGTCGTCCACTTCCTATTAAGAACTTTTTAGTTATGAACGCTAGTAATGCAATAAATGATCCCCCCCACACATAAGAACATGAAATCAGTTTATATGCACAAGAGAAATTTGATGCTCATGCGATTGCCTTATCACATTTAAATAATCAGGTTTGTAAAGCTAGTGGTGTGGGCTTTAAATTGTTTGATATTAAAAATTTGGATTGTATCTAAAAAAAGAACTACAATACCTTGCATCCAAACATAAAATAAGAGATTACGTTGGGGATGCAACTCTCCCTGAACACTTTCTGTAGCCCATACATTTTGTCACACCAGATCCTCACGTCCAGCAAATCAGTGGAACACTGAAAATTCCGTAGATGATTATTTTTCTTTAGTATTCCGTTAAAATTGAGAACTTTTTAAAATATCACTGAGCTGCATTTAACTATACATACATACATACAGTAACGTAATATAACAATTAATGTGAATCTTAAGGGAAAAAACAAAACAATGGTTATGAAGTATTAAGTATGAAGTATTGCATCTTGCAGCCTAAGTAGGCGTGGTAAGAACGCATTTTGCAAAACCAATGTAAATTTCAGAGCGCAAATTCAAGCAGGCTTTAAACGCCCAAAACGCTTCAGAAATACATGCAATGCTACCACATTGCATGCACACAGTGCTTCAACTATTTCTTTCAATATGCCTGTATTCTGCACAACACAGAACAAGTGGATAGTACTTCTAAATTTGCATTTTGAATAAAGTGAATTTCCATCCATCCATTTTCCAAACCGCTTATCCTTAGTGGGTCGCGGGGGGTCCGGAGCCTATCCCGGAAGCAATGGG
>JAODJX010000129.1:8154764-8166759 GCA_026776945.1 Isichthys henryi | reverse complement strand
TTGCTTCCGGGATAGGCTCCGGACCCCCCGCGACCCAATAGGATAAGCGGTTTGGAAAATGGATGGATGGATGGAAACTAAGCTGTTGGACTATGGCTGGAAACTAACATTTGAACAGGCCAGCTTGATCTACACTCACCAGATTCAAGAGGCAAATTTAGAATTTTTGGCGATTCAGAATGTTTCAGAGGAATGTTTGCTTTAAGCCTGCGTTTGTCTTTTTGGTTTACAGAGAGCGGGCCGTGTGACTGCAGACGGGCAGGGGAACCATGACTTCTTGCCTGCGGGTTTTGCTTCATGATGGTTTTTTGGAGATGGGGTACAGATGTGACACAATTAAAAAGAGAAAAAGAAGCGTTTTGGCAAAACACAAATAAGCTACATTTAGGCATTTGTGAAGCAGAATATAGAAAAACAGAAACAAAGAGGGTCACCACAGTCTAGTCAGGTTTAGCACATCTTACTCCGAAGAACTTAACATTCCTGTCTGTGTAATTTGTCTTGAACGAGAAACATAACTTTAAAATGGAGCACACCCCTCCCCCCAGATGCGCTCACAAAGTGTAATTTTCCGTTGACACTTATTATCCTACGGAAACAAGAATGATGAGTTGCAGCAACAATGACGAGCCACTCGGTTGCTTGCCTAAATTCATACAGATGATATCATAGCTGTGAAACTATTGCAGGACAAGCTGGAAGCCTGCTACAGGCTGCATTGTATTATGAGTTGTTATGAGACAGCCCTCGAAACCTTTCCGGACAGTGCAACAAATATCATCTGTTGCCTCTCTAAAGCAATGCTTTTCAACTGCTTTAGCCTCAGTACTTAGATTTTTCCTCTTGACCATTAAGTCACAATCCGAAATTTTGAGCCATGCACATTATGGAAGGGGGGGGAGGGTTGCCGGTGGTTAAAAACAAGGTTGATATTGGAAAAGTGACAATGGGCCTGAGATCCACTATTGGGTTGCGACCAACCAGTTGAGTCAAAGTCAAACTTTATTGTCATCTGAGCTATATACACATATACAGTGAATCGAGAAGACGTGGCTCCAGTTTTTAGTTTCCAAAAAAGGCACATAAAATGCACATAAATAAACGGTACATATACACACTGAACAAGAAGAAAAGCTGTGCAATTTATTATAAAAGATATCTAAATTAAAATTCAGAAATTGTGTAAATGTTGCATCAGCAGCCAAAGTAGATGCATGATTGAAGGTAGTTATGTGTGCATTATATGTGCATATGGTCAGGAGCACTTCAGTGTAAATATACAGTCAGTTTATAAGAAACAGCACTCTAAAGTGTGATTGTATTTCTGTGTGAGCACCGTACCTCCAGTGTACTGGTGTTCTGTTCAGTGCTGCCTGGGACAGGCTTAAACCTCTGAAACCCTAAACTTAAAGTTTGGAAGATGGATGGATGGATGGATGGATGGATAGAAGATTACATTCCTGCTATTGAGTCCAAGACTGAAACAGGCAAACTAAATTCCAGTACAGTATCAAAATATCAAACACAAATATAAATCTGACAGAACATTAAATTTGTATGCTATTTTAATTTTTTTGGATTAAGCTATATGACAAACAATGCATGTGACCCCAGGAAGATATTCTGAGGTTGCTTTAAAACAAGTCTTTTCACAGCCAGACTCAGAGGCTTCCTGTGTAAGGTGACACCTGTGAGCATCACTGTGCTTGTCGAGCCAGGACGACCTGCACGCACAGCAAGAGAGTTGCAGGATGGAGGCTGTTTGTAGGGCTAGCAGCACAGGTAGCACCTGCAGTGGAGCTGCGGTGAACTACGGCACAAATAAGGGGAGACCGCATTGCAAATCTGAGACATGTGACATACTATATGAAACAAAGAGCAATTTGGCAAATAAGATTTTAACAACTCTGAGCTATTAGTTCTAAGACCCAAGCGAGCTTGATGGGCCGAATGGCCTCCTCTCGTTTGTATAGTTCTTATGTTCTAAATGCCACACCACATACTTGTTAATGTAATAAGCGCAGCAAATTCAAATGCTAATGGTGAGCAGAACTACAAATAAAATGTGTGCTTTTGAAGTGTTTTGATACAATTATATCAGTTAATTGTGTAGTTATATGGGCAAGCATGTCCCCTGTGATTGAGACTGGCACCTCAACTAGGAAACAGGTTCCAGGCTGCAAGCTGACCACTACTTTGCAAGCAATTACAGGCAGCTGGATGGATGGATGGATGGATATTTTATGAGTTATAATGAAGTATCATTATTAAGTAGTATTATTGCATACTTAAAATTATAGCTGAAAAATATATGTGACGTTCAAAGGTCATTTTGTAGATTTCTTTTATTGTAAAGTTGCTCTTGAAACGTTTCAGAATGAGACCAAAAATGGCAATGTGACAAACATGCATACTGATTTAGAAAGACACAGGAAGGCAGTCTGCAAGATAGAGAAGTTGACAGTTTGTGGTTAGTTAAACACATCACCACAGAAGATGGTACTTTTAAATGGTACACTGCACCTCCTGGATGGCACTGCGTACGGCACAGTGCTGAAGGTGGCACATTTCATCACAGATTTTGTGTCTCACAATGGAAGACAGCGACATATACGAGTATGATCACACAACGTTCACGTACATGATGTACGACCTGGAAAATGTAACAGACTGTCCAGCTGTCCAGCTCCCCTTCTCTGACATCTATCTGCCTGCGTTCTACTTCATCATATTCTTCATCGGGGTCTCTGGCAACTTCTTTGTGATCTGGGTCATGTGTGGTAAGCACAGAAGAAGCCGGCTGGTGGACACCTTCATCGTGAATCTGGCAGTGGCTGACCTGGTCTTCGTGGTCACGGTGCCGCTGTGGGCCATCTCAGCTGCACTGAACCACCACTGGCCCTTCGGCGACAACATGTGCAAGCTCAGCAGCTACATCATTGCAGTCAACCGTTTGTCCAATATTTTCTTCCTCACCTGCATGAGCGTCGACCGCTACCTGGTGGTGGTGCGCATGATGGACTCACGCTACCTGAAGAGGGGTCAGTTGATCCGAGTCGTTTGTGGGGTGGTGTGGGCATCCTCCTTGATCCTGGGCATCCCTTCACTGGTCTACCGGAGTGTGCTCGACAAGGAGTACCAAACGCTTTGTGTGGAAGACATGGAGTCGGCCATGTTCAAGGGCTTGAGCCTCGTGACCCTCTTCCTCACCTTCATTTTGCCTGTGTCGTTCATCCTCTTCTGCTACGGCTCCATCCTCAGCCGGCTGCAGAAGCAGAATGGGGTGGGCGGGTCCCGCAATGAAGCACGGCGTCGGCACTCCGTCAAAATGGTCTTCACCATCATCGCTGTCTTTGTGGTCTCCTGGGTACCCTTCAATTTCTTCAAGAACATCCTGATTATCTCCAAGCTGTGGGCTGTGCTCCTGTCCTGTGAAACCCTCACGTTACTGGCCCGGGGGCTCATCCTGTCCTCCTGCCTCGCTTTCCTCAACAGCTGCGCCAACCCAATCATCTACATCTTCTTGGACCACAGCTTCAGGGAACGTGTCAAGGCGCTGTTGCAGGGCTGCCCAGGTGAGCAGAACGGACACACTGTTGGAGGCCTTTCGTCCAACAGTTTCTCCGATAGTATCTCCTGGCTCAGCCTCGCACGCAACCGCACCAGGTCCATCAGCAAAACTTCACAGCTGGAAGCAACCGAGCCTATCTCCTCTGGTTATCAAGTTAAGCAGCAATCGGGGTAGCATTAAAAGCCTTCACATTATTAAGCACATACTTATCTTCTCAGGGACACGGTCCACAGCCTGCTTTAAGCAAATTCTGATTTTGCAAATATGTTAAATTTTCAGTTTATTCTCAGATTTATAAATGTATGAAATTTGCTTACTATATACATTCATTTTGTGTTTATCCTTTGTAGCCCTTGTGTTAAAAGAATATTGACATTACTTTACATTTTAAGTGCAATAATCACTATATTAGTCAATTACTATGCAGGATATTGACTAAAAAGCCATTCTAATAGTCTAATCTTAATTCAGATTCATCTACAAAACATGTTTTGCATTAACTGACAAATTTAATATGAGCTTTTATCCAACAGTATGTAACTGTAATAAACAGAAATATGTTTGTTTCACATGTTTTCTCATTTTGTTATAACTGCAATATATATGTTAATTACTTGTTACTGTCATTGCCGATGAATGTTTTAATTCATTCATTTAATTCATTATGCTTTCAATTTTGATTTATATTCCCCATCACTTTGCATTTCATTTGTCGATCTAAATAAAAATTTTAAAAACCCAACTGCAGTTCAGTTTTATCTTTAGAATTGATCTGAAACATACTCCGCTCTAAAGTGTATCATCCCAGTTGATATATCATTAAAAAAAGGTTTTAGATATATAAGCATAGATTTCGTATAGATATATTGCTCATGTTTATTGTAACAAAACTAGCTAACACAATGTCAAAAGCAAGTGTATATTTAATAAAATAAATAGGAATACCACTAACAAAATCACCTCGTCTTTCGCCTATAACCGGAGCTGTTAGCATTGGCAGAAGGACTATTAGGAAAAATCGTCTTTCCATTTGTCTGTAACTACAGTTGTTATTTTGAAACAGGTAACAGGATAATCAGAAACTAATATAAATGCAAAAAAAAAAAAAAAAAAATTCTAAAACATTTAAAATTCCTTCAGACCCAAAACATTTACATTAAAAAGTTCGTCTCATTTATTAATTCCTGGTGGAACATCGGTCTATCGGTATTTTTAGCATGTTGGAATCGTAGTGCTATCAGACACAAAGTAAACCAGAACATTTTCTGTAACATACAAATTTCAATATATTTACACATTTTAAAAAAAAAATCAAATTTACATGTTTTTTTTTTTTTTTTTTTAACGATGAACCGAGACTTAGGCCTACCTTCAAAACGGCCGAGAAATACAAAAAATCCCAACACACATCTGACGTCTTACATAAAATCGTACAAATATGAGACTGACCAAGTAGACCAAATCTTTTCACGTGGGAAAATAAGCATATGTCTAATCAAAATGAAAGTTCAAGGGTTCACATGTGGGCCCTTTTGAAATGAATCATTGTATTCTCACTCTGGGTAGACAGAAGAGATCGAGTGTGAAATGGACTTTAAACGACTCAATATTTCCCGAACAATTTCAGATGGGGTATTGTGCAATTTAATGTCTATAGTTAACCCATCCATCCTGTAAACACTTATCCATAGCAGGTCACACAGACGCTCACACCCGATGGCATTTGTCTAACCGCTCGTTGTCGGACTGTGGGGAGGAAACCAGAGAACTCGGAAAGACCCTTGTGACTCGGGGTGAACATGCAAACTCTGCTTTCATTATCTGACAGACCTAGATCAGAGAACTTAAATATAGTGTAGCACCGGCGGGGGGCATGTCCCAGCATGCCCCGCATGCAGTTGTAAATAGCCCTTGCATTGTTGTTGTTCTTGTTAATGGTTATGGTTACATTTCCTTATTGTTGCATGTGTGTTTACCTGTGCCTTGCGTGCACCCTGTCCGATCCTCTTGTGTATGTGGCTTATAGAAATCTCCCACCGTGCATGCAGTTCCACCTCTGACAACGTCGTGTTTTCTGTCTGTAACGTGTTCGATGCTCTTTGGGTGCCTGATAGTCCTTTTCAGGACTGCTAATAAAGAACGTGTTTCCCCTGCAAGCGAGTCCCCGTGTCTCTTTCTGCTCCCCCGATGCCTGTCTGCCCGACACTGCAATACTATGGCAGCATCTCTCGAAGCCTATGAAGGCTTTTCTTTTTTTCTTAAGCGCTATATTACATTCACGCGTCGCCTAAAGACGTGGACGCCTCATGATAAATGTGTCCTTAGATATCGTCGTTGGTGTGTCCTTACGCAGAGCTTTCTACACACTTTGGCTACAGTAAGCCACTTCATAAGTACACTCTGAAATAATGATAAAAAGCACAGTAGCGCAAATACACAAACCAATAACATGATTGTTGATCACTGTATAGGGTTATATAAGCCACGCTAAACCTTTATACTATTTATAGGATTTTCAAGCGCACCAGCACAAACACGTGAGTACGTTGCGCCACAACATAAGGCGTAAAAATAATCATAAGACAAAAACCAACAGACAAATACAGAAAATAACCAAATCATTTAATAGAAAGGAGTGGATCCAGGTTCGTTCAGACTAAATGGAGGTAATCTATTCTATTCGTATTTACTCTCATTCTAGCTGAAATATAATCAGTCGAGTATATTCACCGCAAAATGTAACATGGCAGACTTCGCACATGGCAAAGAACACAAAATTACTATAATTATCAAACAACGTTTAATAAATTTATAGCTGAGTAGACATCTGGACAATTATAATATTATCCTGAGTTTTTAGTTGTAATCCGAAAATAGCAAGCATGACCTCGGGCTATCGTGCACCGATTTCAGCAAACGTTTCCTGTCTAGGCTAAGAAAAACAAACCTGCGCGATGTATTGTTACGCACTGGAGTCCCATGCAGAGGCTGGTAATACTTATGGGTGCCGGTGGTGTCCCCCCATCGTCTGCCCCGGTTGTGACTCAGTATACATTTGTGCAAAAATATAATTATAAATAAATAAAAATTAAAAATACATTTTAATTAAACATCTGTCGATCACTAAACTGCAAATGGAGTGCACTTGAAAGTGGCCCCGATTTTGAGTTGATATAAAGTGAAATATTACGCATTCCCACCCCAGATATGAAAGAAGTGCTGTTGCGAAGGTGTCGGGATGACCTAGCAGTACTTGGGGTACCAGAATAAAAATAATAGCGCTTATAGGCTACGTCGTTTTAATTTATGATTAAAGAAAATGAAGGAGAATACGGAATTCTTCGAAATCTTCTAAATACAGACTGCGGTTTACCCACCTATTTTGCAAGAATTTGAGTTATAAGTCGGTGTGGCCGGAAACAGAAGTCACGGTTGCTTCGAGGTCTGTTTCTTTTCAATATCCATCATTTTTGGCAATTTTTTCGCGATGGATTATGCTATAACGTTAAAAGTACCTAGTAAGGGTTGATGAAAAAAAAAAACACTAGTACAGCATAAATAACAGTAAAAACGCTTGACCACAACAGGCGCGCAAGTCATACAGTAGGTCCCAGGAGTTTTGAAGTTTATAACGCAAAGTACGAAAAGTTTCGTAAAACAAGTTCACTTTGATGAGAATAAGGGCAAAGTCGTGTTCTCATGCCCCAGAAGCCATTTCTTCATCGTAAAAATCCCAGAACTGAAACTGATAGAAAACGGCGATAATTATGTCCCAGATAGCATCATGTTGTTCTTTCAACGCTTAATTATAGTTAAATGCATTGAATTGTGGTCAGTGTTAAATTTTCAACGTTGAAACTGAATTGAGTTTTTGGTAAGATTTTCAATATTGAAAAATTGATGGCGGCAAAAGCTTAATTCAATGTTGATATAAAGTGAAATATTACGCGACTTACCCTTGACCTTTTTCGCGCTGATGTTGGAACAGCGTGGGATGTCAGGCGTAAAGCCATTTACAGAATGCGCAGTAGGATATTCAGTGTAGAGAATGGAAAGTTTTTTGCAAGTTGGTATCCAATGCTACTGTCAGAAATACATTCATCCATCTTGGTTAGGGTCTCAAGGGGAGCTGGAACTGATCGAGAGCAGCATAAGACACAAGGTAAGGGTACTCCCTGAATGGAGTGTACGTCGCAGGGCATGTACACATTCAAACACACAAATATACTCTATGGACAATTTATAGACACCGGTTAGCCTAACTGAATGTTTTTGGAAAGTAGTTAGAAATTAGAAGACATCCATTTGACACAGAGAGGACCTGCCAAGCAGAGGTGTGAAGCAGCAGTGCTCACCACTAAGCCTCCAAAGAAATTAAATAAAAAGTACAGCTGTGTTTTCTTTATCGTTAAATTATGGCTGAAAGCAGACATTCTAGACATAAAATTAAATCCACCTTACCAGTTATTTACTTGATGTAAATGAGTGTATATTTAGGCCTTCCTGTATTTACCAGAATATTTAAGTTTGTTTTAAAAGTTTCTCATTTTTAGGTCCCATCAAGTCAGTGTGGACTCCTAGTGATTCTTCTCCAGTTTCCTGTTGCCATCTCTAATCACGGCCTCCCTTTTCCCGGTGAGTTTAAATTAGCAAGCCCGCATTACGCCCACCTCGATGGCCGATGGCTGTGTTGTAGAGGCCTTCTGTCTGATCCTTCCATCTCTGCTTCCATCAGTTTTTATTTGCCGATTGACATACTTCAAAATACCCGTTCAAATTTGTAACTTCTTTTTAATCTCACAGATTTTTCTGGGAACAGCTTCTACTTTTACATGCTTATTTTCTTGTAGTTATTGTAATATATAATATTTGTTTTCTTCCGTAGCTTTCTGGAATTTGTTACGCCTTTAAGAGATCTTTATCCTTCCTGGGTTTGGCTTCTCTTTTTGCCGTTTCTGTTGTGCTTTCTGTCATCCACTTTGATGTCTGTACATCATTACTCCTCAGATTTAAGAGAACGATTCTCATTCACTCTCTAGGGATTTGAGTATCCAGTTTTATAGTTTATGTAAGAAAGGGTGCGTCCACTCTAGAATTAACTTGTGTATTCATTACAGCATCCAAACAGCTTCGCAGAGCAGTTGCAATACTTTGCTGCAGGTGAAAAGCTTCTGTGCACCAGTCAAAAAACCTGACTGGTTGATTGCAACAGAGTGAAAGTAGCTTGCTGGCCTGGTGGAGTGTGGTGGTTAGCACATAGGTCCACATATTAGTATTAATTTCAGTTAGTATTCATTACAACAAGCACAAAGAAGAAGTAAATGCCCTTTAGGTTCCCAACCTTTTGAAGTACGCAGACCGGTTTCCATTCACGAGCATCAATAAAAAATATGAAATGTAATTTTCATATAATTTTAATAGTGAATTTGTCAATATACATGCCAATGTAAATTCTGTGTTAAAACCCTCACATATATGCAACATTAAAGAAATCATTCTATGATTGTTTATATAACTGGCTCTACTGGGCAGCTCTTTGTCACAGAGTGGAGATAAAGATCATGCAGTTTGTTTAAACAGTACGTCTTACTAAGGGTGTGGTCTAGGCTTGATTACCTAATGGAACCTGACGTCAATGTGCCATTCTGATAAGTTATACTGTGGAAGTAAAATTGGACATTGGTAGCCCGGGACCGAGGCATCTTGGGTCTGTTATGTCTTAGGTTTTAGGCAAGAAGAGATTGTTTTGAATACTGTGTGACCTCGCTTCACGATAGCTGCCTGCAGTAAGTTCCGCAGACCCTGAAGAGATTTCGGACCTTGGAGAGGCAGACAGCGGAACAAAAGGGGGGGGAGAAACCACCTGCAGGAAGAGATTCGAAGCTGCCCCTACTGGTGCACAACGAGTTATAGCTTTATAAAAAGGTCACACTGACATTGTTTTAATGTTACTCGGTAGTGCAAATGTATAAGTAATTATGTTCATCATACAAATCGTATGTTAACCATGTATGTGCTGTGATTCAATGACAATATGTCAATGTGTTAATCATTAATCAACGGAACACCCAAACATTAATAGTGATTCAATGTCATATGATCAATATCTATATACATATCTCAAGTAGAGTCTAGAAGCCGAGACAGATTCCGGTAAATTGAGCAAGATGGGTGGATTTTACCTTGCTACCAAGGTGAACCAATAGAGTAGGAGAATTGTGTTTGTTATATGTTTGAGCTCGGTTTGTTGGTGTTTTGTGACCAATCAGGACTTAGATGTCCTTATAGGGAATTGGGGGTTATGGTTTATCAAACTGTGTACTCCAGGTGACTTGGTACCGAGTGTGAGAGTGTGATGAGAGCACTTTGCTGGAATTGCTGGAATAAAAGAGATTTTCTTTACTCACCAAACTCCAGACTTGTATTCTCTGTGTTATCAGAGAGGTTGATTTATAGTTTTTCTACCACAGTACCATACCATCTGCAGTTCTGATTATGACTGAACAGGCTGATGGAAACATTTTTGGCTTGATGGAAATGCAGGGTTGATTTGAGGCACTGCCCTAAAGTTGATTTTGTGTGAGGATACTGCTTTTTCCTTTGCACACTTAACTATTTAGTTATTGTCTGACTTCTTTCCTGTCCAACCAATTGTCCTTTGGGACCTAAGGAATTCTTCTTTCAGTCCTAGATGTCAGCTATTGGAATAGACACATTTGCCAGGAAAATAATAATTCTCCCACTCTGTGTCCAGGAGCATAAGCTCCAAACATTCCAATCCCTGGGCCAAACAGAATCTGCCACTGAGGTTGTGGACATTTTGCCAGGAAATAGATGGGGTTTCTTTGCCAGATAGCCTCATGTCGTAGTCATTAAAGCTGCATAACTCTTATAACAGATTATAATTTAGATGTGGTGCTGTAATAGATGGAAAGGTTAGAGGCCAATTCATTTAGAAAAAAAAATTAAACTCATTGGTCTCTCGTAGGCTTGGATAGGTTGGGAGAAGCTCTCGGAGGATGTTTTGATACCATTCTTCATTCATGGCTGTATGTGAGTGAGCCCACTCCCTTGGCTGAGAAGCACATAAATGTTCTCAGGATGCTTTAGTGTTGGCTTGACACAGGGCTGATGGTAGTGCTCCCCTTTTTTTTCTCCAGACAATCTTTCTTCCGGATGCCCCAGACAGTGATTCATCAGAGAAAATGACTTTACCCCAGTCCTCAGCAGTCCAATCCCTGCACCTTTTGCAGAATATCAGTCTGTCCCTGATGTTTTTCTTGGAGAGAAATGGCTTCTTTGCCTCCCTTTTTGACACCAGGCCATCCTCTAAAAGCCTTCGCCTCATTGTGCCTGCAGATGCAGTCACACCTGCCTGCTGCTATTCCTTAGCAAGCTCTGCACTGGTGGTGCCCTGATCCCGCAGCTGAATCAACTTTAGGAGACGGTCCTGGCACTTGCTGAGTTTTTTTAGGCACCCTGAAGCCTTCTTTACAACAATTGAAACTCTCTCCATTAAGTTCTTGATGATCTGATAAATGGTTGATTTAGATGCCTATGAAGCCCTTTTTGCGCAAAGCAGTGATAACTGCATAAACATGCTTATCAGAGGAAGAACAATGATTCCAAGCACCACCCTCCTTATAAAGCATTCAGTCTGCTGTTCTAACTCAGTCAACATGACAGAGTGATCTCCAGCCTTGTCCTCGTCAACACTCTCTCCTGTGTTAATGAGAGAATCACTGAAATGATGTCAGCATGTCCTTTTGTGGTAGGGCGGAAATGCAGTGGAAATGTTGGGGAGCATAACTTCTATCTCTTTTCTACATTATGTCCAAGTTAGCACCAATGATTGTGCTGCCAGGAGGACACTATGAGGCCGGCTGCATCCAGGCTCAATGTTTCTACGATAGCAGTACACAAGAAGAAAGTGAAGCAGGAGACACTGGGAAGAAACCAGCCGGGTAAAGGGCAGAAGCGACTTTCTAATGCCAGACCCGTAAGGCAAGGTAGAATTCCTTCATCAGTGAGAAGCAGGGAGGAGCCAGGCTGGAGTAAATGTATATGGTGCTACATGACTGGACATGCATGTGCACCCACCTCCTTCCCATCATCCTCTGTGGCCCCTATTAAAAACCAGGTCTAAGTCTGTGTGAGAAGCTTAGGCTGGCACTGAGCCAGATAACATATAGAAGTGTTAATAGAGCTGTGAATCCTCCATTGTCTTTTGAAAGACAGAAAGAGCACTATATCCCTTCATACAATGTCTCTGTTTCCATGTGCCAGTCAAATATTCATGCGGGAGCTATTTTAAGTGCATAGAGGATGTTACCATCCTTAAGAACACGACCACCAGAGCCAACGAGAAACCCTGGTTCACAGCACAGGTGCGTGCACGGCTAAGAGAGAGAGACGCTGCTTTCA
>JAODJX010000129.1:8134131-8152871 GCA_026776945.1 Isichthys henryi | reverse complement strand
TCAAGTAACCTTTCCTCGTATGACATTCCTCTAAGACCAGGAATCATTTTTGTGGCCCTACGCTGCACCTTTTCTAATTACATATGGATCCATCCATCGATCTTGGGGGTATTACATATTTGTTAATCACGTAATTGTATTTTGCCTTTTAATGGAATTATGGATATATAATCATAATCATGTTCATCCTTACTGTCAGTGAGATGTGTTTGTGAGAAATTTTACAATGATGAGTTAGGAGGAGTAGAAAATCAAACAAGAACCGGTCAACAAAACATATTCGTCTTCCGTTATATGGAAATATGTTGGATTCCATAGAGGAAATATTGAGCAAAAGCAAGTGACCTGTCAACACAGCTTTATGTCGGCATACTACGGCAACACCACCAACATAGAGGCCTGTTCGACAGAACTCTGTTGATACAGATTATAAGAAGTTCTGTCCGGCGATTCGGCAGCACCAGATTGCTGTTCATCATTTAATAAATTTCACCTTTTAATGGAATTCATGATTTAAGATAAAATGCAAGAAGGAGTTATGAAATCTTTAACCTTCACAATTTTCCAGAAAATGACGTGGGCTGCTAAACAAACTCTATGTTTTTGTGAAGTGTATCGTGTTGGCAGATGCTAGCTGAAACCAGGATCAGTCATACATAAAAACAAGTCCAGTATTGTTACAATCTTGCACAGTTGCAATACCAGTATTAGAAAAAAAGAAATAAAATGGAGTTGTTGTTTCTTGTAAGACATGGTCAGAGGCCAACTATTAATTGCCAACAATTAAAAGGTTAGTTGCAGGTGTGGAAAGTAAATTTTCCCTTAATACTTGTTCTGAAATAGAACCTAGAAGTATTTTATATAACCGTACAGTACTTTTACTTAAGTATAATTCATTTGGGGAATTGTACTCTGTTACAGAGTAAAAAAATGGGGAAATGATCAAAGGGTAACATGAAAACAATTTCACACTGTAGCACCTCAGAAGCATTATGTTTGTGAAGAAGTTGTCATGGGTGGTGACTGTAAGCCACGCACCATCATCATGACCAATGTTTACATACATATATATAGGCCCACCTGCACATACCATATGAGTAGCTATGAAAATATCAGTGTGTGTGTTTTTCTTTTTTTAACGGCATCAGAAATATGGGCTTGAAGGCTGAGCTTAAAGCCAAATTATATATCTCTTATACATTTGCTTTGTGCTTTGCTGAACTTACTTCCCCGATAATCGCTGGTTAGTTATTGTCAGATACCGACACAAGGTTACTGGAATTGGCGTTACCAATAATATCATCATGTGGCACTGCAATGACCTCCAACTACGACCAAGGCCCAGTTGTTCAAAAGGTTGTTTTGGAAATCCCATGATCTGCTATCCTCGATCAGGTAATCCATTTTACTATTATGCCATTTTTTCAAAGAAACACTGGATTAGATCACCGTGATCCAGATACAAACTTTTCAGGATTACCAAATCCGGATTACCAATGTTCTAAATGGGACGGCATATTACAATGCAGGCTACTAGCTAAATAAAGAACAAAAGCTAGAATTGCAGGTGTGAGGTGACTTTAGGTCTTGTCATTTGAAGAGACAGACAATAGCACAACAAAATAATACAAACATCCCCTTTTATTTTCAATTTCTTTTAAACAGTTAGACCCCTCTTGTGACCCACAATAAATAAATAAAAACAAATACACATAATTCAGAAATATTTTGAACCCCTGATTTAAATCATAAAAAGGATAAATGTCCAATTGTTAGCAATAATAAAGCATGTAATTGTTAGGAATTGCTTTTGATTGGTTCATCTCTGATTGTGTCTTTGTAATTAATATACAGAGAAAAATGACAGTTACAATGAAATATATTAGTTTTGTTTGATACTGATGGCTGTTAGGGAGACTACTTAATGGGGACAAAATCCCCCTTTTATCTTTAATGTACTGAGCTTAAGAAGCAGCCTCAGGTCTACTCCATCACTGCAATGGCTCAAGTGCCAAATATAAGTAAATGTATTCAATACATGATCCAATGCTTTCACTGAATGACTTTCACCTAAGAAGCATTTTTATTTATTAATTTACCAGTTGGGGCGGCATGGTGGTGCAGTGGTTAGCACTGTTGCCTCACACCTCTGGGACCCGGGTTCGAGTCTCTGCCTGGTTCACATGTGTGAGGAGTTTGCATGTTCTCCCCATGTCGTCGTGGGGTTTTCTCCGGGTACTCCGGTTTCCCCCCACAGTCCAAAAACATGCTGCGGCTAATTGGAGTTGCTAAATTGTCCATAGGTGTGAGTAAACGGTGTGTGAGTGTGCCCTGTGATGGGCTGGCCCCCCATCCAGGGTTGTTAGAACATAAGAACTATACAAACGAGAGGAGGCCATTCGGCCCATCAAGCTCGCTTGGGGAGAGGTTCCCTGCCTCGTGCCCATTGCTTCCGGGATAGGCTCCGGACCCCTCGTGACCCAGTAGGATAAGCGGTTTGGAAAATGGATGGATGGATATTTACCAGTTTTATTAGGCCTACATTTTGTTCCCGAAATCCACAATGAATCCACCCTTCTGCTGGGATCAGGGTAATCCTGATCTCCATCCATCCATACAATTTCCAAACCGCTTATCCTACTGGGTCGCGGGGGGTCTGGAGCCTGTAATCCTGATCTCTAGGATCAAATGTCGGTATCCCAATCCTACAAAAAATTTTTGAACAACACAAACTTAAACCAAGACTGAATTACATGATCTAATCTGACTTCAGAATGCTTTATTTCTTTTGAACAACCAGTTTTTGAGATTTGATCCAATCCGATAGGCGAAAACTGATCAGACTACTTTTGAACTAGGCCCAACTTATCTACAGACATCCTATTTAGTAAATAAAAGAAAGAAATCTTCTTGCATTTTACTGTGCTGCACTGTCCCTCAAAACGCTCTGTTCGAACCTGTCTTGATATAATTTAAAAGGATAGGTACATTGGTTTTAGTAAGATCAATATATGTGCAGTACTTTCTACTTTTCACACTTTTGTACTTTCATAACCAGGCACTTTTTAGGTTTACTTGAGTAGTATCACTGAATGACTTTCACCTTCCCGCGACCCAGTAGGATAAGCGGTTTGGAAAATGGATGGATGGACTTTCACCTAAGAAGCATTTTGGTGTGCTATCTGAACTTTTCCTTAAGAATGAAACTAAGTTACTTCCCAGACTGATTACTTGCTATTTTCAAACATTTCACGTACCATTTTCAGATAAAGCTTTCATAATATAATATGAAAACGCCCCAGACGGGCTATATAAGCCAGACAAATAGTAATAAATGCACACCCAGCTAAGTTTTTGTTTATATATCTTGACGTTGTTTATAGGTACCCTAAATCACCAGCAGACATCTTTAAATCACAGTAAATGTATATATGTGCCAACGACTATTTGTGTTATCATGCTGGGAAAGCAAATTAAAATCTCCGATCACCGCAAAGGCTTGTAGGGTTTTAAAATAATTAAACGCTAAGCGTGCAGAACACAAGCTTTTGATTTTTGATGCGTATTTCTTTATTTCTTCTAAAACGACTTTACTGCCAAACTTGAGTCAGCAATACTAGATTTTCTGAGTTCACGTCGCATTCAGCTCGAACTGGGACGAAATTTCTCACAACTGCAACGCAGGGGAAACCAACTGACAACTATGTATACGCGTATATATCTTGGATCTCAGTCCGCTTCTGACATGAACCAATGCGGTTTAACTCCTATTTCTTTTACAAATTATCGCCCTTCATTGTAATAATAAAAATATTCCGAAATGATTGTTTAATTTAGTCATTAGACTCCCCTTTCACGTCGAGAATGGTATGACCCATAAGCAAACGTCCCAGTCTGGATCCTCTCAACCAGAAAACGTGGATGAATATTGTATTACTCCAGAGATGGTGATTAACAAAAAATATCCGTATTACTCTTGATTTCGTCCAGATTGTTAAATCAAAACAGAAGTGGGTAAGTTATCGGTTATTCCTTAGTCGTAAAGACGTTCAAAGAATGGAGCCCATGAAAGAGAAAAATACAGACGTGCCATTTGGAGAACTTGTATTATTGCATATATCAATGAGCGGATGTTATGATTAAATAAATTAACAGATGTTGGATTAATATTATAATATTAATTCTTAATAATGAGAGAGGTGGCATTGCTCCTTTGTTTTTCCTGTTCATTTCGATGATGATATTTCCATTTATATTCTTTTTTAAAACTTAATGTTGCCAAGCAAAAAACTTCGCAGCCTGCTTTGCCGGATGCCGTTTTTAATGTCAACTTATAATGTTAACTAATTATAATAATTAAGAGGTATAGCTGAGTTCGTAGGAGCAGAACTGCTGATAAGCGCTTTTTTGCAGTTGATTAATGATTAGTTGATTAATGCCATTATATTAGGATTACAGTTTACGAGTTTCACGAATTAAGTATTTATTCATTCCGATAATTGCTACGGCATAGTATTTTGTAGTCAGTTCAAATAACACACGAATAAATGCATATGAAATAATTAAATTGTTATGGAGCATAAAGCAACACGGCATAGAATGAAATAAAAACCAAGTAACTGTGTAATAATGCCATAATTTAGTTACTGGTTCCCTGTTCCTCGTCTTCAAATTTCGTTTATCGTAGATGGATGGATGGATTGACATTCAGATACACTTTTTAATCCTCGCAAGCAATTGATGTTGCTAACACCGGCAACATCACGCATTCAGTTGCACGACCAATAAAGAAATTATTAGACTGAACAAAAGTAACACATGATCAGAACGGGAAAAGGCACATAGGATGTAGATATGAGAATGCATATGATCTACGTGTTGCAGAGTAGTGGAGGGCACGTATAATGTACGAATGAGTGTTCATTATGTTCGTTCAAACTTTTACAATTTTCTTCCAGATTAAAAAAATCTTTATGGAATTAACTATAAGTATTTATTCTGTTGTATTAAATATAGTTTTTTTTAGTAATTCTTACTAAAATCTGATTCAGGTTGGCCCACGGGCAATAAACAGGTTTACTCTACAGCCTCTGATATAATTCTTATGCATGACATTTGTAAATTGTAGCCATGAACACAATTCTTGGTGGTTTCTTGGAATTCAGCAATTCAGCAGGAGACACTGGGAGGAATGTAGAGCATCCTTTGACCTTAGAGATATTTGCCTCTTAGTGGGTAATCCAACCCCTTTTAGGAGCATGACAATGGTTGGTATGCATCGAGGTGTTGTGGATGGCCATTGTTTGGGGCTAATGTATAGGTGGCAGGAATCTCCTGTGATTTACCCACCCAAATATGTCTGGGGATATGGACAGTTGGTTTTCACATGCGTGACTATTTTTATGTGTGACTTAGCTGGTGCTTGCATATGAATTTTTTCCATCGTTTTTTCCATCTCCTCGGGGACTCATGAGAACCAGTTTTCTATTCATCGAATGTTTGGCCTGTAATTGCTATGCTAATTTTCTCTTGCTGAGAAGTGTACCGAACTGACGGGCTTTTACCTCCATCTTTCTTTGTGTGTATCGACATCACAGAGATGTAAAGATGTGCAAATTGTTTTTAGTTATGGCCCCAGTGACATTCAGGGGAGCAAAACTGCTTAATTTGCCATTTTCATGTACGTCTTTTCTTTTGTGAGCATTGTCTTTGCACAAATTTCACATTATATTACAGGCAGGATTGATTCATCTTCAATAGAAAGGAATTGGATTCATGCTCTAACATTCAGATTTTTTAGTTTTGAAAGAGTTCAATAATCCATAGCCACAAGTGGCAGCCCTGAATATCTGAAATATAAATGTATTGCTTTTTGCAGGGCAGTGTGCGGATCAGCAGGTTAGGGTGCTGTACCTGAGAATTATACATGAGCATTATACATTATACACAAGGCAAAACAACTAAATATAAATATACAAACTTTAAAGTTCTGTGTATAAATATGCGTACCATGCCTGGATGTGGGAAACAGCAAGGTACCGTGTGATAAAATGACAGTTCTGGGGGGGTGACAGTCCTTGGGGAACAGGAAGGTGCTTGATTTGGGAGGGGGTAGTGAAGGCCACGGATTTGGGGAAAAAGCTGTTTCTCAATCTGTTAGTCATGAACTGCTTTCCAGACAGCAGCGGGTCAAAGAGATGATGTCTTGGGTGAGTTGTGTCTCTGATGATGCTGCAAGCCTTCCTCTTCGGTCAGACGCTCTGCAGCTGGCAGACGAGAGACGCGAGCCATAGGAGGTGATAAGTTCAGCGGTACTGTGGTAGTTGATCAGTGGGCCTGAGAAACGACACCGATTGTTGGGCTTGTCCCACCAGGTGAGTGGTGTTAGGAAACCTGGTGAGATCCTTTCTTATGGAGACTCCCAGGAACCTGACCCTCTTCACACATTCCACTTCATCACCATGATTGTGGAGGGGGAGTTCATTTGTCTTTGTTCTCCTGAAGTCTACAACGATTTCCTGTGTCTGGCTGGCGTTTATAGTCAAGTCACAGCCCCACTCACCCAGGTGTGTGACTTCCATCCTGTAGGCCACCTCATCATCATCAGAGATCAGTCTGACCACGGTTGTGTCATCAGAAAATTTCACAATGGTTTTTGATGGGTGTGTCGGGGTATAGTCATGGCGGGGGGAGGGTAAAGAGCATTGGGCTCAGCACAGTCCTGTAGGGAACCTGTGTTCAGGATTAGAGTGGATGACGTGTGCATTCCAATCCTGAGACTCTGTGGTCTGTTTGTGGGAAAATCCAACACCCAGGAGCAGAGAGAAGTGTCCAGGCCTATGCTGCTCAGTTTATTGACCAGTTTGTGAAGGATAACAGTATTAAAGGCAGAACTAGGTTGTCGCATATGTCTTTGGTTGTTCCAAGTGGGATAAAGCTGTGTGAAGTGCATTCAAGAATAAAAAGTGTCTGATGTTGAAAATTGTTAGTAGTTTGTGTTTAAATGAATAGATGAGATGGGGAAAAGTGACAAACGCCAACTCAGGGTTCCCCAGTTCCTTGTGCTGGAGGGCCAGACTCCAACACAGTTTCCCTGCTCAGATCTTATTCAGCTAATTACCAGGGTTTTTTTAGGTGTGAAACCTGCAAACTGTGTTGGATTCAGGCCCTCCAGGACTGGAATTGGGGAACCCTGGTCTAGTTTTTCCTATAAATAATTCAGTTAGCAGTAATTTCAAGGTCCTTGGGAAAAATATTTTTTCTAAGAAAATGTGTTAGTAATTTATGCTCCCTGCCAAAATTTGCAACTGCAGAATTATAATTGGATAATTTGCTTTTTTCTGATCCTACCTGATGGCAGATGCAAAGCACGCTGGGTATCACAGTCCTCCCCCGCCTCGCTTCTGTATGACTCTTATTGCTAAATTCCTGCTTGAATTGCAGCTCTTAGCTAGCTTTTAGCTTCACACCGCTGCTGTTACATTCCACTATCTATTCTATCCAACTCTAAGTGATACTTTGCCTCTTCATTCTCCTTCCATCCTATAACCCATCTGCAGTAGTAATTTAGCTAAATGTCTTTTACCAAGATGACATCATTTTTCTTGGCTCCCGCATTGATGTAATTGGCCATCATGTGACTTATTTTTATGCAGCAATCTAGACTAAACAGGAACAGCCAACACCAGACTGTCTTCTGGCTGTGATCTACTGTTATTTTCACAGACCAGAAAGGGGAGATATCAAGGACATTATCTATGTGTTACGGTAATGAGAATGAAATGATGAGAATATATTTAGTAACGTAATTTGCTCTTACACTAACATCTTTCATATCAATTGCAATTACTTTGTGCTTTAGGATTTTATTGTAATTTTGCATACCCTCATTTTTCTTTCTATGCTTTATGGCCTGTTTTGAAGAATTTACTGAATGTAGACAATGTAGTGATGGTTAACAGGAATTTTCAATAGGTTTTTTTCATAGATTTTTTTTTTTTAGCAAATTATCTCACTGCTGCCGTTTGATGTGTGTGCATGTGGATCTGTGTGACCAAATGAATTTTGGCTGCTTACCAGACTCTGAAATCAGACCTACTCCTTAAAGCAGTTCGCTTTGAACCCGCCTATCAGCCTTTTCTTGGAATGTTAAATGCTGACCCAGTGAAAGGTCTCGTGTCATGTACTTCTTACTAAGATGTTTGGCCCTCTTTGGTGGATCTGATAGGAGAGATTCTGGAAGGGGATATGCAGTTCCAAGTGTGGGGGTGGGGGTATAGATTGGGGACAGTGGAGAGGCTGATCGACTCATTACCAGAGACTTACTGTCTGAACTTCTTTTCATTGTGGTTCATTGAGGGGTTTCTTTCATATCTTTGTTTCGAGGCCAAGGCTTACATGTCCATGCTTCTGGAAGAGGGTAGAGGAAGTGTCTTCTAAATACCCAGTTCTAAATTAGAAATAATTTGGGGCAATTACAAGTTAGGCGGAGACAAAAATGTAAAACATTGTTCTCCTGGGATTTGCCCATGAACTACTGAGGTTATGCTTCATTTCAGCCCTGAATAAGCTGTTGAGTAAATGAAACTCATGACTCTGCCTAAATAACACATCCATTTGTATCTAATATTACATTATCCAACATCTTAATCAAGGCGAATTAAATAATAACAGCTAGTACAGGAAACGGCAGTGGCTCAGCAGGTTAGGACACTATGCCTATGAGGGAAGGGCGTGGGTTCAAGTCTCATGCTTGGCTGAATGAATTTACCGTTGAGCCGTAAAGTAAGGCGTTTAACCCCAGCAGCTCCAGGGACCGTCTGACCCTGGTTTTTCAAAAATATATGTTGCTTTAAAAACATCTGATAAATACATGTCATGTTAAGGAGCACAGCTGAGTGTTTTGGGAAAAGGAATTTAGCTAAATTACAACTGGGGATGGATGAGTGAGGCTCTGTGTGTCAGGTGATGACAGGAATGAGGAGGCAACATGTCGCTTACAGTTTAAGAGAATGGTGGATGGGAACATAGCAGCGGGGAAAGCTAAAAGCTAGCTAAGAGCTGCAATTTAAGCGGGAATGCTTTGAGCAATAAGAGTCATACAGAAGTGAGGCGGGGGATGACTGTGATACCCAGCATGCTTTGCATCTGTTGCCAGTTAGGAAAAAACATGACAAATTATCCAGTTATCATTAGAGGTGGAGATTTCAGGACCAGATAGTACAAATCCAGACCAGGATTTTGTTTCAGCCAACCAGTTGAGTACTCTGACTATGACCCTTTATGCGCAACTGGTTGGTTGACACAAAATCCTGGTCTGGATTTATACTCTCTGGAACTGAAATCTCCACCTCTGGTTATCGTTCTGCGTTTGCAACTTGTGCCAATCAGATTATTGCAGGGAGCACAGACTCCTAACACATTTTCCAAAAGTATTTTCCATGGACCTTGAAATTACTGCTACCTGAATTACTTATAGCCTAAGCTGTACTAGACTAATTTGAGCTGGATGCTGATAAAATCACTAGCTTAGTTATAAGCTTTTATCAAAAGAAATGTACAATTGAGAGAGCAGTGTCGTCCAGTCCCCAGAGCAGGTGTGGGTTAAGGGCCTTGGTTCCTCTTAACCCACTCAGTCACACAGCGCTAAATTAATGTAATATTGATCAGATTTCAGACTGAAGATTTTTGCTGATTTCTCGTGCACCCCCCCTCCCCCTTTCAGATTTAATGTCCATACAAAGGCCTCATCCGTCCACATGGCCTTCACAAGCAAAATCAGAGCCGTGAGTAGAGATTGTCCTGATCAGAAGGTCTATGTGGAAGACCGGGCCTGGGGGTGTCTGTGCCCCGCTGTGTTTTTGCTGCCTTGTTTGAGTTAGTGTTGCCTCGGTGTGGAAAGGATCTCCACTCCTTTGTGTTGGGCCACTGCACATAAGCTACCTGGCTGAATGGGAGAGCCGCTTGGGTTGTGCCTGAAACAACATTATGTGGTTTCTCAGGGCTAAGCTCACATCCGCACCCCTGTCACCCAGGAACAGGGCCGAGGCAAAACTGTAGCCTGCTATAGAAAATCAGGATGAAGCAGGAACTGTGGGGCTTGAAGCTTTTGCGCATTTTATCTCATCATAAATCCCTTGGTTTATACAGCCTCATTTTGTATTCGGCCTGTGTATAAGGCGCCCTCTTCTGGTGGACTAACTGTATTACTGTCGTGTGTCAGGCAGTTAATATTGCTAGTAAGGAACCAATGTTTCTATGACTGGAAAGAACAAAGGCAAATGGCTGGTTTTCTGTTGTGTTGTGGCATTTAACACCTACATTTACTAGAGGGTTAGCTGCAGTGACCCAGGAGACACTGTGAGCTGCAAACCCCCACGCGGGTTGCCCTGCTGCTTCAGAGGACCCTCAGTGGCTTCATGAATTCCTCGTAAATGTGAGTCCTGGGGTTTGTGGAGACACCCCACCAGCATTTGACCCATTCTGGGGCTCCCTGCTCTACCAGCTCCATGCCCTGGAGCAGGGGCTCACATCCCATTTGCTGCTCTGCGGAGAGTATTCAGCTGGGGGGGGAGGGGGGTTTAGGGGAAGGGTTGATTGATTCCCAAAAATAAATGGCCACTGACTGTTGCTTGCTCTGAAGAACATCTGGAGAAAAAACATCGCATCTGGAGAAGAAAAAAAAAAGAAACAGGCAAACTTATTAAATATTGCTCACCGATCAGTCCAACCCCGCCCACTTTTTACTCGGCAAGTAAAAAATCTTTCCATAACAACAGGGACAAGCATTAGATTAATATCTGATTGAAAATATGTCCGGGTCATCATATAGGTGGCATATAAAAGAAAGTTAAATAAAATACTTAAAATACTTGATGAGATTACCCGACTGTCGTGACTGTGACTAAGAATGAAGAATCACCACTGATGCTTGCCGAAAGGGAGTTTTACATCATTGAACAGAGATCAAAATTTGACTCCTTTGAAGCATCCCAGCTGTGTAGTGTACAATTCTTAACCATAGTCTACCAATAGTTGATGCTGATAAACGAAAGGCTAGATTTGCTCAGTAGATATCCTCCGTGAACAGGAATACAGTGCACCCTACCAATGTATAACTACAGCGGAAAAACAGACATTATACGTAGATCAAACGCCGACAATGGCCCTATTACTTGAACGCAAGACCGACAGGCTGGTAAAGTGACGTACTGTTCGCCGCCGCGCCCTCAAAACTTAAAAATAGAGAACAACAATACTTGGAATAAATTAGTTTGATTAAATATAACGCTGATCTCATGTCACCAATTCAACATAGCTAAGCAACTTTGCAGCTTTCTAAATGCGTATGCAGGTGAGGCAACTGTACGTGCCCTGCATCTTAAATTAATTGTAGTAAGATATTATAACCACAAATAAAACATTTAAAAACCTAATTTTCCCATGACATATGCAATACAAATTTTTAAGTTTGGATGAAGATCGCTAGTAAACTTTAAAATAATTCTTTTTAAAAACATATTTTTACGATTTTGCAATTTTTTTTAGCTTCTTCACAGTTTCGTTTTCGTTATTTAAATCTCCATCAGTCATCTTCCTTTGTTTTTTCTTAATCTGGAAAGAAAATCTGAATTAAAATGGGAAGCCTATTGTTCCGTCCCGCCACCTTGAAGGAGTCACCGCAGCCTCGCCTGTCCCCCTCCCTGGGTAAACTCAGTCGCTCCTCCCTGCACTGGGCGCCAGTCCACAGTACGCTTCGGTCGGGGGAAGGAGCAGGTTTCTGGGGTGCCGTGTAATAATACCGAAGCAACACAGTCACATGTAAGTGAGTTTATTTAAAATGTTTCCCGTTGATTTATTGGTAATTAAAGCGACGAATAATAGTAAGCTAAATATTTATATTTAATTACTTTTCCGCGAATCAAACCATGAATAATGGAAAAGATTTTTACTTTTAAGTACTTTTTAAGTATTAATCGTTATTAACATTTTAATAAAATATTAACGCACTAAAAAGCCCAAGACGCTGAAACTGCAGAGGACAATTAGATGAATCAAGCGGAGAATTTTGGCATTAAATTGCTTCAATCCCCGACGAGAATGGTGGTATTTTGTGGGGGGTATCCGAGTCCCGGGCACCCTACTGTATTCGGGCTATGATTGAAGGTTTTTGTCGCTGGAACTCAAGTTTTTGCAGGGTTGCTTTACCTGGATCTGGTTAATCAGCGACCTATTATTATTACTTATGGAGTAAACAGTCTCCTAATCGACTTCAAGTCTTATTTGATTAGTATTGCACATTCAGTCAAGTGTTTAAAGTCAGCACAGTGAAATTCATTGTATCGTAAGCACTTATGATTGTTTGCCGTAATCAGAAGACAGTCGGTAAACAGAAACCTGAGTAACTATTACGGCTATAATCATATGTGGGCTATGTTTAAGTTTTGGTGCAATTAAAGTTGGCCTGGCAAACACACCCAAAACTAAGTATTGCATCACAATTTCGCTTTCTGCCGTACTAGTGGACCGGTTCACGGGCAAAGATTGCTTTTATGGACCTTCCCAGGTGGGGCTGAAAGCATAGTGAGTGTACTCTGATAAATAGGAAACGTTGCAGACCGCGGGGGTAGCCTGTAGGGATTGCTTTGTGTCAGAATGCATCACCGCTGTGTGCATGTGATTATGACGACGACGATGATGATGATTGTGTTTGTCTGGATGATGGTGTAAAATTGGTGTTATGAATAACTGTTGGGTCATATCCTTCGGAATCAGGAATAAGGTTTCAGTTAAACCCACTTTAATAATACAGGTGGTTAAATGTGATTGATTCGGGAAGCTCACGATACACTTGTTTGCGATTTGAGCCCGGATTTGTTAAAATGTGACTAATTGGTAAACAACCTGCTTGTGTGGAAATGTAAGTTTGGTATATATTATATTGTATTTTATTTATTTCAGTTGTATCAGATATTGCATTACATTGTGTTTATTGCAATAGATTCCAAGCAGTAAACAAACCATACTAGGAGTATTTGTTTCTCCCATTTCCATAATATCTGTGAATCAGGTGTTGGAACCGACTGCATTAGCAAAGGATGAAAAGTATTCTGACCTGAGCAAACGAATGGCTCCTTCAGAATGGAAACAAAACATATTCTTGCTTCGTGTATCAGTGATATTGCAGTAATTTGGTTTCTCCTTAGTTGTTAGTTCACCAGGAAATCAGATGGGTTTAACAATTTCTTTGTATAGGACTTTAATTCACAATTGTTGTTCTGAGTCTGCTTTATGTTTTTCTCCGGCTTTTCGTAGTGGTTCTTGCTTGAATACATCAGGAAGAGTGCATTTATCACTAAGCAGGGGTGTCAGAAGCATTTTGAATGTGGGGGGGCATACTGGCATAAAACTAATATTTTATGTTAAATATGTGGGGGGCAAACGAATAATTATGAAATGTGAGGGGGACACGTCCCCCTCAGATTTAATGGTGGGGACGCCCATGCACTGAGGTTGAATGTTATTTTACACGCCCTCATTGTACTTTTCCTACTTCCAGTTATTTCCGTTGATGCAGCTGATACTAAATGTCACAATAGAGTTACTTCTGCTGGAGTATTGTTGTTAACAGTTTCATTAATCATTTTAGTCCATCTATGAGCCATGGACCGAACTTTTCTGATATGTTCCTATTTCTTCAGTATTGAGACAGCTAAGGTGAATATATTAGGATGGGCATGCTGCGTCACTCAGCAGGTTAGGACACTGATTGTAATACCAGGGTTGGCAGAGCGATGTAACCATTGAGCCCTTGAGCAAGGCCCTTAACCCCAATTGTTCCAGTGACTGTCTGACCCTACTTTCTCAGTTATATGTTGCATTGGATGAAAGCATGTGATAAATGAGTAAACAGGCTGCAATGGAGAGTGGTGCTAATGTGAGTGAATAGACTGGTTGTGACAGAGCGGGGAGGGGTTGGGTGACTTGCTGAGGCAGACTGGGCTATGTGAGCTATTGTTTACATGTTTTGCTCCTTGTTTTTGGTGAGCGACAGAGCTTGCTTGTTTTGCATCAGTAGGCCTCACCCAATGCCCCCATTTCACCCATTCTGGATGTAAACTTTAATGCTTAAGCTTCACGAGGGTGTCCGCAAAGTATGGGAATGCATCAGATGAGTGATAACAACTGCTTCTGTTCTTAGGTTATCCTGACGGATGATTGTTTCCCCATTCGTCCCGCATGAGCACAACTGTTGCGGACTTGTGGAATAACTCCTTAATCGCTGACATGGGCAGCAGAGAAGAATTCAGCGATACAGACAGCGGGATTATCCTGCATTCCGGTAAGGCCTAGATTCCTGTCTAAATAATCACCGGTGAAATTTATGTGCACACTCAAGTACAACTGGTTAAGGATTTTACTCTTACCCCGATCGCTATTCTATTTTTAGTTCGGCTAACACCACACATGTTTTCTTGTTGTTAACACCAAAACAACTATTAGAAATATCACCTGATCCTTTCTTGCCAATGTGGGTAAGCTTAAGTGTAATGTCATTCTCTCCTGACGGTTTGTCATTGTCACGGTTGACCCAGACAACCAGGGCTTTTTTCATTTACTTGTCTAACAACCAGCCCCTTTGTCCCCAGACACACCTATGGCTGAAAAGATGCTACAGGTTATTTCAGAAATATTTAGTACACCGGCAATTTGCCTGCAGGTATAACTAGTTCTGGAGTTGAACCCAAAGTGTTTTTATTCCACGACATTTATGGTTACAGGACACCTTCCCACCCGGCTGCCTCTTGGTGACATTTAGTATATCGCACCTGGCCAGAGGGCTTGAGTTTCATGGTGACAGCACTGGCAGTAGTTCACAAACGTTTGAACTTTCTTGTCACATAGAAATGCATGTCCACCAAAAGAGATGAATGACTGGCCTTGCCAATGGTGAAAAGAATAAAACGGGCAACATTTCTGGTTCACAACACTTTTATGCGTGTGACCCTTTCCCAGTCTCTGATGACCCTGCTTTAGCATCATTAGTGGGTCACATTTAGGACCCTGGAGGTAATTCCTGGTATTGAGGATGACACAAGACTCCACAGATGGCCCCATATGCCTAAAATGATATTGTCTAAAACCCATCCTAGGGTTGCCCAAAAGAGCATGTTGCATGTGACATACCTCTACCTATTCAGAGCCATTTCCTGTCTTTCTCTTTTAAGTCCCTGATAGCCCGACACCCCCCATCAAGGACGTGACCACACACACACGGGCAGTGAAGCTAAAGCAGCAGTCCCTGCAGGACCGCTTAGAGCTGTGTCTGCTTGAGTTGAAGAAGCTGTGCATCCGAGAGGCGGTAAGATCTTC
The DNA here is from genome assembly GCA_026776945.1 of Isichthys henryi. Taxonomy (NCBI): domain Eukaryota; kingdom Metazoa; phylum Chordata; class Actinopteri; order Osteoglossiformes; family Mormyridae; genus Isichthys; species Isichthys henryi. Next base: position 8,137,499 of record JAODJX010000129.1, on the reverse strand, counting down.
CTATAGCCGGTCAGGGGTTCAACCTGTACTGATCTTAATGGACATTCTTGGGTGTCATAGCAACAATGGTTGAACTTTGAGTGAGATATCAGGTTGCCAAACTGGATCTCTTAGTGGTTGCTTCCTGCTCGCCGGAACTCATCCTTGCGTGCCGGAGCTGGGCTGTGATTACGTTGCTTCCACTGGATTTAGATCCAGTGTCTTAATGATTAAGGGTTAAACCTCGGTTAAACCTCAGCAATAGAGGGCTTATGTCATGGAGTAGGAGGTGGGAAAGGAAGGTTGAGAGGCAATCGTAATGTTGCTCAATAGAAACTGCTGTGACAGAGAGCCCTGCCCTGACATGTTACTCACAGGCTGCAGAGATACTTCTGGTAAAATGAACTGACATAGTTGCCGGGTAGGGCTTCAATCATGCATGTTCCAGAAATGGACCAGAAAGGCACCATTTGTGACCCGTACTGGTGCCCATTGCAAGCCTCAGACGAAAGAGTTTTTTGCCTTTTTGTACAAGTACAAGTACAAGTACAGGTACATTGGAATGGGGTTTTTTTTCTCATCCCGTTTTCTCTCCTTACACACAAATAGAGGTTAGAGTGAAATTTTGAGGCCAGAGCACAGGGTCAGACCTGACCTGCTATGGCTGTCTTGTAAAGATTAACTGGCTTATGAGTCTTGGCAAATATGAACTTGTCCATTCTTGGTTAAATTGCCCTTTTCAGAGCTTGAGGTGTGCCTAAGACTCCTTTTGCTAAGTGGTTCCTGCTGAAGATTAATAAAAATATTGATTTGTTTAAATTGGTAATTATGTACTCTGGTTAAAAAATTACTAGACAATTACATAAATATGCTGCCTTCTCTTGTCGTGAAATGTCCCAAGCACGTACAGCTTTAATTAATCTCGTTTCGTCTTGCTCCCTGCGCAGGAGCTGACTGGAGAGCTGTCCTCAGACTACCCGCTGTTGCCAGGGGAGAAGCCTCCTCGCATTCGCAGACGGATCGGAGCCGCTTTCAAGTTGGACGAGGAGAGCTTGCGGAAAAACGGAGAGGTACGGTATTGGGAAGACGTATGGAGATGGAGAAGTGCCCTACCGTGTTGCCCTAGCTAGTCTCTGGGCCTGGGAGGGGCTGTGCTGTTGTTTCCTGGGGGTGTTTGGTCTCAGTGAGGTACTTGGATTTTCATTGAGTATTATAGTGTACTATAGTAAAATATTGTAATATATAGTAAATATATTAAACATATAGCAAAATATTATAAATATATAGTAAAGTATTGTAATAAACCCTAAGATAAACCCAATAAAGGCTATAACAGATAAAGTTAAGAGTGGGCAGAATTATGCATTGCAAAGCCTGGTGGGGAGGATACCTCAGAGCCAGGCATGCTGGGAAGGATATCCCAGAACTACTCAACAAGCCCCCACAAATATGTTACCATATCCTGTACAAAGATTCTTTTGGTTAGAGTCATCAGCATAGCAACATGAGAAAATAACTTTTTTTATGGGATGAAAATCTGTATTGTTCAGGTGAGGGTTTTTTTTTTTTAATTAATAGTCCTGGCAATAGAAAGCAGAGAGGTTGGACCAAGGAGGAATCAGATTTGGAAAGGGGGAGTTGAGCAGAGTGCAGCTGGTGGTTGTTTTGTAATGATTAATCAGCCGTGGGTCTGGCCTGCCGGAATTGGACCAGCATCATGCCCCTACCCCCCTACCCCCGCAGAACTCAGAGCTGCACGCCCTGGAGGCCGACCTGACCCTGCAGACACAGATCTATGAGGCGGCCCGCCGGCTTTCCCGGGAGCAGCACCTGAGCAGACAGGTGCGGAGGAGCCGCATACAGCACTGCAAGCTGCAGGAGAGGAAGATGAAGGAGCTGCAGGAGTCGCTCTTCCAGCTGCGCCTCAAGTTGGGCCGCAATTCGCCCCGGCCCCGCTCTGCGCCTGGGCAGAAAGGTGACCACCCTGCCCCCGTTAAGCCAGTCGCAGCTGTACTGTTCCCCACCACTCAAAGCACACATTTGTGTGGGGCTTCCTTGTTGGCCACAAACTCACTACACTACATGGTTAAATTTAGGAAATGCTGAAGCAGCGTGTTTTGCTAAGCAGTTAGCTGGCTAGCATCTTCTGATTCTATTCTATTCGATTGTTGTTTATTTAGATTAAAATATCTGGGGGGGGGGCTTTTTGAGTGGGGCCCCAGAAACAAGTAACCCATCCCTGACTGATTGGCTGGTCATGGGATTGAATGATGAATGAAGCGTGTGGCCGTTGACTGCATATGTTGGGCGTATGGACTTGCATGGCTGCTAACTCTGGATTCGCTCTGTGTTTGCAGAACTGGCCACCATTTCAGATGACAGCTCGTTGTCAGATGCTGGGGTGCTGGATGAAGGTGAGGGTAGTGTGTATATAGTGTTGCACATTTTCCCAAAAGCCCCCTCGGCAGCAGATGACAGACAGTGAAAACTCGGTGCCAGGTGGCTGATGTCATTGTTTTCTCCAGAGGAGGGAGTCACAGATTCTTCCCACCAGACCATGGAGCTCCACCCACCCTCACAGCTCTCGCGCCCTCAGCCCCCGCAGACCCTGGAGGGACTGAAACCGGGCTGCCATGTGGTCCCTGCCTACGAGCGCTCTCCTATTCAGAACTCCCCCTGGAAAGAGTCTAGCCTGGACCAGCCCTACGAGAAGGTCAAAAGGTCATGGTAAATAAATCCATCCATCCATCGATCATTCAAATGCCCATCCTGGCCAGGGTCATTATCAAAGCATGGAAATTAATTCCTTTTAAGTTCTTTATTATGAGCTAATTCCTCATGAATAGCAGCTTGCACATGCTGAGAGGGAGTAGCCTTCTTTTCACCGAGCCATTTTTCTTTTCTATGGTTTCGGTAATAGCAGTTCATGCAAAACTGGAGTTGCAGTTTCTATAGTGTTGTCCTGACAGGACCCATTGTCTGTGCTCCTTGTTTACATTTTGCATTTCCGCCTGGGTAACATGACTGCTTCATCAATAATATATCTCTCTTTCTCTAGTAGTTCAGCCATCAGCGCTGTTTCAAACCCAGTGGAGCCCAGGTTGGGAGAAGCCCCCCTTCCACCCCAGTTCACCCCAGTCAAGAACTTGCCAGTGCCTCAGATACAGGTCACTAGCGCCCCCTCGACACCAGATTTACACCTGCGTCGTCACCACTCCCTCAGGTCAGTCTTGCCAGCATACGGTCGCCACTTGTAAAGCATTATAAGATCAGAACTTTACGGTTTTATTATTGGAGGTTTATATAGGGAAGGGGCGGCATGGTGATGCAGTGGTTAGCACTGTCGCCTCACACCTCTGGGACCCGGGTTCGAATCCCCGCCTGGGTCA
>JAODJX010000129.1:8111157-8125789 GCA_026776945.1 Isichthys henryi | reverse complement strand
GCCCATTGCTTCCGGGATAGGCTCCGGACCCCCCGCGACCCAGTAGGAACAGCGGTTTGGAAAATGGATGGATGGAATTTTCAGATACTACTGCTGTATTTACTTTGACGGGTGCATTGAAAAGGTAGCATGTTGAATAACGGGGACTAGTAGATCTCATGGGTATTAGGACGTAGAGGTCACGTGTTTAACCTATTCCTGAGGTCTGTCGGTGAGTACAGTGCTGTATAGTTTGGTGACCATATACACCAGCGATGTTATTTGGGTCTTATTGTCCATCACTGTTCTCACAGGGTGCCTCAGAAGTCTTCCAGTCTAATCCCTGCTGCCAGCGATTACTCCAGCCTGACAGACTCCCAGTTTCTCTTTGGATCACAGTTCTGGCCCGATCAGTCGCAGGGCTTGTCCGTAGAGATGAGTTTCCCATCCAGAACTTCACAGCACAACTCAGAGGTCTTCCAGTGTCCCGTTCCTTGGGTTTTTCTGCCCAGTGTGCTTTGTTTTTGCCTTATTTTGCAGTTGCTTTTGTTTGGTTATTTTTATGACAGGCACGTAGTCAGCTGGCAAAATCACGGGTTTGAATCATAATTTGCTGAGCCCCCCCTTACATCTGTACTGTCTATCGAGGGGGTTTTGTCAGTAGGGTTGCCAGACACCCCATGAAATTTATTTCGGGCTATAGGCCTGGTGGAGGGAAGTTTGGGAAGCATATAAACATTATTAGACCAATAGTTATTGCTAAACACCATCTGTTTGTGCTGTTTGACACTTACATGCTTTTAGGTTAATGAATGTAGAGTTTCTACAAGCTATCAGATCAAGCCATACCTGTTTGGGGGAGATTCTCAGGACAAAAGCAAAATGCCGGCTCTCACAGATAGTACAAACAAAGGGATACTGGAGATGTTTGAGGCAGATAAGAGGAAAGCAAAAGAGAGGGATGAGAGGTAAAACTAAACTTAGCTTTGGTCTAGATTTGTGGTGTCCGAAAGGTTCAGGAGGGCTTATATTTTTAAATTTGAGATCGTTCTTGTTTATTGGATTTTTTGTAGTACTTCTTTTGAATCACTAATAAGGAATATATCAAGGGTCAAAGCAGTAACTGAATATTAAACTGACTTCTGACAAACTTCTATACATTGATGTCTTTAATTTGTTTGAACCCTTGGATGCATGTGATTTTGTTCACTGAAAAAAAAAAAATCCAGTGCTGAATTTCATTTGATCCTGTTTTTTTTTTTTTTTTTTTTAGCATGTTGGCAGACCGTGTACTTCAACTGGGAAACACTATGGAAAATGTAAGTGCTGTAGGGCAGCAAAACAGGAAGAATTTTCTTCACATATGTGAAACTGCACTCCTCACTGACCTGAAACAACAACCAGAAAGCCCTGTGGCTTGTGAGGGTTTCAGCTTGACGCAACACATGTGCTTTGGAAGAAACTTAATGGGTTGCTTCTGTTTTTTTTTTTTCCCAGATGAAGCTTACTCTTCATAACATTGATGGAAGCATAGAATCTGCCAAGAGAGTTATTCTAGAGCATTTAGATGGTTTGACAACAACAAGTAGGTTTCACTGGAAGACTTGATCCATGATGGTGTACAAAATCTGTTTTTGGTGATGTAAGAAATACTCCATGCGTACTGGAATGTTTCACTCTCAGGTGTGTAGCTTTTCTACTGATTTACTGACAGACATCAATTCATCCATTCATCAACCCTTCTTCTGGCTGCTTTTCCTGCCCAGCCCGGGGTTGTGGGATGGAATCAGACATTCTCTCTCAAAATATTCATTTTTTTATCCCCATAATAGAGGGGTCAATGGGCGGGTCATTCAAAATTATTCACTTGTTACTATTTGAAAAGTAGGTTTTCTTTGCTTGGTAAATAAGTGAACATCAAGGTTCATTGCTTGGTTACTGCCTTGCTGCTCCCTGCCTCCTATTGACAACTTGGACTCTCAGCAATGACTTGGTCTGTCCAGTAGGTGGTGTTATTGTGCTGGTTGACCAGTAGTAAAAGCAAGGTTTCTGCAAAATTAAGTCTCAGTTCTGCAGTATGTGTAGTTCTCACATTTTAACTGCAATGATGCAGCAAGAACATAAGTGACGCATGAGATAGAGCGGTGGGGGATGGGTCAATATACAGACAATAGTGATAGCTCTCCCTGATGTGTCCAACCTTCAACCTAAATAATAGATCCTGTTGGGCTGTTTGGTTTAGTTCAAGACCATGCAGCAATGGTGCAAAAGAGTGTGGTGTCACCTCTGGAATCATTTCTTAATGAACTGGCCTCCCTGGCACAAAAGCTCAGAGACGTGGAGGACAGAGAGACAAAGGTGTGTAGATTCTAACAGGCAAGCTGAAAAAGTCTGTGGAAATAACTACCAGTGGGGTGTTGCTGCTATTGGTCTACACAAGGCCTGTTATAAAGGTCTAGATTGGAAATCTTGGGGGAGAGGGAACATGGCGTCCGAGCTCGGTTAGAAGGGTAGTGTTTCTGAAGGAAGATAAACCTGCGTTTTAGAAGATTCTTGCTGTGTTAAAATTACTTTTGTTAACGAGTTTATGAAAGTTAGTCAACTAACATAGATATGTCATTTCAAGAAATAATTCTTATATTCATCTTGTGGTACCAAAGAATTCCAGGTGGGGGAAGAAACTAGATAAAAAAAAAATCAAGGTTCAGCATTCCACTTAAATTAGGATACTGTATGAAGCATTGATAGTCAAGAAGAATAATGAACAATGAATCCAATTCAGTTAAAGGATGAAAGCGTGGGAATAGAAACATCAAACTGTCCATTTACTGCGTTAGGGTGACACAAAAATCAATGTGCAGCAAAGTATGTTTAAATGTGTTTTGTGTCCCAGATCAGTCTGGAGGTGAGTGCCCTGCATTCCTCTGTGGAGAGCCTCCATCGTGACCTAGAGAGCCTGAGAGCAGAGCATGGCAAAGAACAGTGCATGATGGGAGACATCCTCTCGCAACTCTGCACCATGGTCTCCTCTCACAGGCTTGCAGAGCAGGTAACAGACGGAGCAGTGCAGACCTCACCCTGCCCGTTTGAAAACTTAGTAACGAAGAAGATCAAGTACCTTGAGGGTATGCGTTTCTGGGATCCTGAACCATTTGCTCTGGGGAATATGGAAGACCTAGAGAAGGTGTCACAAGCTGGTGAGGCAGAGATACGCACAGAGTGTTTGGCCAACACGTTGACAGTTGGGGCAAGCAAGGAACCCTTGCAGAAGTTCTACTGCACCCGTTCTGCCAGCGCACAAAGGAAGAACCAGCACAGGTCTGGCAGTATTCCGAGATGTTGTAAGGAGAATGCCCCCCCACGTGATAAGAAGAGTCCACAGGGCTTTAGCTGCAAGGATGAACAAGCAGGTGTGCACAAGATGGGACGTGGACATATAAAGGCAAACAGACCTAAGCGAGCCCTGAGGAGAAGCCCCAGAGCCACCCCTTCTGAGACAGAAATGACATGGACTCTGCCTACCACACAACCTGTGGGCCTGTGCCAAGGTGCTGACAAGGGGGGTGTTCAGTCAGAAAAAGGGAACGCGGTACAAGACCATGCTGGGTACTCAATGACGACAGCAGCTTGGGTCACAGGAAAACCACACACTCTACAGACATCACCGCAAAATAAATGTCTCTGGCAGCTGTTTAGCATCAGCGATGATTCTGATTGATTTAGGTGGGGGTCTGATATTCAATCTCAATATGAGTCACCAGTTAGACAGTGATTGTTACAGTCTCAGTACTTAATACTTATTGACGCCACTATGTGTTGTTCCTGTATACACTCAGAAATGTACTGGTAAGGTTTTTATCTCTCTGCTGGTAAAAGTTGCAGAATTAAGTATGTTCAGTATAAAGTGTGCAAACAATACAAAAATGTGGCCACAGTTATTACAAATCTAATGGAAAATGTCATTGGTATTAAAGATGAATCTAAATGCTTTAAAAGATAGAAATTGTTTCTCGATCTCAGTTTCTGAAGTTCCCAAATATTACACAGGAACACTAAAGTTTACCACTGAACAGTAAGATTTTATTAAAACATTACAATCAGTGAGGACTTGAGGCTGATTTATACTTTTGTGTGGAATCTGCGTTGCAGGGTGGTGGCTCTGAGGCTAGGGATCTGTGCCAGCAACTGGATGGTCACTGGTTCAAATCCTGAGAATGCCAGGAGTGATCCTACTCTGTTGAGCCCTTGAGCAAGGCCCTTAACCTGCAGTTGCTTTGTCCTGGGTATGATGTTAATCTACATCTAGCCATGCAAACTAGTCCTCCAACGTACAGGAAAATTTGGTGTTGGTGGCAGGATTGGCACTCCAATCACCAGAAAAAAAGGTTACATGGGTCCTTTTGGAGTAGTGTGGTGCTGAGGTGTCTCCTGCCACTTTGGTTCTCATCCCTGAGGTGGTTTGTTGTGTGGTGGGTGCAGCAATGTGCTGTTAGAACATGCTGCTTCCCTCTACACTGTCAATAGGATGTAGGTATGGCGTAAACACATACAGTACCCAATGCCATAGCCTACCTCATAGTCACACTGGTGCCGGTGTGGTGACTGAGGACATGGCATAAGCTCTGTTTAGGCTGAACACCGAAGTATAAATCAGCATTTACAAGATGCACATCTTGCCTAATGGGTGCACTGAATTTCTTTAAATGTGTCAAAACAAACTAACAAAGAAAAGCAAAGTTTTGTTTTAGGCTTCCAAAATCATGTTAGTGAAATCACAGATAACTTTATAAAAGCAATCCATAAAAGTGAGGTGTTAGTAGAGAACAGCGTGTGTGCATGTATGAACTAACTTCATTTTGGTTAGTACATCATTTTAGGTTAATCCACCATTATGACCATTGTTAGCAGTGACTCCTATGTTTATGTGTTGTGGTGGCCAAACTAGAATGGATGCAGAAGGTTTTCAAGACCTAGATATGAAAAATTAGATAGGAGGCTTGACTATAAATGTTCCTTAAAAAACTAAGAATGTACACCATGCAATTACTCAACTGTATAGTATCACCCATATCCTCTTAAGGGAACATTTCTCTTTTCATAACCTGCACTTACAGTAAATGAAAAAGCTAGTGGGCATAGTTTATGCCCAATGAAGTTTTGCTAAATCGGTATTATTCAAGTGTAGATTTTTGTGACATGAAAGGTTTCAGCTAAAGATTGGTAGAAATGATTCCTTTGCGAGTTTAAAAAATTGAAGATATTTGATTTTAAAGCCACAATGGCAGGATAAAAACAGTATTATATCAACCTAACTCATTAAACTCAGTAAACTTTTATCAGCACTGAATCTGAAGTTCTGTCAAGAAGACATTCTCTGATTTGTGAAATATTACTTTCTTCATTTCTGAGACCTCTGGGCCAAGGACAAACTAGAACTTCAACAAGATGTGCCTACGTTATAAGGGCACTTTCATCATTGAGATTAATCACTAGAACTAAAATTTGTGAACAAAGGTGTTTTTCCAAGCATGTTTTACACAAAACAGCATAATATTTAATTGTCCCCTCAGTCAACAGTACATTTTAAGTTGCCAAAATTGGGCAGCCCAGTCCATGTACATGTATAACCAATTCTACCAGGAAAGGTCTTTGCAAAGAAATCTTGAGGGTGCAGTGTGGGATTCACTGCAATCAGAAATCCTTATGTTGCTTTCACAATGAGGAATCCAGTGAATGGACTTCCATAAAAAATCATATGACTTTTAATACTAAACTACCATCAACTACATAATGTAGCACTGAGCAATGAGTGTTAGTAACGTAACAAACCTCTAAATCTGGTACAAGTACTCATTGCATGCCAGCTAGTCTTGCTGCTTCCATGCTCTGATGAATGATGAATGGATGGATGCATCAAGCTAATGGGGGCACACAGCCAAAGCAATGTCGATTGTCCAGATGGATGTTGCACACAGTGCCAGCTTTGGTATAACAAGGGCGCCTTTATGCTAGTTCAGATTGACTCTTAGGTGCATCACTCATCTGAAGCATCTGAGGGTGGGGCCACAAGATTGCGAGGGTTGAGGTTGGCCACCAGGCATACGTCATAGTTGTCGTGCATCAGGACACGCCGTGCCACCATAGTCCACACTTTCTCCCATGGATCGAGTTCTATGATGTCCTTGATGATGGCATCGTGCCGATCTAAGAGGAAAGTTTTGGAATACTGTCTGACCAAACCTTCAGCAACCTCAGCACTAAGGGCTGTATTAGACTTAGGGAAATATTTACTTTAGTCAAGTATTTCACTATATACTCTGTACAATATCAAACTTCCCCAAAATGTAGATTTCCAGCACTAAAACTGAACATCATAAGAACATAAGAAATTTACAAACAAGAGGAGGCCATTTGGTCCATGAAGCTCATTTGGGGAAAATTTAACTAATAGCTCAGAGTTGTTAAAATGTTATCTAGCTCTGATTTAAAAGAACCCAAGGTTTTAGTTTGCGCTACATTAACAGGAAGACTATTCCATACTCTAACTACACGCTGTGTAAAGAAGTGCTTTATCAAATCCATTTTAAAATGTTCTACTGCTAATTTCCACCTATGGCCTCAAGTTCTAGTATTTAAACTAATATTGAGGTAACTATTTGGCTGAACAGCATCCAAACCTGTTAGAATCTTATATACCTGGATCATGTCCCCCTTTAGTCTCCTTTGCTCGAGGCTAAATAGATTCAGCTCAGCTAACCTCTCCTCATAAGACATTCCTCTAAGACCAGGAATCATTCTCATAGCCCTATGTTGCACCATTTCCAAGGCAGTAATGTCCTTCTTAAGGTATGGTGACCAAACCTGCAAACAATATTCTAAGTGGGGTTTTACCAAGGGATTGAATATTTCTATAATTGTAGCATCACCTCCCTTGACTTAAACTCCACACACCTAGAGATGTAATTTGGCCATCAAGACCTTGTGACATTGACCTTTATGACACTGGAGAATTGTTTATTTTGAACTGAGCTAATAGAATTATAATTTATCATTTTAAAAATCTAATCCCATGAATAGACATGCATTTTATGTCTTTCATTGATACTTATCAAGCTGATTACTAGTAAAATCTTGTTCCACAGCAGGTGAAATGATCAATATTAAAGTCTGCAGCATTGGGGTGTTAGACTATCAAGGATATGCGCACAATGGAGGTGGTGCCTGGGGTCATGTGGTGATTGTATGGCACGGTGCTTACCAGCCCCCCTGTAAAAGCCACACACGTAGAGTTTGCCACCTGCAGCCCCTGCATTGGATCCCCCACTGCGCAGGGAGAGGAGCGGATAGGGCAGCCGTGGTCCCTCCCTCCAGAAGCCCCCATCTGGGTTGTAAATCTCCACGACATCAAGGCAGCGGCGTGATTGTCCACGGTCAACTCCTTCACAGCCAATGCCCCCTACAGGGGCAACAGCACATTGGGGTTGGTTGTCATTCAGGTGTTCTTGCCAGAGAAACTGGGGGTGGTGTGGAACTCACTGAGCTAGGATTCTCTAGCCTGTGATAGGAAGGTCGCTGTTTCAAATCCCTCTGTCAGCAGATTGATGTCACCATCAGGCCCCTGAGAAAAACCCTTAATCCCCCAAATGCTCCAGAAACTTTCTGACCCTACTAAATCAATTGTGCGTCACTCTGGGTAACAGCATATGATCAATAAATAAAATGTAGAAGCTGTAGGACCTAGATGTCTTTCTCAAAGCTAAAGCCATGGCAAAAAAGATTGTGATTCTGGAGAGGGATCAAACCCCTCAGTTATTGATATCTAATGACCCATTTTCTGAGTGAACTGTAAAATAGGATGGAACTTCATTGATAGATGGGGGAAATTTCTTTGTCCAATAGCACAGAAAGAAATACAACAACAATAAAGTAAGTAGGAAATAAATACTGCAGGATAACGTATGTAAAAAGATGATAAATATGCAAGGGAAAAGGCACTGAATCAATAAATAAACAAGCAAAACCATGCAACGCGGTGTACCACTATGGTGAAATAGTACAAAAAAAGGTGTGCAAATGGAAGTTGGCTAATGGAATATACACAAGCTGTATATCTTCATGCTAAATACTTCAAAATAATCTTCAATCTGTTAAGTTCAGACGTATATCACTCTAGCCCCCAGTCCTCCTCCTCACCCAGCACGTAAACCTCCCCGTTTAGCACTACCGCACTGCAGCGGTACTTGGAGAACTTCATGGACCCACGCTCCTCCCACTTGTTTGCCTCGGGGTCATACTGGAACATGCGATTGCTCAGGCGGTCGGGCTCGTCATCTGGCCTGTCACACTGCAGGGACGGGGGCAGAACGGGACAGTGACGGGGATAACCAGGTGTGGAACAGGAAGGGGGTTGGGGGGGCTTGATTAGGGTCTGAATACAGTCAGCCTTGAATGCAGATTCATCTCAATAATGTTTCAATGTTTTTATAGTTTTGCTCCAAAAATCAGTGTACTCTTTTTCTCAGCACAGATTCTAAATTAACGAACACATTTAAACAAAGCTGGAAAAACATGCAGCTTAGTACACAATATGAATGAAAAATCCATATCATTGCTTCATTTTATATTCATCTTATATAATTTATGTTACAGTTAATTATAAAACTTCTGATTTGATATAAGCAATTATGAAGTCTGGAATTGGCATTAACAAATGAAATTGACCCAAAGGATTGATATTTTTCATTCGGATATTAAAAGTTCAAATCAGGTACCACAGATATAACTAAATAAACTGAGTGTTCCATTTCAAGCCATTACCTGTGGTGTCCTGCCTCCCAGTACATAAAGACAGCCTTTCAAGCTGACAACACAGTGACACGCCAATGGCATTGGCAGTGGGGTGGAGTTTCTCCAGGACCCGCCTTTCAGGGACCAGCGCTCCACACTATTGGTTATGAGGTAATGGTTCTTCAGCTTCATCTGGCCCCCCAACAGGTAGAGGGTGTCACCCAAAGTGCCAAGAGCGTACATATCCCGATACTCCACTGAGCAGAGCTTCTCCCAGGTGCCCTGTGCTGATGCCTTGTACCTGCGATGGCAAGTAAATGTGACAGAGGGTGTAATTACTTTATTCATTAATTGAATTGTTTAGACCTTCGTTGCCCAAGTATCTCTAACCATGAGCGATTGTGACAATTCAATATCAGCATGATTGTCTCATAAGCAAGTCCATTCCTGAATTGGACACTATACCCGTTCATCCGAATTGGTCCTTAAGTTGCTTTCATTACTTGTCGCTGTCACCTTCTCGCTCAGTATGTCGGTCACCCTTCCTGACTGCCGGGGCGCTCACTCTTACCTGCAGATATCCACGGTTCTGTTCTTCTGCCGTGCCATTCTGCGGGCCCCTGCCTCCCCAGCCACCACGATCTGGTTGTCCTCAGTCACCACGCCGGCACACACGCAGCCCAGCACTTCGCCGTAGCGGGGAGAGGTGATGAAGAGGGTGCGCCCAGTGGTGGGGGCGTAGCAGAAGCTATAGTCGCAGTAGCTGCCCTGCCGTGACCTGATGCCCAGGCCGTCATTTCCAACACAGAGCAGCACGTCAGTGGTCTCCATGCCGTATCGCAGTTTCAGACGGCGCGGTGCCGCGGCAGGATGCTGCCGGGCCGCCTCCAGGGCCTGCTCCACCATCTCCAGGCACTCAGCATCCCCCAGCAGCACCGTGCTCCTCCGCATTGCCTCCCGCAGGAAGTCGGGTGCCACTAGAGGGAGCCGTACGCGGCGCAGAAGCTCAGCGAGGTGCGTGGCCCTCTCGGCCCGCCGGTGGTCCACCCAGCGCAGCACCATGTCCAGGATGCTCTCCTCGCGTGTGATGTTGAGGTCGTCTGAGCCGACCAGTGGCAGCAGCTGGTGCGCCTCCAGGTCCAGCACCTCCTCTTGCAGGCAGACCTCGGCAAAGTGTTGCCGCAGGTAACGCTGCGCCAGATCAGCCAGCTCCTCAGCACCCAGCTCCCGCGCATAATAATATACACCCAGGCAGTTGGAGGCGTCCATGTGATCGATCATATGCTGCTGGCACTGCTTGAACACATCATCCATCTGCAGCAGGAAGGCGGCGGTGGAGACGCCCTGCACGTTGGTGTTGGTGAGGGGCAGCTCTGCCAGGTACATGTAGTCGAGCAGGAGTCCCAGACTCTCGGCAGGTGTGTCCCGCAGCACCACCTCACGCTGGCCGCACTCGCTCAGGCCACAGGTGAACATGACCCGGAAGTAGGGGCTGAAGGCACACAGGACCACACGGTGGCAAGGGAAATAGACATCCTCGGCCACCAGGACCACATCGGTCAGCTCGCCCATCTCGCGCATCGTCCACAGCTGCTCCAGAAGCGCCAGGCCATGCTTGTTTTTGGGATCCATGGCTCACGACAGCAAAAAAAAATACTCAAAAACCTGAAATAAACAAAATAAACAATTAAGCACATTCTCTACACAGCTCGGTCACCTAATGAGATCGGCTCCTCTTCAGGGAAATCTGAAACTAGTTCAAAATGAGGTCACTGTGAGGTTTATTATAAACATCCCCAACTTCACCGACCATTAAAAACTGCCTGTAGAGAAGCAACTGTCTGTTCTCTTCTGTTTTCTACACTTAATATCTTACAGCTTTTCTCACTGCCAATGTGTTAGAATGTAAACAAATAATTTATGATCCAAATGTCACTAACTTATGCCTGAAGGACATACCAGTCTTGCAAGTTGTTTAGACCAAGCAATACAGAATTTCCTATTTTGAGACCTGCAAGAGAACAAGGTCACTGTAAGACTGTCAGTAAATATAGCGGCACAAAAAGAGTATTTTAGTAACGTTACGTCATCGTTAGCTTCTCAATGCTTTATTTAGTTCTTGATGGGGGTCTGATCTCAGTGACTCCTTTAAAGAATGCCAGACAAAGCCCCCAAACAAAGCATCGAACTGAAGTGTCCCTCTGTGTTAGGAGCTGGTCCAGGCAATTTAGGGGAGGTGAATCCTGGCACGTTGTATGTTAAAGTAAGAGGCATAAGTACATAAAGTATGGCACTACAAGCCTGCTTCAGTGAGGTCAGCGGGACATACAACATACCCTACCAGCCTTTCCTTTGTTTTCGTGGTCATTCAGTCTTTGTTGGATGAAGGAGGCATCGCATTTCTTTACGTACGGCAACGGAGCAATGGAGAACAGGGCTTAAAACTTTCCTGACGCATCGCAGACTGTTTACAGACATTAGGCAGCTCTTAGTTGCAGCAGAGCTTTAAATAGATTGTAATGTGCACTCGTTCGAAATGCCGAGCAGGCCAGAAACCGGCCTGCGTATTTGCTGTCGCTTATTTAAAGTTTAATAATCAGCCAATGGGAGTCACACAGAGGAGCAAACTGTATTTTTTTTTTCTAATGCTCAGGTCGTTTTTCTTCGTTTAAGTCTTATGATAATGCGACGTCATACTATCAAGTATCAGTTTGTACCTTTGAGGGTATAATCACTTGTGTGCTGTAGCTGTAGGTCAATGTACCTTTTAAGGTACAGAAATTGACTCCGAGGAACATTTTTTTTACCATAGTGGGCACATTAATGTTGTTTGTACCTTGGGGAACAAAATTGTACCAGCGCTGTACCCATTTGTCTGGCAGAACGAGATCAAGTTTCATGACATTCGTCTCTTAAAGTGATGGTGTTTCCTCTCTTATAATCCTTTTTAGGCAAATAATAGCATGTGTCCATTTAAATGCAATAAAACCAGAATAAACTCAACAGTCGCACACTTGATTAATCCCTTAAGAACATATTCATAGGAGCTAATATATAGTGGTAAAGGAAAAGTGTTTTATTGTTTGTTTTACTATTTAATAAAGTGATGCTGTCACCAGTTTTAAGACTCCAAATCCATTAAAAACCTTTCTATGTCGTAATGGAATCTGACTGAAATGTATAATTTGCTACGGTCAACACTCAGAGTCAAAGATCAGCTCCTCAGTCGGAAAGTAATGGTCAATCCGCTCTTCCATTTATTAATGAAAATATTAACAGTTGGTCATTGTTCCGGAAAGAAGCCGCAGATGACCTGCGGACAGGTGTTATGAATTTTAGAGAAACCCCACAGTAATATGTGACTGTACGATAAAGGGGTGAGTGGATGGATGGATTGAGTCTGTAAGAAGTAACGTTTAAAAAATACCATGGAAATTAGGGATGTAGTGTGTTTAGCGGTTTTCAAAATTACACACATCTCACCAAGTCGCAGCGTCTGCTATGGTAAAGTTAATTACCAGCGAGTTCTTTCGGTACACTTAAGTATAGCTAAGCCAGTATACTTGTTAAATATTGCTTGTTGTAATTTTGTCGTATTTGCCCATGTTTTATGGAGCCAACACTGAAAAGTTTAATTTGTTACTATAGCAAATCTGCACGCAAAACCAAGCTCTCGTTTGTGTCTGCGTGTCATTCTTATGCTTATTGGAAAGTGAGGAAGAATCTTCAGTGCAGTCCTAAGTTTGCTCGTTTGTTTTTTACTAAGCTGTTTTTTTAAATAGTAAAAAGTCTTTAGTTTTGTTTTGTTAAGTCATATTCACCTCCAGATTCACCTCCATATTCACCATCACCCACCTGCCCTAGGCCTGCACCATACCCGGGAGTTATTGGGAAGCAGCGCACGGCCAGGGTTATATCAATATATAATTAATAGTTGAGACCCTATGCTTTAATTATTTAGAAATGTGACCAGTAATTTTATATTTAGATTGATTCCCCTTCTCTAAACTCTCCAATTTTCAGTTCTTCACTGCTGGGCAGTGGTCAATTCTCTGCAAGTCTCTTGACCTGGTTCTTCATGAGTTCGAGGCGTGTCCGGTGATGCATCGCATCATATCATGTTAAATTGCACTGCATCGCAATAAGGGTGAATCGTATCGCATCACGATAGTAATTGCTTCATAAGTATCTTTAATGTATCGAATCATTGGCAGTGCATTGAGATGTTTATCGCCTTGCCTCAGAAATGGAGATGCATATCCCTAATGGAAATACATGATGTTGCCATCTGCTGTTGCCTAGTTTGACTCTGTTTGTAGTCCTCTGTGGACTGCATGGTAATCACAGACTATTCGTCCCGTTTTGTGCATTGTGGGTTACGTGGTAGAATTTCCACCTGCCATGTGTGTGGCCTGGGTTTAGCTCCCAACCAATACAACTATCCATCTCAAGAATTTCCATAGTGGGGTCAATAAAGTTTATCTAATCTAATCTTGTGTGTTGGGAGCATTTCTGGTTAACTGTTACCCTTACATAGAAAAGTTGTTTACTCTGATTGTGGAACAGAAAGCCACAACCTTTTGTGTGTCCTGTTCCCCAACCTCTGCTATTGATATGCACTATATGGACAAAAGTACTGGGGTACCCAGCCATTACACCTATAGGAACTTCTACGATATTCCATTCTAAATCCATAGGCAGCAATATGGAGTTGGTCCCCCCTTCTCAGGTATAACAGCTGCCACTCTTCTGGGAAGCCTTATCACAGGTTTATGGAGTGTATCTGTGGGAATTTTCTCCAATTCATCACTCCACAGAACATTTCCCCTGCTCCTGAGTCCAGTGGTGGTGTGCTTTACACCACTCCATCCAACACTTAGCATTATATTTGGTGATGTGAGGCTTGCATGCAACTGCTCAGCCATGGAAGCCCATTCCATGAAGCTCCCAGTGTACAGTTTTGTGCTGTGGTTAATGCCAGAGGAAGTTTGAAACTCTGCAGTTACTATGTCAACAGAACGTTGACAACTTATACACACTATCTGCCTCAACACTTGGCGACCCTGCTGTGTTACTTTACGTGGTCTGACACTTTGTGGCTGAGTTTCTGTTGTTCCTAAACGCTTCCACTTTGCAATAATACCACTTGTATTTAACCATAGAATATCTATCAGGGAATAAATTTCATGAGCAAACTTATTGCAAAGGTGGCATCCTACTCTTCAGAACGACCCATTCTCTCACAAATGTTTGTGAACCAGACTGCATGGCTGGGTACTTGGTTTTATACACTTGTGGCAATGGGTCTGAATAAAACACCTGAATTCAATGATTAAGAGATGTGTTCCAGTACTTTTGTCCATATAGTGTACCTGCTTTGGGGGAAGGCATCAACGTCTTAAAGTGACCTCTTAGATCATACGGTGTTTCTGATCACTGAACAGTATCTTCCTGGCGGGAGGCTCCCGCTATAACTGACTGGCCTTCTGTAAGAATATCACACGTCTGCTGATCAGCTTTATTTCAAGAATTCAGTGATATTATTTGGCACATGCAAGGTGTTCAGTTAGACTATTACCCTGCAGTGAAGTGCAAGTTGGTCATAATAAAAATACTTGAAGACAGTAAGGTGACAATATCCACCCATCCATTTTCCAAACCGCTTATCCTACTGGGTTGCGGGGGGTCTGGAGCCTATCCCGGACAAGGCAGGGAACAGTCCACGATGGGGGGCCAGCCCATCGCAGGGCACACTCACACACCAGTCACTCATGCATGCACACCTACGCGCAATTTAGCAACTCCAATTAGCCTCAGCATGTCTTTGGACTGTGGGGGGAAACCGGAGTACCCGGAGGAAACCCCA
>JAODJX010000129.1:8100774-8111057 GCA_026776945.1 Isichthys henryi | reverse complement strand
GGAAACCCCACGACGACATGGGGAGAACATGCAAACTCCACACACATGTGACCCAGGCGGGGATTCAAACCCGGGTCTCAGAGGTGTGAGGCGACAGTGCTAACCACTGCACCACCATGCCGCCCTTCTCCCATCATCATGTAGTGTAATTTCATGCTACCTAATATGATGCCATCCGGAGACTAAACGCCATTACAAAGGGAATCAGATGCTTATAAGCCCTCAGTGTTATTTTAAAAGCATTCGTCACAGACGGCAAGCAAATGTAAATATCCATCCCTCCATCCATCCATCCATCCATCCATCCATCCAGCTTCTAACTGCTTATCCTTTTATTGGCCCCCAATGAAGAACATAGCAAAACTAAAAAATAATACAAACCTGGGCGGAGATGTACCATTGCTCCTAGTGGCTCTCGATTATGGATGAATAGGAGGGCCTGACCTCTGACCTCTCCCTCTGAAATATACATACCTTCCCTGTGTATTGCAATGTTGTGCCAAAACATGCCTGCTTTATACAAAACTATAAATACTGTATTTTTTTTTATTACAAGTAAAACTAGATCTTTTTTGTCTGTTCATATTTTTTTTCTAGGTATAGTTTTTCTGGGCTATTTTAAAATATCAGGTCTCATGTTTTCAGCCTGTGACATCACTCTGGTGTAATATGTACTGTAATAGCCCATAATGGCATTAACCATTCACTTGGGTTTCTCAATCTTAGGAAATGGGCAGGATTCTGAACCGCACACTCCACACTGCACACCTCTATCCGGGCCCCTATGACCTGGCGAGCTGTATTGCACAATTGCTGACACAGCAGAGCCAGGAGCCATGTGCCGGATCCTCCCCCCCCCAAAAGGGCGTATATCATTAATGTATGCTGATGTTCAATCTGCTGTGTGTAACAGAAACCTGGAGCTTGGCTCCTTAAAGGCAACAAACAGTAGAAAATATCTAACCAACTCATACACAGGAAGGAGACGATTACCGGGGTTTAGACAAATAAGCACATCAGACCTATTGTTCTCACAGTAATTTTCCAATGAAATCTGTGGACAAAATATCCATGTAGAGTTCAAAGTAATTGATTCTGTACAAAACATTAACTCTGAAGCATTTGAAGTAAGAAATCAACTTTTGAAAGTACTATTGTTATGTCCTTGAAGGGAAGACACCTCATATTCTGGGTAAAATGGACCCGTATTTGGATAAAGTAAATATGAAGCAAAGAAATACAATGGATTCTGTGGACAGCCGACTCAGAACATCTTATACAAACCAATTACATGTGGGTGCAGTACAACTTTGCATCAAGTACAAAAGAGTCACGGGATACAATAGCTCGACATTTGTGGTACCTCTTAACAAATCAAAACCAATTAAAAAGTGCTCCTGCTCTGTAGTATATAGCTAGGCAGTCTTTAAGTCATGTCCATGCCAGACTTGCTTGAGCAGTGCTTGGCTCATTAGAGTAAGTTAACTATTAGGATCTGAGAGCTGGTGTACTTCTGCCAGAGGGATATAAATGCAGCAGATTCCTGGACAGTAAAGGGACAGTAGGCTGTGCACTGGTCTGTGGGGTTACATGCCCAAAACTGGATCCGGATACAATCTGAGGATCTTGGGATATCTTGAGATCTGATTAGCATCAGGACTGCGGACTGACTGTGCCTACAGAGACCAGTGTACCTCTGACTGACAGACAGATCCTGCAAAAGTATGACTGCAAAACGGGGGAGCACTAATTACCATGTGGACAGAGACATACTGGATGAAGCAAGCCTAGAGGAACTCGCCCAGAAGCTGCACTCATCTAAGAAGCCCTGCCTAGTGGACCGGCTCAAACACTCATGCAGGTAAGACGGAGCCATTGGTTTGTATGGAACGGAACAGGTGTGGTGCTGCCGCAAAGCATTATGGGTGGCAAAGCATTATGGGTGGCAAACTATTATGGGTAGCTGCTTTCCCCCCTTTATTCCATATCCCAGTGTCTCCCTCTGCTCCCAGGTGCTCGCTGCCTCAGCTGAAGCGCAAGGTGGTGGGTTGCCTGCCTGTGCTTTACTGGCTGCCACGCTATTCCATCTGGGACTATGGCATGGGTGACCTTATCGCCGGTATTAGTGTGGGAATCATGCAGCTGCCACAGGGTGAGCCTGACCGCTGGGCATTACAGAGAGTGACAGATAACAAACATAGCAACCAGAGAGAGCTGTCGCTGCACATTGACCTCTATAGATACAGATTTATCCTGATTGAGCACACATAGTCACTGAGGCTAATATAAAGGTCCACTTGATGTATTCTTTACAGGAATGGCCTATGCACTTCTGGCTTCCTTGCCCCCTGTTTTTGGCCTCTATACCTGCCTGTACCCCGTACTGATATATTTCTTCTTTGGGACATCCCGACATATCTCCATAGGTAAGATTCAAAGCGCTGTTTGCATGAGTTAGATACATAAAACTTTCTATCAATGTTCTGAGGTCTGCTATGGATGTTCAGTGTTTTTGTGAGTAGTCTGCACCGATGTTCAGATATATCCATGTGTCTATTCTTAGGACCATTTGCAGTGCTCAGTATTATGGTGGGCAGTGTGGTGGAACAATTAGCCCCTGACCAAAAATTTCTCATAATGAATGGCACCAACCTGACTAACATTGTGGACGAAGCAGCCCGGGACAGCTACCGGGTCAAGGTGGCTGCTACCACCACTGTCTTGGGCGGGATTATCCAGGTTAGCATGTAGCATCGTACTGGTTGACTTGTATTGGAATATCATCATTTCCACACTCCCCCAACACCGATCCCTTGTTCTGGATCTCCTGGAACATCAGCATGAATGAATCTTCCAGCATTATTCAATAAAACCAGTTGCTAAAGAACACTGATATTATCTTTTCTTTCAAGCGTCAAAATGTCCAATTAAAGTGGTCTGCATTTGGGGGATGAATAACATTAACAGGCTTTGCAGGTCACTCTGTTAATTAATAATTGTAGGGATGGACACTTCATGGGTACATGCATCTGTCCTCCAGGTTGTCCTTGGTCTGGTCCGGTTTGGCTTTGTGGGCACTTATCTGTCCGAACCCCTCGTCCGAGGTTACACCTCAGCTGCTGCCTGTCACGCAGTGGTGGCACAGCTGAAATACATCTTTGGTTTGTCACCCAGGCGGTTCAATGGACCTCTGTCACTGGTGTATGTGAGTTCTCACAAAAACCTTTTTTTCTTGCTTTCAATTTAATTATAATTTTTTTTCCATTGTACCCTTTATCTTGCTACTGTCCTCTTTCCCGTATCAGCATGAAACCCCCTGGAGTTTTTCTTGTTTAGCTTTAGTTGCGCTCCTTCTTTCCAGAAGTTCCTCTCAGTCTGGCCACACCCATCTCTCCTCAGGTGCTGGTGGACATCTGCTCTCAGCTGCACCAGATCCATGTCCCCACACTCGTGGTCAGTTCAGTGTCCCTGGTGACTCTCTTCTCTGCCAAGGAACTCAATTCCGCCCTAGCCAAAAAGCTGCCTGTTCCGATTCCTGTGGAACTCATCTCTGTGAGTGTGCCACCTGATGGAGCTGCTTTATTATAAAAGGCTGGGAAAAATGTTCTGTCTTCATCTTGTTATTTAACCTCTTGCTGTATGTTTTAATGACAATGTTGACTACGCATTCGCCGTGCATCATGAAAATACACAAAAATGACATTTGTATACACAGTGGGTTCAGCCTCTGTACTTTTGAATCCTGCGCTCAATAGAGAAGCCACGGCCCCATTGCGCATTTGAGCAAGGTCCTTAACGCCCCCAGTAACGATCCAGGGGTATTGGATTAGTGGCTGACCCTGAGCTCGGACCCCAGGCTCAACATGCGAGTGAGTCTTAAAAAACATAGCAAGATGGGATATGCAAAGGTGCTTGTAGATATGACAAATACAGCTTCTTTACATATGTGGAACTTAATTTAAGACACATACTAACAGACACTAATGCGAGGAACACACAGACTTGCCCTGTCTCCTTCACACACACCCTTAAAGGGTCACACGGTGGTTGTGCCCCTTAATAATGTTGTACCAGGTTGTGAGCCAATCCTGCCATTGCTCTCCATGGTTAAGCCATTTCCTTCCATTTGTTGAATGTGGAACAGATTGCCGTGGCGACCCTGCTGTCCAGCTATACCTACCTGAACCAGAACTACGCAATTGGTGTAGTGGGGGAGATCCCCAGTGGGTGAGTCAGATTGCCTAGGGTGGAGACGTTGGGCAATGCATGAGAGCTCTCTAGCCCTGAACCATAAGGAGACCATATTCATGCATCATCTACATAAGACATTTTATTATATGTTGGCAGCGTCAAATACATCTCTACGATTTGCATAGCTTTCCGATAAATAGAAAATGAAATTCTTGCACTATATAAAAGAATGCAGATGCTTGTTATATTTTTTAATGGATGGTTAACGCAAAAGCATGACTTACTGTCTGATGTTGGTGTTTGTTTATACAGGCTGATCCCTCCCAGCACACCGCAGGTCAGTCTCTTCCATGAGGTGATCGGAGATGCCTTTGCACTGGCCCTCGTGGGCTATGCCATTTCCGTCTCTCTGGGCAAGACTTTTGCCATCAAGAATGGGTACAAGGTGGACACCAACCAGGTCTGCATCTCGCTGGGACACTCAAAGCGTGGGCATGATACTGTCGATGGCCCACAGGGCCTCGGTTTCACATTGGCTGCTTTTTATTTTTTCCATTTATGTGATTGTCCTGCAATCTAACATCAGTATTTAACCTACAGCTCTGAAAGAAATGTAGAGATCGCAGAAGAATTTTAATTTCCACTCATTTATCAATTTCTGGGTATGCACCTCTGTGACACATACATTTTTTTTCCATCTCCTTCCTGGTTCTTCCCTGCTTCTCATTGCTTCTAAAAGCCAGTTATGAACTGTCGTAGCAGTGCACTTCACACCACTTAAAGTGTCCCCTTCCCTTGGAAAGTCATCCTCTGATTTATGAGGCACTGCTGGATAAGTTGATGGTCACCTCTGCCATTAGAAAGTTGCTTCTGCCTTCTGTCCGGCTGGTTTTTAGTTATTGCCAGTGTCTCCTGCTTCACCTTCTTCTTGTGTACTACGGTCTTAGAAACTTTGAACCCGGAATCAGCCTATCTCACAGTGTAGCCTTCAGCCACCGGATTTTACCAGGATTTAAAAAGGCAGATTATAAAAAAAAATATAGAGTGGTCTCTTAATTTTTTCCAGAGCAGTACATGACTTCTCTAATTTAGGGGTTCCCAACCTTCTGATGACTGCAGACAGGTTTACGTTGTGCAGAAACTGGCAAAACTTGTCAGCTAGGGGCGGCGGTCACGGGGATGCTAGCGGTGAATCAATTGGAGAGATTCAACACGTTTAACCATTTCGTTTAAAAAAAAATGCAATCAGAATATGCAAATGTCTGGGTTTGTAGTTTATTTTTGGAAATTAATCAACCCCTCTTTGGTGGAATACTGGCCACGAAACGCTGTCGGTCTGCTAGCACCTGCTCTCTCCACAAAAATACCCAACTCCCATAACTGACAACTACCGTACTGTAGCATCCACAGGCCAACTGTACACCGCAGCCAAGCCCCTTGAAGCCCCTTCCTTGTTGTCTCATCTTTCGCTTCTGCTGGTGATCACCCTCTCATCCCTCCTATGCAGGAACTGGTAGCTCTGGGTCTCAGCAACATAACGGGGGGCTTTTTCCACTGCTACTCCGTCGGCTGCTCCATGTCCCGGAGCCTCGTTCAGCTGACCACAGGGGGAAAGACACAGGTACATGGACATACACACGTGTGGCCACTAGACTTGTGCTGTTTTGAAAGAATCACTGATTCTTTCAATGAGTAATTCATCATTCGGTTTTTTTCACAAGTGAAGCAGATCATACTGTTTACTGCCTTGCTGAAGCATCTTAAATTGTGTTTGTGTTCAATTTGTGTTTACTGGTGGCCGGCAAGGCATGCAAAGCAAGATTTTCATTGCATAGCGTAACTGATTGTTTATTGTGTGTATGACAAAAAACAGACAATAAACTCTTTCAAATCTCTTGGATCTCGAATCCCTTAAAACTACACAGAGACAACAATCAACCTACATTAGGTGGAACATATTGTGTGTTTTTGCTGGTCTAATGAATCTTGCTTGTGTTGTCAGATTGCTGGGGTAGTTTCTGCTTTGATAGTGCTGATTGCTATACTGAAGCTGGGACCCCTGTTTCAAGAGCTGCCCAAGGCACGTCAATTTTTCTTTTGTCTCTTCTTTTACTAAAGCCACATCCAGTGATCTGAGCTACAGCTTGACAAGTCTGTGTGCTTTGTTCCCCAGGCGGTTCTCTCGGCTATCGTGCTGGTCAACCTGAAGGGCATGTTCAAGCAGTTCTATGACATCATCACACTGTGGAAGACCAACAAGATCGATCTGGTACAAATATAAACATAAACAGAAAAACACGCAAATTGCCACACTAATAAACTTGGGGCCGTGTGTGGCTCAGTGGGTTAGGCCTCTGTGATTGGCAGGTTGCCAGTTCAGAACCCGTGCTCAGCAGAGTAGCCACCTCGTCTCTGAGCCCTTGAGTGCTCATCCTTAACCCCCAGAAGAATTCTCCAGGGACACCGGATGAATGATTGCCCCTATGCTCTGACCCCACACTTTCTCCTGATCTTGTATAAATGGCAAATAAAGCATCATTTCATAAATGTGTTCTGTACAAAAAATTATACCATAAATAAGAACCTGGCAACATAATCAGTATTGATTCTTCTCTGATGTACAGAAGTGCAAATGTATAAATGCAAATCTTACCTGCACTGTGGCTGTCCTTCTGGCTGACCACCTTCCTACCCCTACCCCACACCCTGTGTACGTCGTCTCCTTCTCTCCACAGCTGGTATGGCTGGTCACCTGGATGTTCACCCTGCTGTTCCACCTGGACATGGGTCTTGCAGCTTCCATCATGTTTGCCCTATTGACGGTCATCTTCAGGACCCAGCTGTAAGACTCCTTCCATCATTTATCTCTTGCTCTCTGTTTAGGCTGCCTTGTTACCTGTTTCATATATGACTGGCTCTTCGTTTCTTACGCACAGTTAGCAGACCAAGGCCTGCTGTACATAATTCCCAGGTCCAGGACAAAATTACTTCAAGCAGGTTCCCATGATGCATAGCTCCACCCACCAGGGCCTTCTCCTAGGCCCAGTCCTGGGACAATATTCCCAGCTGCCCTCCCGAAATGGTGGATCTGACTAGACCATATTTTCCCTATTTTAGTCCAAAGTACTCCGTCCTGGGCCAGATTCCTGGAACCGAGATCTACTTGGACATGGAAAAATACAAGGAGGTGAGATAATTGGCGTGGAGGAGGTGTGATTAATAAGAATATAAGAAATTTACAAGAGGAGGCCATTTATTTGGGGAGAACTTAACTAATAGCTCACAGTTGTTAAAATATTATCTAGCTCTGATTTAAAGGAACCCAGGGTTTTAGCTTGTGGTTTCCAAGGCAGCAATGTCCTTTTTAAAGTAGGGTGAGTAAACAATATTCTAGGTGGGGTCTTACCAAGGAATTGTATAACCTTAGCATCACCTCCCTTGACTTAAACTCCACACACCTAGAGATCTAACCCAACATCCTATTGGCGTTTTTTATTGCTTCCCCACACTGGCAAGAGTGGGACTTGGAAGCATCAACATACACACCGAGGTCTTTCTCATAATGCATGAGATTGGCACATTGTGCGAGATCAGTGATCCATGACACTCTGCACATTCCCGGACAGGCACAGGGGATTCCCGGTGTCACTATCTTCCAGTCGTCTGCCACAGTGTACTTTGCCAATGCTGACCTGTACTTGGAGGCCCTCAAAGAAAAGGTATGGTCTCCTGTTCCTGTCAAAAAGAACATGTTGGGTAGGGGATGCATAGAGTTAGGTATTTGGGATATTGAATTTTTGTGCTTGGTTAGCTATTAGTGGTCTGAATGAGTGCTGTTACATTGTGTGTATATTTCGTTTCATTAATGTGCCAATACAAAAATATATGGAAAGCATTTTAAAAAAGGATCACGTAAATCTGTAAAAATAATCTGTAAAAATATGACACAAGCGTTGCCTTGAATGGAAGAGTTACATAAAGAGGGGCCACGTGAATCGTATGGTAACTGCTGCCTGACTTGTGGCTGGACAGAGCGGGATCAATATCAGCAAAATGATCACGTACAAGAGGAGGCAGGAGGCGAAACAGAGACGAAGGGAAAAAAGAGCGGAGAGGCGGGCCAAGAGGGAGGCCAAGAGACAGGTGTGCATGCAGCCGTAGTAACTTCATAGACACCTGTGTTCATCTCCTCACAGGCGTACGCTGTTTGGGGATGGCGTGTGGGTAAGCAGATTCGCATGCCACTTCCTTGAGCAAGGCCCTTAGCCCCAACGAAGGGCACATTTCCAAAGCTCACTCAGGTCATCTTTTGTTGTTTTTGACATGTGACAGCCAATAACCTATAATCAGGCTTCCCGAGACCCAACCCTCAGTCCTCATATAAAATGAAACTTCCACAGTGCATAAAAATTTTCTTGAAAACAAATCCTGTGCACCGAGTGAGTTTTGGAAACTTGCTCTTCAGTCGTTCCAGGGACTGTCTGACTCTGCTTTCCCAAAGCGTTTGTCACTTTGGACAAAAGCATTAGCTACATAAATAAAATGCATGTGACCGTATGAAATACTTACACCACAGCACCACACGCGCTTCCATGCACACAAATACATGGCTGGTTGTATCTTTCCAGAAAGCAGCCATGAAAGCTGCAGAAAGCAACAAAGTGGTGTTTTCTGTTGAAGAGGAGATGGTCCACTGGAGAGAGGATGACAGGCAGGATGGTTTGACAAGGGAGGAGCAGGAGCAAGACTTCACCATGCGGGAGAATGGCACCGTGTTCGTCATCCCCAAACTGCAAAGAGAGCATGGCAGCTGGGAGTACCTGAAGGGCGGGGACCCGGAACTGGGCATGTTGGGATCTGTCTCTGAGCTGGATGGGGACACCACTACCTTGGCCTCCAGCTGTGATGACACTCTAAGCAGGGATCTTGAGCAGATCTCTCTGGGATCACTAGGGAAGTGGACTTGGGACATCCATTCCATCATCCTGGACCTTTCCACTGCCAACTTCATAGATACGGTGGCCATTAAAACCATGAAAAATGTAAGTAAGAGGACAGGGTTTAAACAGGACCTGGCAAAAGGAAAATGGGGTGATGTGAACGCTGTAATTATAATATAAATTATGGGGACACATCCCCCCCCCCTAATATTCAAATATGCTCTCAATGTCCTCCCCAATATATATTATAATTATGGCTTTAGTTCTCTTCAGTGTTGACTCCATGGGTGCAGCCTTGCTGTGTGTGGCTCTGTGGGTTAGTTGCTGTGTCTGTGATTGGAAGGTTGCTGGTTTAAATCTCATGCTCTTATTTCATCACTGGGCCTCTGAGTAAGGCCCTGAATCCCCAATTGTTACAGGAATTGTCAGACCAGACCAAAGTCAATTAGAAGAGCGGGTATTTTGTAATATGTTAATATGCGTCTAAAACTTGAAAAGCCAATTAAAAAATGTAAGCATTTAATATTATTTTCCCCTGTACTTGTAGATATTCCAGGACTTTGGAGAGATTGATGTGGATGTGTACATGGCTGGTTGTCAGGGTAAGTGATTTTTCTAAACCACCTATCTATTCTTGAATGTTGATAGCCCCACTGAGAGTGTCTGGCTGTGCATAACTAAGTGATTTATTGTGTTGTCTCTGTAGTGGAGTTGCACCATGGTGTAGCTAACTGAGCTGTTTGCAGCCCGTAGCATCTAGCGGAGTTGTTTGTAGCCCCGTAGCGTCTAGCTGGGCTGTTTGCAGCCCCGTAGCATCTAGTGGAGCTGTTTGTGGCCCCGTAGCATCTAGCCGGTCTGTTTGCAGCCCCGTAGCATCTAGCTGAGCTGTTTGCAGCCCCGTAGCATCTAGCCGGGCTTTTTGCAGCCCCGTAGCATCTAGCCGGTCTGTTTGCACCCCCGTAGCATCTAGCCGGGCTGTTTGCATCCCCGTAGCATCTAGCTGAGCTGTTTGGTGCCCTGTAGCATCTAGCCGGCCTGTTTGCATCCCCATAGTATCTAGCTGAGCTGTTTGCAGCCCCGTAGCATCTAGCCGGGCTGTTTGCATCCCCGTAGCATCTAGCTGAGCTGTTTGGTGCCCTGTAGCATCTAGCC
>JAODJX010000129.1:8078702-8098520 GCA_026776945.1 Isichthys henryi | reverse complement strand
CAGAGGACAGACTCAGTGACTGCAGTGTAGAACTGGATCAGCAGCTCCTGTGGAAGACTGTACTTCCTCAGTTGTCTTAGGAAGTACATCCTCTGCTGGGCCTTTTTGAGGATGGAGGAGATGTTGGTCTCCCACTTCAGGTCCTGGGAAATGGCGGTACCCAGGAACTTGAAGAACTCCACAGTAGACACCAGGCTGTCTGATATGGTGAGGGGGAGCAGTGCTGACGGATGTCTCCTGAAGTCTACTGTCACCTCTACAGTCTTGTCCGTGTTCAGCTCCAGGTTGTGTTGACTGCACCAGAGTACCAGCCGCTCAACTTCCTGCCGGTATGCAGACTTATCGCCATCCTGAATGAGTCCAATGATGGTGTCATCTGCAAACTTCAGGAGTTTTACAGCTGAGTTCCTGGAGGTGCAGTCATTGGTGTAGAGGGAGAAGAGAAAGGGGAGAGGACACATCCTTGAGGGGCACCAATACTAAGGGACCGTGTTTCAGACGTGATCCCCCCCAGCCTTACTTGCTACTTCCTGTCTGTCAGGAAGCTGGTGATCCACTGGCAGGTAACTGGTGACATGTTGAGCTGGGAGAGTTTGGAGGAGAGGAGATTAGGCACAATGGTGTTGAAATCCAGAAACAGGATCCTGGCATAAGTTCCTGGACGGTCGAGATGTTGCAGGACATAATGCAGCCCCATATTCACCGCATCATCCACTGACCTGTTTGCCCGGTAGGCAAACTGCAGGGGGTCCAGCTGGTGTCCTGTAATGTCCTTCAGATGGACTAAAACCAGACGTTCAAAGGATTTCATGACCACAGGCGTCAAGGCAACAGATCTGTAGTCATTCAGTCCTGTGATGGTGGGTTTCTTGGGGACCAGAATAATGGTGGAGCGTTTAAAGCAGGAGGGAACTTCACACAGCTCCAGGGTGAGGGAGGAGGGGTGAGAGGTGTGATGGGGGTTATTGTCTCTGGGGTGGGTGAGGGGTGTGAATCTGTCTGTCTCAAATCTGCAGTAGAAGTTGTTCAGCTCGTCTACCAGGTCTTTGTTTGCTTCAGCGGGGGGTGGGGGTCGTCTGTAGCTGGTGATGTCTCGCAGGCAGGTTGGGACACACGCATCTTCACAAAAACTGATGTATGATGTCACAGTGTCTGTCAGCTCATCCAGATTTTCAGATCCAGCTTCAAAGACAGTCCAATCAGTACAGTCAAAACAGTCCTGCAGTTCCTGCTTTGCTGCATTGGTCCACTTCTTCACAGTTTTGACTACAGGCTTGGCACGTTTAAGTTGTTGCCTCTAAACTGGAATAAGATGCACCAGACAGTGATCAGAATGTCCCAAAGCTGCCCAGGGAACAAAGCAATAGGCATCTTTTGAAGTGGTGTAACAGTGGTCCAGTGTGATATTGTCCCTGGTGGGGCAGTCGATATGCTGTCTGTATTTAGGAAGTTCGTGGTTTAGTTTCGCTCTGTTAAAATCCCCAAGGACAATAATGCATAACAATCCCCTAATCCATGAATCTCCATCTAGTCCTTGAACAATTGGCATGAATATGAATTAAATCCACATAGCCTGGTTAAAGCATTTCCTGTTTTTCTTAAACATGGGCCTGGCCGATAAACATGGGCCAAGCCATCCAATAATGACTGAAACACGTGAGAGAAAAGTGTCCCCCAGTGGAAACTTTGATGTCGGTGTCAGCGGACTTTTAAAAAGGAGACATTGTGGATAAAGCAGGTGAAAAGACATTGGTGGTGTGGTAATATTTTGGCAATTTAACGAAGCTTGTGACATGCAACAGACTGCTGCTGTGTTGTGTAATCCCTGCCAACTAAAAACTTGTCCAACTAAATGATTTTGACAACCAGTAAGCTATTTATGCGATGCTGTAACCCATGCTGATTTCTTCTTTAGACTGTCTTGCTTCCACAAGCTTGATTATATAGTCGTTAACTTCATTTTTCACCAGCTGAAGTGACATGACCACCCAGCACACGCGCGGTAGCAGTCTAGTGTTATACTTGGAGGACATTAAGGGCCCCCAAACAGAAAAACTGTCTCCAGTCTGCCCCCCCATTTGAAATGGTATAGAACCGTCAATGCAGACAACCAGGATAATGCTTACATTCATCAAATAATAAGCTACAGAAGTACGTAAATAGGATTCAATACTGAAGGATTTTACAGATTTCTGCATACATCTGAATTTAAAACATCCATAGTAAAAGCGTCATGCACCACTGTCTCTGTGGCGCCACCTGGAAGCCGATCATCTGTGTGTCTCCAGCCATCCGCTTCCACAGCTTTCCAAAATTCACAGCTAATTAGCTGTGGCATTCTCCAACATTTCCGACATTCATGGTCAATGAGCCCCGCCGTTGTCCAAAATTGCCCATTTTCCACTTGCCAATCACTGTTGACTTGGAGAAGCTCTACTTTTCAGGTCCTCACAATATAAACCTCAATTTTATAAAATTCTGTGACTGCAGTTAAGAAAACTAAAAATATCAAAAGCCTTGGATTATGTTTGTTTACTTATGGTTAAGGTTAGGGCTGGGTAGGGGTTAAGTTGGTCACAGTTGAAATCAGGGTTTTTCCCATAGAAAGAGAGAATCCCCATAAAGATATGAACGCTTGTGGGGGTTATGTATACAGCATAATACATTGTGGGGACCAATGGTGCCCACTATGTGATTAAAAAAAACTTATTTTGATATTGTAAAGACCATTTTTTTCAGTCCCCACAAGTGGAAAATCTATTTCAGAAAAATCTGTGACTGCAATCAAAAAACTAAAAATTTCAAAAGTCTTTATTTTGTTATTAATTAATATTTATTGTGTGTGCTTTATTATTATTATTTTATTATTATCTATAAATAAATGCTAATTTCAAGTCTGCTGTCTTCTGTGGTCTATTTTCATTAAAGCTATATGCAATGTTGCTTTTAATTATAATTTTTTTAACCAGTCATACAGCACTATAAATTACTCTTTTGAAAATTTGCGAACACTATGTGATGCTGTCTCGGGGGTCACGACACTGACTTTGTGAAACGCTGTTATATTCTAGAGAATTACTGTACGTAAAATATATTTAACAAAGAGTTCAGGTTGAAATATGATTGGATTATTGCTTTAATTCAATTTTCTCTTGGAGTACTTTAATACTTTGCATATTATGATACTTATCTACACAATATTAATATCACCGTTCATTGATTTCAGTTGTCTGTGTGATTACATTAATAAAAAAAAATCATCAGGCACAATGAATTACATTATAATAATAATGTGCATTACACTATAAAAATAAAGTAAAATTAATTTAAATACACAAAATTTAAGGTTTGGTTAAAAATGTCCATGTAATGGGTTGGTGCCCCATCCTGGGTTGTTCCCTGCCTTGTGCCCGGAGCTTCTGGGATCGGCTCAGGACCCCCTGCGACCCTGAACAGGGTAAGTGGTTTCAGAAAATGCATGGATGGATGGATGGATGAATAACTTTATTATAATCTTGTAAATATGACTTTTACATTATAATGTTTATTCAACCAAAGACTGATTGATCTCACATGAATCAAGTATGGTGCTTGATTTGGCTCACTTGAGCTGGTTTTAACCTGAATTAAGAAAAGCAATAACCTAGCTGAGAATTCATCTGGGAGGTTTCCCAAAAGAATAGCTGTGTCAGGATTTGACTGTGGACAGGTAGTATAACAGTCAGTGTGGATGTGTGGTCAATTCTCATTTTATAAAAAGTGTGCTGTGCCTTTTAGTAAAGTACTTGCCCAGAAGTGTCAGTACAAGGTGGGTATAGAACTTTACTTGTCGGATTTAAGGTATTCTGGGCTTAATGTAAGGGAACGAAACTCAAAGGCCATTTAAACTGGGGAAAATTAAATCCGACAAGTTATCCAGCTAAGTAAGAAATCCTGCTTTTTGAAACAGGTCTCTGGTATTACTAAATCGCTTTCTGACTTGCTATACTGGAATGCGGTTAACTTCCAACCTCCGAGTTAAATGAAATTCAGCATGACTACGGCCTTTTCTTGAGTGATTTTTTCCTTTAAACCCGCCCACAGAAGCCAGGTTTGGGGAGCACTTCTGATATTGTTGTCACACGCACACAATGATCACTCTGCCATAAGTCCTATAACTCCTTCACAGTTGCCATTGGCCTCTCAGCAGCCTCTCTCATTAGTTTCCTCCTCGCTCTGTCATTCAGTTTGGAGGGACGGCTGTATCCATGTAGGGCTTAACCGTGCTCCTGGGGGGGGGGTGGCGGTCCTTTTTCAAATAATTTTTCAGAACTGTTGCTATTTTTTCTTTTACTTGGATATTATCAATGAAACTGAGTAAACTAAGCTGGACAAATTCAGTTGTTTTGTTTTCATCTCAGGTTGTAAAGTGACAAAGATTTCTTGGACAGGAGTGATTCTTCTCTATACCCGCTGTATATAAATAAGGGCACTGCCAGGGCAGTCAGGGTGATGAAAGGGTCTTTTCTACACCCTATTTGAGTGGCTGAGGTTCCAAAGATGTCTTAGATGCCTCGAACAGAGGATGGAAAGACGTAGGAAGAGCTTCTTACCCTGGGCTGTACAGTTCACAGTCAGTCACCTAAACCAAAAATAGCATGGGCTCGCCCCCCTCCTCTTGTACAAATACTGGCCAATCTGCCTGCATTTCTACATCATACATTTATAACTCAAAGTATTCTACATATAATCTCATTACTGTTGCCCTAATATATTTATATTTTACATATCATCATACAACATGTGTATATCATGTGTGAGATTGTGTGTGTGTGTATATATATATATATATTCCAATTTTTATATTATGTATATATTTTATTTATTTATTTTTTCTTTGTAGTTTTGGGTATAATTGCTTATAGAGCTGCCCTGAGTACATGTGACAAATTAAACGAGTAGGTATCGTACAGCATCATTCAGCAGCAAAACACATCATCACTGACCTTCTCACGACGCATTTTCATCAATATTTTATTCCAGTCTTAAAGGTCCACATATTTACAGTAAAAAGAAGGTAATTTGTGCAATTTGCAAACCAGCATAAATAAAGTAAACGTGAAAATAAGTGCATAAATTAAAATTTCCCATTGCATATTAACACAGACTGGCAGACACAAGATGCAAGTGACAACATTAAAACAACACAAAAATCGAATAAATAAATTAATAAATTAATAAATAAATTAGCAAACCAAAATGCAAGACGTGAGCAGCAGAGAGAAGATGCTTTACGGTTTGGTACGCAGTATGGCTTGATGTTAGGATTCAAAGCATCAGACCGCTACAAAGGTGAACACTTCTGACGTTAAATCTATGTCAAAAGCAAATGTAGCAAAATCACATCAGTATAAGCAAACTACTGGTAATGTCTTTGGCAGAAAAAACAAAAAGCAAACATCCAATTAAATTAAACACTGACAAATATGTCTGAATGACAGTTTGTTGTCATGTTCCTTATTTGAACTCTAGAAAAAGTGCACACGTAAACCCAGATTTGGTCTTCTTTTTGTAATGTCAACTCCCTTGAGGAAAAAGCAGAACAAAAACAGATACAGAGGACAACATTTTATTTACAGTTGCATAAACTCAAAGCTAGATATCCCTGAATCTTCTGTCTACCTACCAGGTCTTTCCAAGAGAGGGGAAATGGAGACACACGTAAAATACTACAGTCACTCAAGTCCTGCACAACTGGTAACGCAGTCGGCACTGTGCAGGTTTCCCTAAACCAGTGGCAACCGGCTCTGGTCCCAAACCAGAAAGTGGTCAGTTTTTGTTCCAGCTAAGCTTTTAAACAACTACCTGTTATTCTCAGAAAAGTGAATCACTGAGTACCTGGAGCTTAAAGTCACCTGTATTCACTGAGCTTCTTACTCAAAAGAACTGAAAGACACGTTCAAAACATGTGAAACTCCAAAACCGGGTGAGCCCAACCCTGTGCTGGAGTTTACACCTTATGGCAAAATGTCATCTGAAATGACCCAGAAATGGCATCTGCCAAAAAGGAACAAACAGCTAATCAATTATCCAGCTTACAACCACTTATCCTGATCAGGGTAACCTGGAGCCAATCCCAGGCAGCACAGGACATAAGGCCGGCGTTCGCCCTGACCAGGATGCCAGTCCATCACAGGGCACACGCACTGCAGGGGGAAAACACATATAACACGGGGAGCACATGCAAACTCCACACACACTGAGCACATGTGAGATTCAAACCCCCCCACCCTGGAGGAGTGAGGCAACAGTTCTGTCACCTGCGCCAGCATGACACCTTGCGTCCATTTCAAACTTAAATTTTTTTTTTACCGTGCATTGTTTAAACCTGCTTAAATCCACATATCTAAAATGACTAAAGGTATTAAAACTGTAATGGTCTTCTGTTGGGTTTTGAGCAGGCTTCAGGCTACAGAAGAGCAACATGCAGGTGATCATGTGGGGGGTGGGAGGGAGACATGTTACATTATAAGCCTGCATCCCCGTTCTATTTGCCACCTGCTTGTTTCCAGAGGTCACCCATAAACAGACCCAGGAGACAAACATTCGTCCGACAGGTCACCGAAACCCCTGCTTCAAACACCCACTAAGTCCGACAAGGTGATGGAAAGAAGAGATGCAACAAAGAGCCTTTGGTAAGAAAGACCTCATATAATAGAAAAATCAAACAATTAACTGTGCAGGATTTGAGCAGGACAAGCGCTTAGACGAGACGTGTTTACTGGATGTGATGCTGCAGCCAGGATGTGATGGGCCAAAGGTGAGACTGGGGGCTCCGTCACATACAGGAAGATAACAGGATCAGGGATCACGGTTGTCTGAGCTCGAGGCAAAGGCTACAAATCCTGATGGAGGTCACTGTGATGTTCGGGATCCGGATCGGCATCAGGATTTCCAGAATTGACTGTCTGTGACACCAGCTGTTGGTACCGTGCCTGGCGCTCATAGTTCGGGTCGATATTAATCCAGTTGTTTGCCACCCACTTGATTCCACGGGTCACCAAGCAGCCACCGTGCAATGAGTACTCGTCCAGCTCTCCCACCCAGCCTGTGGGCCATAGCCAGAACTCAGTATCAGCAAACGCTCAAAGTACAGCTAGAAAAATCTATCCAGCAGACCAAAACACTCACCACCATACCCTTCTCACACAAGTGATGAGCGCCCTACAGATTCCCAACCCAAAAATGCAGGACTCCAACGTAAGAGGTGCCAACCTTTTGATGTTTGTAGTACAAACATTTTACAGGTAAAACAGGTGGCTGGAGGTGTGCTATAATTTGCCAAGTGGGGGGTATGCAGTTGTGTATGGAAATATGGGAGAAATCTTGTATTTTCCTTGACTGATACGAGCGACAGCATTTTATTTTTCAGGATGGGGTGATTCCATAATATACAGGATGGGAGACAACTCTGTCCCCAGTATTCCACGGCCTGGGGAATGTTGGCCGAGGACCAGTACCGATGGTTGCGTACCTCTACTCTACCTGATGAATGTGGAAGCAGACGGATTGGTTGCTTTTACCTTTGCCGTCAGACAGGTAATTGTACCAGAGGACCGCTGTGCCTTTGATGGGCTTCACTCTTAGGTTGCCCTTGTCACAGTGCCTCCTTGTATCCAGAAGGTCTACATCATTCTGTATTAGGGCCTGAAGACATACGGAAATGAGTGAAGGAATGCACAGTAACACCTCCACAAAACGAAACCGAAAGCACGCAGTCACAGGACAGCAGGGACCCACTGTTTCCTCGTACGTCCTGTTGTCAGCCACGGGGAATGTCGTCTCGCCTCCTCCCTCCACCGTGTTCAGGTAAAACAGCACAGTGATGTACCTGAAGCAGGAATGACACATGCCATCGGCACAGAACGTTAATATACAGAAAAACTCACAAGCATGCTTCCGATCTTCTACTCTTAATAACCGGGTAGATTTGTGCCAAACACTATTCAAGGCTCAGAGAGCAGTGGCTATATTTCAGTGTGACCCAGGACTATGACATGATAATGCAAAGACTCAGGCACACTCACCGGCAGGAGGTCTCGAAGGGTGCCGAGGAGTTGGCCGCCAGGCGGGTGTGGGTGCAAGCCGTCTCTGGGTACACGGGGCCGCTGTCGTGGTGGGCGTGGTAGTGCCCCCCCTGCTCGTATCGCACCACCTGGAGTGGCTCACTAAGGTCGACCACCTTGTGGGGCAGACGGGTTAGACGAGTCACCCTGTAGTAAAAGAAGCACCAGGTAATGGGATCAAAACATCACTAAAACAGATAAACAGCCATTAATTTAATTAGTTAAAAAAAAGTCTAAATGCGACTTTGATTGCAAAAAACGATATGGGTATATTAGATGGTTGTTGCAAGTACTGGAATGATTTTAGCAGAAGTGGCTGAGCTAACACACTTTCATAAGCATTATAGTATAGTTTTACATCAACATTTAAACATCATTTAAACAACTTTGGCTGCCTAGGACTTTGCACAGTGCTGTATATGGGAAGGCATTTCTCACAGGTGAGGGATTCATTTTTCTAAAAGGGAATGTAAAGGGTTTAGGGGAGCTGAACAAGCAGATGAGACGAGAGGGACTCCTGACCTCTTCCTGAGCTCCCGTAACACGTGATGCGCCCCCTCGCCCTGGTACAGCCACGTATGCCTGCTGTTGCGTACCAGCTGGCTGCGCTGAACTCCGCGCTGCTGAAGAAAGCGCTGGAAGGCGTTGGTGCTCAGCCTCTGGAACTCCTCCAAGCTCAGCAGGCCTGGATTTTGCACAGAGAATCTGGGGTGAGATACTGTGCCATTTGGGATTGAAAATTAATGGTGGGGGGCCAGGGGGCTTGTGACCAGTTTGCAATAGACTCCGGTCTCTAACAGGATCAAATAATGGATTCTTACCATCACCATCTGGGTCGGCTTTCAGTCCAGCATAGATCTCCCGGAGGTTCTCTGGTGTCAGCCAGATCCCGTCATGCACACGGGAGTGGGTCAGAATCTGGCGGGGGGGGGGGGGGGAGCAATTAGGGTAACAGGAACGTGCTTCCTCTGCATTCCCCTGACAAACCACAGCTCATGCTGGACAGCAGCCACCCACAGGGCCTCACACACCTCAGGGCTTCAAAAAGCCAGGCTTCACACCATGCACAGTCTGCACCTTCTATGCCTTCCCATCTCCGCCCACCTCCTGCAGTTGCAGACGTCCATCCTGGTTCAGGTCCAGCAGATTAAAGATCTCCTCGGAGGAGAGGTTCAACTGCTCGGCTATGTCCTCCTGACCCTCGGGCACCATCACCTGGCTGTCTGTCAGACCTTTCAGCTGAGCCAGCTGCACTACAACATGGCACTCCTCCTCGGTCAGGAATCCTGGAATCTCTAAAGGTACACAGAGATATACATTTACATTCTAGTGGTAGGTTAAGTTTGACGAAAGGTACAAAAACGTACAAATTCTACAATCAGTGAGAGTTACAATAGTGTCTATCTACAGGACTATGCTTTATGGGCTGAAAAAACATTTCTAATCATGCTTTCCTGTTCGAAGTATTATCTCTGCAGAATGTAAAATTGCTTTTTAACTTGGAGGCCATAGCAGTGCCAAGTTACAGCTATTCAAATCACACTGCTTTGTTCTGGGGGTGGGGGTACAAGAAAAATTGCAGATCTTATGAAGATCATATGAAGAGTTAATCCTTTTAAAATAACTACGCTTGGGGAAATATTAGAGGAACTTATTTAATATTCCCTAGACTTGAAAGAATGGCGTACCCTCTGTCCAAACAAAGAAAGACATATTTATGAGCACAAAGTAATTCTTAAAAGTGCTCTGCAGTACTTGGTGTACTTTTTAATCTATTTTTCCACAGGATTACAGAGGCATGGTACAATAACAAATATGTGTCATGTATCTTTCACTTTTATACTTTTGTATTTTTTTCGCCAATTCCTTCCTTGGGAACCCCGGCAGTAGAAGATCCGGCTTCTCCTGACCCCCACATCCTGTGACCTTGAGCTAATTTTCCTGCACCTTCCCAGCACCGCCCTCATTGGCCACGTCCTCCTTCTGGCTCCAGGCGAGGCGCGCATGCGCCCTGCGGAACGTCAGACGGCGTAAATATACGGCGACAGACCTTACCGAACAGCAAGGGCTTCAGACTCAGCGTCCGCATCTCATGGACCTTGTTCGGCACCAGCGATACTTTCTGGACGTGTCCTACCTGTGTGTTTCCATCAAGGAAGTGGTTCAGTTTTAAAGGAATGAAATAAATTGCGAGCAACTACACAGATACAGATTCAATCCACCATGCCTCTAGTTGCTAAAATTTTAATTACTAGCGTGGCATGCCGGGAAACGCAATGTGTAATGGGCACCAGGCCTTACCCGAATCCCTTCGATGCGCGGAAGGTACATAGTCCGCTCTGATCTCGAATCGGGATCATGAAGATGAAAGTCGGGTGGTGGGTGGCGGTGGCTGCCCCTGGCTGTGGGCTCCCCGCCAGCAGCCCCCGGTTCCACGGCGCCGTTGTTGTAATGCACGTACAACAGCAGAGCAATTACATTAATGATGTAAACGTGAAAAAACACCATCACCACCATGAAATAAGACCGGGAGCACACATTGCTCTTCTGCAGCGGAACTCTCTCCCTGCTTATCGGTGGCAAAGTCGGACGTGCAAGCTCCTCCGTCACACTTTTCTGTGGCTCCATCTTCATTTTTAGACAAAAATGTTTTTGTTTCTATGCAAAGTGTGCGTAAACTTCTTATTCAAGTAACATAATATAAAGTCATCAGTGACCAGGTCCCCAGCTTCCGTCGAGCTCTGTATTATATTCGGCGGTATAAAGATGATTTAGTTAATTTAATTAAACACTAAGCCAGGTATGCGCACATTTAGATAGTTGGCGATAATAATTAATAAATAATGTTAACTGGGTGGTCGCAGTACAAATTACTGCGTGTGACAACTTTGCTCAAAATATGACAACACGCACATTATGTCACATATGGCAGGTAGACGCTTAAGTATTTTCATATTTTGTCTGCATTTTTGCGAATGTATATCCCTGTCCAGAAACCGTAGAAACAAGCGGTTGCGCGAATAAACAGCTTTAGCTCGGCACGGCCAAAAACACGGTCAAGATCTTGTTTACGTTGCAGTTAAGAGCTTTCGGGGTTCTGCATACATCCAGTGTCGAAGTGCTCTAGCGGAAAGACAAGCTCATCTTCAGTGTATTTCTGACATATTCCTCCGATGATCGACGTCGCAGTATTGGGACCGTCTGAGTAGCCGACTGTATGTGGTTAACCGTACATCTTGCTGCAGCAAAGGAACTCAGGGTGATGAGACGCCATCGCCCTGACAACTGCGGCATCTCAGACCATAGATACTGTCCAAGAGAAAACTAGAGCTGTCTACATCACCCACAGACTGAAAGAGTTGCTGCCCCCTGGCGTCAATCAGCCAAAATCACGTACCAAGCAGCCAAATCACGATTGCAGCGCACATGCGGGAAGCTCATATCTTCTCGGATCACAGAGTTTGCAGATACCGGGTGATCCCCCTCTAAAATGACCGTCTGCTGTTTATTATTAAGTTTATCCCTCGTTTTAATTTTTCGTAAAGTTTAAATGTAGCAAATTAGTTGAGAACT
Source organism: Isichthys henryi (assembly GCA_026776945.1). Lineage (NCBI taxonomy): Eukaryota > Metazoa > Chordata > Actinopteri > Osteoglossiformes > Mormyridae > Isichthys > Isichthys henryi. The sequence continues at coordinate 8,086,842 of JAODJX010000129.1, read as the reverse complement.
CCTTACAACTCTTAAATAGTGAACTCATCAAAATGGCCTTTTAAATAGCAGTGGGTTCAGGTAAATTATTTTTAACATTCGTAACTGTTAAAAGGTCAGCAAAGGTTGATAGAATCTTGTGATTTGCAAATATATTATTCTGCAAAGAAATTAAACATGTTTTCTTTAAACGGCAGCGTGAATTAGACTTAATACGATTAAAATTTGTGGAAATTTCGACTGCTACATTGGTTCCAATGCATTGTTGATTTAAAAAGTTAAGGCCGGGCTTTAGGAAACCAAAACTGTTAGTTATTCTTAGAGCTTTAAACTAAATGTAACGAAAACTAGCATACCTTACTCCAGCACGTGCTTGATTTTCATAGACCCACTTTTTTCATTTTTTGACACGTAATTTTTTGAATATGTTTCTCATAGAGAGCAAGTAATTTAAACGGAGAAAACAATGTTTTTAAAAGTTTTAGTTCTCTTGTGTATTGAAGACCGTTACCAAATAGACATTTCAGATTGCATCAAATGGCACATTTCACAGCAGTAAACGTGGATGCATTTTTGTGTCTCAGTCCGATAAAAAAGATTTTTGAGTGGTTTAAAGTCGTTTAGGTGGTAAGGTTTTAAACAGAATTATTTATATAAAAAAGCATGCACACATTCTAAATAGATGTACAATAATTAAATTTAGGAATAAATAAACACAAGTGTACTTCCACAATTATAGGTATGAATCCCTCCTCTGTGTGTGTGTGTGTGTGTGTAGTATGCCTGTTCTCCCCCTGTTCTGAGGGATAGGCTGATGTTCCAAACCCTGTGACCCTGACCAGCGTAAGTGGCAGAAGATTGATGCTTATTGGAATGTGAGGAAGAGTACGTATATCTTGCCTGAAATCGAATTAAGACTTCTCAATCGAAAGAAGACTTCTCAAGCTCTATTGTCGGGACCAGTGGACCAGTGGTAAGGCAAAGTAGAGCCAGTATATGGCAGTAAAGGGAAGTAAAGACAATTATTAAAGACATTACTGCAATTCTAATGATTTATAGAACATTTAGCTCGGCACAGCAATGCTGTAAAGTGCACATTTCATTAATACACGCCCTTCTAATTTCATTCTGTACAAGTAATGTTTTTCTTAATACTAAGTACTACTATTTTTTTCAGTCCCTCTACTACCTTTTCATACCAGCTGCCGATATCGTCTTGGGTTTCTTCTGATAAATTGAGTAATTAGCGCCTTGTGAATTCTAACCGTTTTTTTATTTATAGTGTGGAATTACACATTTTGTATAAGTTCTGTTAGTGTGACTTCTCATTCCGCCCTAAGAATGACCTCTTTCCCGTATCGTGTAGAAAATGTAAATTAATATGTATGTTGAAACGAATTGTGTAAATGGGTCACGGCTTAGATTAGATGGGCTAAGTGCATTAGGCCTGTATTTAACGCGATGGGTTTCTGCTGGAGCGGTTCTGTGGATCGCTTTAATAACTTTAATAACGCTATACTATGGCGACGGGCACTGTGTAAATCCTTCAGCTGTAAGTAGGCCGCCTTCCCCCATCGTATTGGGGAACATGTACTGTTAGAAACCCTTGTAAGGCCTGGTTCCGATGGCAGAGCAATATCCAAATCAGTACTGTTTGTCTTTTATGACTTAAGTTAATTTCAGTTAACTTTTTTGTTTATTGTACCTGGACAGATGGGGACCTAACTCTGGGTTGCTATGTTTGAAGTATAGGCCTACGCTAATGTATTTATCTATCGGTTATTGCATTTTTTGATATAAATATGTTTTCCTGCAACACTGCAGATGAAAACTCTTAGTAGAAGTTATGAAGAAGTCTGCTTTACATCACAGTAATAGGCTATATTATTTTTTCTAGTATACTGGAGACTGTAATTCATTTAATTAGCAACAAGCATTTTTTTTCTGACAGTCTCAAAGTACTATAAAATAAACACAAGAATTCAATTACCATTAATAACAGAAAGCCGATTACATAAAGCCGAGGACGAATATGGACCCGGTTATTAATTCAGTACTCCAGAACAATGGAGGAACAAAAAAGCAGTCGTGCTATAAGCGACTAATAGGTGTTTATTTAACCAGCTTGAGAGGCTATATTTGATCCCCATCAAGTACTTACACACACTTAAAAAATATAGTCTCTGGCATGCGGGACGCCCGAGCACACCGCCCCCTGCCGGCACTCCCGGCTCACGCAGGCTCCTTTCCCCTGTGATGCTGTATTATTCGCCGGGATCCTGCGCCTGGCTGCTCAGGTCTTCCAGCCACAGAATGACTGTCCTCTTTAATCTGACAGTCGACAGCGGGCAAATGGAAAAGTAGCTGCATTGGGCATCGGATGCGCGGCGTTCAAGGGACGCCAGCATTGTAGAAAGAAAGGATTTTTACCGATTTTCCGGTTCCGCTCAGTCTGGACCTATGTTAAGTTGTCGCAGTGGATTTTCGTTGTAGATTGTAACGAAGCGTACAGTACTGTGGTACCTGGCTCCTTGCGATAGTGCGGATCTACCAGCAATATACACGCAGCATAGACAAAATTGGTAAGTGGGAAATGCGCATCTGTTCTTCTTAACATTTTATTCCATGATCCACTATTACGGTTTCGTGACGCCTTTTCGGGGACGGCAGGGAGCGATCGGATGGCTTAGCGGGTTAGTTTGGCATGTGTAAAGTTTGATTAGCTAGTTAGAAATATATCTCCGGCGCCACTTAATGTGTTTTTGTAGTGGTGTGGAAGGTTGTTCTGAGAAATGTTTTAGGGCTTGCTATTGACTTAAGCCGTCCTGCCAAATACTGTAACCTACGGGAGAGGCAAGTACGTAACGAGCGTCAATATTCGCTGTTGGAAAAACCTTTAAAAAAAGGTCGGGACGTTTTTGCATTTTAACCATGTTCCCTGACATTTCCTTACATGACTAGATGGCCTGTAATCGATATCTAAGCATTGTATTACATTGCTCGCTCAGCATCCAGATGGCAGGCTGGCTGCCACTGACAGAATGGAGCTTATCCTAGTGGAAATTCCAGTAGAATTTTCCACTTGAAATTTCCCCTGTTTTTTGACAGCTGAAATTGGCTGCTTCGCTTGGATTAAGCTTTTACTCCTTTCATGGTCGGCTGTTAATGCAGACCGCTACTGTACTCCCGAACCAATTTGTAACTAATTGATTGAATCCTCTTGATACGAATTCATCCACACAAACGATCTGTTCGTGTTACTTGCCGCTTGATTGTCTTTTGTTTGTTTATGCATTGGCACGTAACTTTCTTCCCTGTTTGCATATTCCTTTCTTTATTATAGTATATCTGCTGCTTAAGTCATTCATTAAATGCTTGTTTTGAACATTATGCTTGAATAAATCTCTAAACCATATAACTGTTTTTTTTTTTTTTTTTAGAATGAGCTGTTTGAAATTTATATAGGACAAAGTATTTCTAAAATTTTCGACAAAGTATGTCTAAAATGTCCTATTTTAAAACAATTCCATTCTTTTATTTATTGATTTCCTTTAACGTTTTGTTTCCCTAGAAAACCAAAGCATGTCTTGTCGTTTGTGTCAACTTGTGGTACATTTTCACTAATCCACTTTGCACAGAGGTTACTGTCTCTGTTAGCCATTAAAGTAGAAACCATGCGACGTCCACATTCCCGGCCCCTGCACCACCTGCAAAATTCTTCTACATGAGGAGAACATGCAAAGTTCTCTAAAACACTAATTGTGAACCCTGAATTCTAACCCCCTCACTCTTACACTTATTAGAGAGAAGTCAGTGTTCTTCTAGGAACTGTTGAGGTTCCTAATCAGAGGGATGCTGTAGGATCCTCTCCCCATGACCACGCCATTTCGTTTGAGCACTTTTAAATTCCTGCTTGACGGCCACCTTGGCCATGTTCCAGAAGCCAGCAGCGATTGGTATGTGGATGAACAGATGCCCTCAAATTCCACTCTTTCTCCTTGGGCCATGATGCACGTTTAATATATCAAATGGCATGCCTGCATCGATTGAATTAGGGGTTGCTGTGTTTAACAGCATCTCTGGGGTTTTCCCGTTTATCTTATTAAATTAATTTTCCCTTCCTATAGGACGCAGCCCATCTCAGCCGTGCGCCATCCATAATCTGATCTTCAGGTCATGCTTCTGGCAGCCCAGGGCCATTATCTCCTCGCTCCTCCTTCTGCTTTGTCCTCCCTTTGCCTTTTACTTCGTTCCATGTAGCTGCTTTCACCACGATCTTCATCATGCTCGGCCCTGCTCGCATCATTCACACATCTCCTCCAGTTTTGTTTGCGTTGCGTGTGCACATGCGTGTGTGAATGCGTGTGCCTCCATGACAACGGAACATAGTGCTTGCTCCAGACATATCAAGATTTTAGAGGTTGAAATCCTCAGCATCACCCTGACCTCTTACGAATCTATCTTTAATATATTTCTATATTTTAAAGCACATGCTGTCGTATGTGTAGATGTGTTTTGGCAAGTCTGGTTTTGCCGGCCTCTGCAGTGCGGTCGCCCATTATGCTTCCTGTTGGCAGCTGTTTGTTGGCAGAGCACAATGCAGGAATCTGCTAGCAGCACTCCTCAGAGTGACCGGCACGACTGAGGCTCACTCTCTGTCCCTCTCAGACACGCAGAGGCACCCAGACCTCGTTTTGGTCCCGCTTGTACCAGATAGCCACAAAGTCGCACATCTCGGAAAGCGAAAAACAGCTGCCGGATCTGGGGTCGTCAATTTGAGCCGATGAAGTCGTCCACATGCCTGAGAGCACTGACACAATTCTTAGCAGACGGGGGCTCTCGCTTCAAAATTGTCTTTAGCGTAGAAGTAGACCCCCCTCATGTAACTCTTGTTCTTGTTGGCCTCCGTCCATTTTTTTGAAGTACATTAATACCCAGGAATTGGGCGTAATTGCGCTTGCGTCGTTCACGTAGAATGCCATTTTTGCTTGTTGCGTAACTTTGACATCTTTTTGCAGCTATAATAGCACTGATTTCACTTACCGTCATCCACTGCTGGTGCTGCTGTTTTTTGCACTATGATTTAATGTCCTAGCAGGAATCCTGGCTATTATTTGTACTTGTGAAGTGTTTATATAAAGTATTTGTAAATTGCTTGTGGAGTCATCATTTGCTCATTCTTGGTTTGAGTTTGTAATCTTAATGTTACTTAAGGTTATATAATTATATTGTCCTCTGATATTTCACATATACATATATACAGCTTGAGAAGATCCATCCATTATCCAGCTGGTTATCCAGAGCTGGGTCATGGGGATGTACCTCAGGCAGCCCAGGACACAGGGCAGAGATGTACTATGGCCTATTTATAGACACCAGTTCAGTCAACTGCATGTCTTTGAACTGCAGAAGGAATCCAAAGTACCTGGAGGAAACCTGCACCGCACAGGGAGTCCTCCACACACTCAGGGTGGGGGTAGGATTGAAATCAACCAAGCAAGGTGGTGTGAGGGAACCATCTGCACCACTGTTCCATAAAGCATGAGAAGATTTATTTAACAGCAGGTTGGGGAGAATTGCTTTTTAGAGTTTTGCGTTTGCATGCTACCTGTCTAAGTTTGTATTTGTAGGCATAATTTTGCAACAAAATTATCCTAGTATGCCAGTGGTGGGGACTGGGTCATGGAGGGCCAATGTGGGCGCAGGTTTTTGGAACGATCTCTGAATCAGCCAATAATAAAACAGTGCTTCTCAACTCCAATCCCGAGGACCCCCTGCTATTGGCTGATTGAGAGGTCATCCCAAAAACCCACACCCACACTGGCCCTCCACGGAACAGGTTCCCCACCCCTGCAGTAAACAATGATGGAGTCTTGGGTTTCTTGTACCAGAAACTACATAAGAGCATGCAGGGTATACAGGCTATATAGGATGGGCACGGTGAGGAGATCGGTGTGAAGAAGTGCTGAGAAATGGGAAAATGTCTTCCTGTCCAGTGACACCCATGTCTTCTAATGGGGGAGGGGGTGTCCTTAGCAGAGCTGTAACTGAGTCTGTGGGGTGGGGGGGGGGGTAAATGGATAAATAACTGAATTAAAGTCATGCTGAGAGCCGGGAAGGGCTTTGAAGAACAGCGGCCACATGCAGTTTTGTGAATAATTAAGAATGATACAATACGAATGAAAACGAGGACCTTTGATTAGTTGCATTTTTTTGTATACTTTGATAAACCTTATTGTCCTATTGCCTTGTTGTTTAGATAAAAGAAGGTGACAATCCACATTTTACTTAAATTTCATTACGATGAGGCTTAAAATGACAGGAGTCAGCTTATCTTAGAGGGAATTCCAGCAGAGTTCTTCTGGGTTTTTACAGCTGAGCTGGTCTGCGTTCTTTTGAGCACCCTAGTTAACACGGCTGATGTTTGCTGCAGACCAGTGCAGATGACCAGAAACTATTTGTAACCGATTCATTGAGTCTTGAGCTTGATGCATACTTATCTATACATGAGATCTATTCGCATCGTCTTGAAATTGATGTAGAAAGACAAAAATCCAGTCTGGAAATCCCATCCGGTATTCCATGTCCATGGACATTCTGTGATTAAGTGTTAGCAATCTGACTTTAGTTCTGCGGTAACATTTCTCATCTGTGCAACTTGTCTATTCACCAGGACACAATTTTCTACTCAAAATATGTACTAGCTGTGAACTTTAGCAATATCAAAGTTTGTGTGGGCTGTACTGTTCCATTTAAACAATACGTCCATACTCTCTATTTCCCACATAATTCATTCACTGACAGATTCTCAGTTTGCCCTCCTCTTACAGCATGTGATTCCATTGATTTTTTTTTTTTTCCAAACTTACCACAGACCCTTATCTTGAGCGTACTAGCAAGGGCATTATGGTGCTCGAAGAAACCATCCCTCTTTCATCAGGGTTATGTCCAGCTCTTCTAACACTGATCCCTCCTGCTTCCTTCCCTCCCCTTAATATGCTACAGCGCTAGACAATTTGCTATATTTTTTCACAAGTAGAGAGAATTTTTTTCCCTGCTGCCCAGTAAAAACCCCATGGGGGCTGAGTACAGTGAAGAACTGCTGTGATGAGAGTGTGGGACCGCACTGGATGCAAAAAAAGCAGCATTGCAGTAATTCTGACAGCGCTGAGATGACAACACAATCGTCTCCACTAACCCCATCATTCATACTGTACAGACACACCATAGCCAAATGGGATGAGTAAATTATGTATGCAATTATGGTGAAGACAGAACACTGGGAATCTTTTTCTTGTGAAGCCTTGGTCTGGTCTTTCTACTCAACACTGGCAATGAGGTTCTGATGGTGTTTACAGAACTGCATCTACAGTGATGATTAATGGGGTGAATCTTTTATGTCACACTCATTTTGTAATTCCTGGTCATTTGAGTTGATATAATGACCACTTTGTTTCTTTTTGATTACATTATGCTTGATGTGCTATAACTTTTAACCAGCCTTTGTAATGATCAAGGCAACTGTCCCTGTTTACAGCAAATAAATACAGCAATCCTGCAAATGCTAATCTACTGCTGCGTATGGCAAAGAAATGTGACATATAAATGGCTGGTTGATGTTAATTGAAGTTTTTAGATGGCAAAGTTTCTAATATTGAAATTAAAATCTCTTGTTTTTGATACAAAATTTATGTGTGCTGGTGTGCTGTTCAGGGATGTTTCAGTAAAATCTCTGAAATACAGAGATCAGAAATACAGACAATCACATGAGAGTAATAGATGATCGTCATACCAGAGTAATAGATGCACGTCACATGAGAGTAATAGATGATCATCATACCAGAGTAATAGATGCACATCACATGAGAGTAATAGATGATCATCATGCCAGAGTAATAGATGCACGTCACATGAGAGTAATAAATGATCATCATACCAGCGTGATAGATGTACATCACATGGGAGTAATAGATGATCATCATGCCAGAGTAATAGATGCACATCACATGAGAGTAATAGATGATCATCATACAAGCGTAATAGATGTACATCACATGGGAGTAATAGATGATCATCATGCCAGAGTAATAGATGCACATCGCGTGAGAGTAATAGATGATCATCATACCAAAGTAATAGATGCACATCACATGAGAGTAAT